>CM053580.1:529483978-529537783 GCA_028627135.1 Pseudochirops cupreus
GGCGCTAAGGGAGTGGCAGGAGGCAGTGGAAAAGGTGGAGTAATTCTAAGGTCAGCTCCCGGTCTTGGAAAGAGAACTGAATCTGGAATAAGATGAATGCCATTCAGATACTGGCTTTGCCATTGACTGGCTGCGTGACCTCAGTGCAAGTCACCTTACCTCCCTCAGCTCCAGTCTTTTCATCAGTAAAATAAGAGGATTATCGTACCTAGAAGAAGATATCTAAGGACCCTGCCCGGCTCTAAGTCTTATGAAAATGACATTCTCTATTGATCAGTGCTTTCTGTAAGCATTTGGACTTAGATTTACATCTTTATCTATAAAAATACACATGCTTTTTTTATTCCACATGTCAGACAGAAACATACTTCCTGGTTGGCTCAGCAACCCTCCTCAAATGATATTATCAAACAGAAGGCCCAACCTAACAATCGATGGCAGATATCTTTGGGCGGTGGACAAATCCATGTTCTGTCCTGGGACCTTAAGTCTCTGAAGTCTGCATACAGCCTTGGGTCTCACTTTTCCATTCTCAGTGCACTGAACACACTGCAGATGATCCTACTTCTCTGTACCTAGCCCCAACCCTTTCCTAAAATTATCTCAGGCCTCATTATTCAGTCCTGGGTGATCCACTCACAGTCCCCTTTTGCTTGGTTAAATCTGTCTGCAGAGGCCTTCCACCTTAGGAGAGGATGCTACTATCTTTACCACTCATAGGCAATTGGATGACACATACAACCTGCCAAGTGAGAATGTAGGAAGCCTTATTTTGAGACTACAATGAGCTTCAGGATAGCTCAGCAAAGCAAAGAATGGCATTCCAAATGAAGGCCTGTGCACTAGCCTTGCACTGCCAAGCTGCAATCCTTCCTTTAGGTAAGCCCTTTGAAGTTCCCCTGTTCAACAGTGATGTTTACTAGGGGATCTAGGGTAGGCAGAGGCGAGTTAAGGACAAGGGATAAAGCCTCTCATTCCCTTCATTTCCTCTAGCTTCAAAACCTGATTGAAAAAGGGAACTCAAACCATTTTCTTTCCTAAAACATGTCAGCACTGTGCCTGTTCCCAAAACAATCTTCCAAAAGAGAGGAGATTGCAGGAAAACTACTGTTGCATAGCACATGGTCTAAGAGTCTACAGGATGTAGCTCCTGAAATTCCACTCCGGAGCTAGCTACCTAGTATTAACCTCCAGCTTCCCAAGTTTGGGTAAGAAAAGCTAAACAGAGTTATTATTACTGAGCATATCGGAAATCCCCGGAATGAAAGGGAATTTCCAACCATTTTGATTAGTAAATCCTCTGCCATTATGTGAGGCAATACCTTTCCCATTTTAGGAGGCTCTTCCTGAGGGAACCTCTCTGAAGAGCTGTGTAACAGTGGTCATTTTCCATCAATAATTTTCATAGAATTCCTATGATTAGGGATGTATTCTCCCTTTTCCCCTCTTCCTCTATGACCTCCCACTGAACCAATTAATTCTCACTTTGGGGTAAATTGAGTTCTTATCAAATTATTCACCCCAAACATTCATGGTCCCCACTAAAATTTCAATATAAAGAAATCAGCAGCTCTATTCAGTCTTAGGCCCACCAATAACATTCCACTGTTGCTAGTAGGCTCTAGGCATATAACTGTCCCTGGTGGGTGCAAAGCACTCAACTCTAGGATAAAAAAAAATAGGAATTCAACCCAAAGCTTTTAACCACAAGCAACCACACACACCATTTTTTATTACAGGAGAATCTAGGGGGAACCTTAAATTAAAAAAAAACATATTTTGATGAAAAATTTGCTCACATGGAATCTAGGTCATGATTAGGTACCTGCCAGGAGACTGAACAGACCCATGCAACAACTTAAAGACCAGTCCCTGCATACAGCACAACCAATGCCAAACCTTCCTCTAGCCCCATTTCAAGGAGAGACAAGTCCAAAGGCTCTGATAGGCTCTGAGGTGCATTTTGATAGAGAATCAATGAAAAAATGTGGTCCTCAACCACTTTGCCTTGAGTCTTTTTTTTTAACAAAAATGTATTTACCTGCCGAAGGTGGTCTGTCCAAATGGATGGGAATTTCAGTTCTCTCCACCCAGTCCACCAGATCACCTGAAGTAGTGTGTATCATTGAGGGAGGGGAGGAGGCCTTAGGAATGAGTGGCTGAGCCCAGGCAGCCTCATTTCTTTTCCCTTCTCTGCCACAATGACCCAAACTGGGTTTTCGTGGGCAAGGGTAAGAAGATGGCATGTCAGATTTCTGCTGAGGGAGGAAATCTATGCTTGCTCTACCAAGTTGAATGGTAGCGACCAACACCTCCATGGACCATTTTGGTGAATCTGTTAACTGCGCATATAGACATACAGCAGTAATCCCCATATACAAATACATCACTTCACAGATCTGGTCCAAGCATCTAAGACCATACTCTACCATATTAACTGGGTGCAGCAAGAAGTCCTACAATTTCCATGTAAACTTCACATGGTCCCCCTTTCTCCTTTCTCCTGCTCTACCTGTAAAGCTGCAGTTGGGGAAAGCAAGTTTGGCCCCCTGTTGTCTCTCTTCCAACCCAATAAAGACCACAGAAAGTGGAGAGTTCACTTGGTCCTCCTTTGGACTGGCCTACAACTGATGAGCTTCTGGTATCTAACACTCATCAAGGAGCAGGAGCAGCAGCCGAGAAACCTCAGCAACTACCACCCCCCTTTCCTCCTCCATGCTCCCCTCTCTCAAAAGCTCCTGTCCTGTCATAGCCAAATGACTCTCTTTTGAACTGGTCTGAAAGTCCTAACCAGGGCTCCCCTCTGCAATCTTAGCCCATTGGGTGGAAGAGTGGAATGGCCTGGCCTGCCCAGCCCTAATTTGAGTCACTAAGAGTAATCCAGTTCCCCATAGAGCAACATGGTAGCTCCAGCTTTGTGTCTGGTCTGGCAAAACCCTAACCCTCTAAAGCAGCTCCCTCTTATTACCACCCCCTTGTCCCCTCCAGCCCCCAACCCTCCGACTGATTCCCTACTCCCGACCAGGGCCCCAACCAGGCTGACTCCCAACCCACTGCCCTAGGGCCCTATTCCTTTTTAAAACTAGGGTGGCCATGCAAGTGGTGGGGGCAGGGAGGGCAGGGCAGGGGAAGGGAGAGGAGGTGGGGAGTGGCAGGTGAGAGGGTCTTTGGCAAAGGATATGGCCATTCGGTGATCTTTTTGGCGTATTTCCTCACTACGTTGTCCTCGCTGAAGAGGAACAGAGACCGGTTGACCGTGAGGCAGTTCTGCCGGACGGGAATAGGGTTGTACAGAGCCATGGTCCGGGCTCGCTGCGCCATGGATTGCTTGTACATCCTTTGCGCCCCAGGCTGTCCTCCCTGCCGGCTGCCCCCGGCACCCCGGCTGCCTCCACTTCCCACGACTGCCCCAGCGCCTCCTCCGGCGCCTCCTCCCCCGTAGCGGGCTGGCATCTCGTCTCCGAACCGGGCCATCCTGCAAAGAGGAAAGGGCCGAGGGTTACGAGGCTGCGGCGGATGCTGCGGCGGACGCTGCTGCTGCTGCTGCTGCTAAGGCGGCTGCTGCTACTGCTACTGTTGCTGCTAAGGTTGCTGCTGCTGCTGCTGCTGCTGCTGCTGCTGCTGCTGCTACTGCGGAGCAGCTCCACATCCCATCCCATCGGGCGGCGGCGGCGGCTCGGCTCGGCGGGGCGGGCGCTGTGCGGCTCAGGCAGCAGCCCGGCCAGAGCAGGGGCCAGCAGCGGCTCGGGACATCTTCCTTGCTGTTCAGGGGGAGGAGGGGCGGGCAGAGAGGTTGCGGGGGCGGGGCACGGGGGAAAGGGGGGGTGGAGGATGGGGTGGGGGAGCAAGACAAGCAACGCAAATAATACCTGATGAAGAAATCAAGGCAAACCTCTCTCCACCCCCTCCAAAAGGTCAATTTCCTCCCCAAAAATCAACCGTTGGTTCCCAGATCCCCGCTGCCGCATAGAGTTTTTAAAGAAATGCGGACCCCCCACCCCCAGAGGCCCCCCAACCGGGAACGCGATGCAACCTTCAATCCCTCCGATGTCCCGGTCAGGACTGCATTTTTTCAAAAATGATTCTCTCTGCAACTGAGTGCGGTTCTGTCTTCTCCCGCAAAAAAATCATTTAAAAAAGAAAAATAAATAAATAAAATGTATTCTTTGCAAAGAAAAGAAAAACCAGCAGATAATACCCTCCCCCCCAGTTCTATATCACTCGAGCATTTGCTTCTAAGCCCTAAATAAATAAATATATATGAAATATATGTAGAAAAAAATGAAACAAATTAAAGGGAAAGAAAAGGGGGGTTGGAAAAGAGGAAAAGATTGGGGGGTTGGAGGGGCTGGGGAGCGGGGCGAGGGAAGATGCTCGGAAGATCGCGTTAGGCTCCTTGAAGACGCAGGGCTGTTTGCTCTTCCTGTATCTCCACCCGCGGCTGCTGCTCCTGCCCTGATGTGTGTGCGTGTGCGCGCGCGCGAGCGCGCGTGTGTCTCAATTTGGCATCATCTTAGGGCTTGAATGCAGCAAGGAAATTCGGTAAAATCCGAACATGAAAGCCCGAGGAGTGTGTGCCGTCCACCATCCACTCATGACCATTGCCTGGGTGCTGCAATGGCTGGCATTTTTTTTCCTGCTAGATTTCTCCTCCTTCTTTTAGATATGCTAAAATAAGAATTGGAGAGGGGATGGATCAAGAGTAAAGGAAAGAGAAGAGTGGCAGAAAAAAATGGGAGAAAAGGTCTGAACCACTGGCAGGCTGAGCTATAATGAGCAGCGACTGATCAATTTAATGTGGGAAAGAACAGCCCAAATATTTAGCACATGATGTCTTGGGGACCAATCACGGGAAGTATTGCACGACCAAACCCACCGGAGTTTGTGGGGGATAGAGATGGTTGGGGAAGCAGAGGGGAAGTTGGGACAAATCCTCCTCCCTCCAGGAAGCCTAGAAAGAAGATCTCGTCTCCTACCTCGACATTCCCCACAAGGACTCCTGTGGTAGCCGTAAACTGCTGTGCTTCTCCCCAGTTCCTGGCCTGAAAAGGGTGTGGTGGGAGGCTGGCTGAAGAAAGGTGAATCAAGTGTAGAGATACCTACTTACTCCAGCTCTAAAGAAATTAGGCACATTCCTTGAAAGAGAAATAAAAACCAAGCCCCCCTGGGAAGTATGGAGTTTCTCTTCTGAACCAAAAAACAATAGCCAACTATAGTCTATTTCTTGCTATCAGATGTTAGCACCGAAGATAGGTAGCAAAGGAGTCACCCTTGGGCTATGAGCTGTCTGGGTCAGAGCCCCAGAAGGTCCCCTAGGCAAAGAAGCAGGAAATGGTTGGTCTCAGTGCAACTAATAATCTAGAGGCAGCTATCTCTTGGAGGCAGGCCTACTTCCCTTCTCTTTTCTCTAACTCTTCCTTCTCGCTGGCCATGGAGTTAACACCAATTAATTGATATAAACCTCTGAGAAAGGTTGGGAAGTCCTGTCTTCTTTACTAGATTCACTGGGAAGCTTAGAATGTTAGATCTGGAAGGTATCATCTGGTTAGAGCCCCTAAATGACTAGAGCAGAGGTGGGGAACCTTCAGCCTAGAGGCCACATGTGACCTCAGTGCTGCAGGTTCCTCACCCCCTGGTCTAGAGCACACTTGGGGAGGTGAGTTAACTTGCCCAAGGTAAGAAATTTCAAAGAAAAGTTCATTCTCAACTCACAAGTGTCAGAGCTGAAAGGGGCCTTTGGAGACCACAGAGTCCAACCCACTGGTTTTATAGAAGGAAAAAAACCTATACCCAGAGTGAAGAAGTAAGTTGTTTGCTCAAGGTCATACAAATTGTTAATCACACAGTTAGGATTCAAACTCACATCTTCTGACTTCAAATCCAGTTCTCTTCTCACTATTTTTTGTTAACATAAAAAAGTGTTCTTTCTTCCTACCTGGGTTCTGCAATTGGGTTATCCTTTTTAGGCTATCTGTCCATAGGGACCCATCCTCCCCAGAGCGATGCAATCAAATTGCAGAAAATATTACTGAGCCAAGAGGGGATTGAAGGAGGGCAGGACAGAGAAGGGTGAATCTGTGCAATCTTAGTATGAATATGTGGACATTTAAAAGCATAAGAGCAAAATAAATTATTTTTAGGATTGTTAACTGTTTTCCAAGATCTCTCATTTTCTCTTCCATTAGCATGCAGTGTGAGTTCACTAGAAAATCACAAGATTTGGAGTCAGACCACCTTTGACATGGTATAATGGGATTTGGAATTGAAAGAGCTGTGTTCTAATTCTGACTCTCCTACTTACCGCTTTGTATGATTTTGGGCAAATAGTTTAACCTTTCTGGATCTCATTCTTCACATTTGCAAAATTAGGGGATTGGACAAGATGACCTTTAAGGTCCCTTCCTAATTATATATCATCTTAAAACATCTAGTGGGGGGGGGGGGTAGGTGGCACAGTGAATAAAGCAAAAGCACCTGCCCTGGAGTCAGGAGGACCTGAGTTCAAATCCAGTCTCAGACACTTAACACTTACTGGCCATGTGACTTAACACTTACTCCCATGTGACCTTGGGCAAGTCACTTAACCCCAATTGCTCTGCCCTTCCCCCTGCAAAAAATAAGAAAGAACTTTAAAAAAATATATAGTCCAACTGCCTCTGAGACCCACATTAAGAAAGTAACATTCCCAAAGTTACAGATAATAAGAAAAGCCAAGACTGAAAATGTTAAAAGAAGGGGGGGGAGAAAAAGCAGCTCAGATAGATAGATAGATAGACAGACAGACAGAAATACCTACTTGGGCTTTGAGGACTGCCTTACTGGCAGCTGCCCTTCTCCTTACCCCCTCACTCCTAACCTCCTCCTATGGAAAGCTGCCCCTTCATAGATATCACTGAAAGTTTATGGGATGGGACTCATGACTGGATTATGCACTGGAAGGGCACACCTTATTCAAAACAAACAGAATGGAGAAGTATTATACATAAAGAAGATGAAAAAGTAGAGAAGTATTATAGATAAAGAACACATTCATATGTGAGGAATTCCAGGAATCTGGTAAGGTAAGCATAGTCAAGAGCATTTGGATAAAGAGCAAGAGAAGGAGAGACGACAGTCATATTGTGGGGTTATACCACAGACCACCTGGACAGAAGGATGAAATATTAACAAAGAATTTGGAATAACAAATGAGCATGGAGACATGAGCCAGCATGTTGATGTAAGGCTTCTATAGGCTCAGCTGAACAGTTGCTGGAGCTCTTTCTCTGTCAAAAGAGACGGGGGAATAAGCATTTTTATGCTTACCATGTGCCTACCATGTGCCAGGCATAGTGACTTACCCAGAATCACACATCTAGTAAGTGTCTGAGACATGATTTAAATTCAGGTCTTCCTTACTCCAAGCCCTTTGCTCTATCACCACCCCAAAAGCAGAGATGCTAATAGATTCTAGAGTTCTTTCATGATATTTTCATTCTTCAAAGAAGAGAAGAAATCATAAGCAACTCTGATATTCTGGAATGGATTCTAATCAAAAAGGAGAAACTGGTTGGTTGTTGCCCTTTGTTCATGAGGAAGACCAAAATGTCATCACTATGCTAGAGACAAGTTTCAATGTGTCTGAATGTGGTTGATCAGAGCTTGGAATGCTCTACCACAGGCTGGCACAAATAGTCTGTGTGAACATTTTGGGTGAATTCTCTGAATTTGTGCATCTTGCATTTCCTTCAAACTGCTTCAATTCTGCTTTGCTCATCGAGCACAGCACCTTTTCTGATGTGGGCTCGTCATACTGAGCAGTCCTGTGTCAGTGTCTCCCATGCCACACAATCAATTCCAAAGTTCTTGAGAGAGACCTTAAGAGTATCCTTGTATCACTTCTTCTGACTACCATGTGAATGTTTGCCCTGTGTGAGTTCTCCATAATAAAATAGTCTTTTGGTAAAACATATGTTTTGCATTTGAACAACATGGCCAACCCATCAGAGTTGCGCTCTCTGAAGCAGAGTTTGAACTTTTGACAGTTTAGTTCAAGTAAGGACCTCAGTGTCTGGTACCTTACCCTGCCAGGTGATCTTCAGAATCTTCCTAAGATGATTCAAATGAAAGCTATTCAGTTTCTGGGCATGGCGCTGGTAGACTGTTTAGGTTTCAGAGGTATACAACAATGTGGTTTGATGATCAGAATCTCTATCTTAAAAACTATTGCTAGGGAAAAGGGAAATCTCTAGTATCATCTGATATGGATCCTAAATTTTTGAGAGAGCAGGTTTCAAAGGGGTCATCAAACGGTAGATAAGATTGAACCGCCTAAAATTTTAAAAGATAAGATGGACCCAAAGGGGCAGGAAGTTCTCATGAATTGAATGTTGGAGACACAAATGCAATTTTGATAAGGAAGAAAAAGGGCAACTGTCTAAAGAGACTAATGTGGTTGCAAAAGGAACTCATTGAACAAGGTATATTTTTAAAAGATATATATAGGAGATGGAAGTAAAGAAGAGGAAGGGGGGAAGAATAAGCTTTTATGAAACACCTTCTAAGTGCTAGGCACTCTGTTAAATGCTTTACAAATATTATCACATTTGACAGGTTAGGGTGGATCTGTTGACTGCAACAGATGTGTTTACATGTCTGCTACATGCAAGACACTGCGCTAAGCACTGGTGTGTGTGTGTGTTGGAAGGAAGATAATGAGTTCCATTTTGGACAAGTTGAGTATAAGATGTCTTTGAGACAACCATTTTGAGATATCCACAGGGAAAGGTTACAGCTAATGGGACAAATAAATTTGAAAGTCTTTTGCATGGAGATGATAACTAAATCCACAGGAACTGATGATATCACCAAGTGAAATCACATAGAGGGAGAAGAGAAGAGTGCCCAGGATAGATCCTTGAGTGGAAATGACATGTATGAAGATACAACAAAGGAGACTGAGAAGGAGCAATCAGAAAGTTAGGACAGAGAGTAATGTCACAAAACCTAGAGAGAAGAAAAGTATCAAGGAGAAGAAAGGTGATTGATAATGAAAAAGAAAATCTCTGCCCTCAAGAAATTTTACTGTGGGATGGCTAGGTGGCACAGTGAATAGAGCACTGTCTGTGGAGTCAGGAGGACCTGAGTTCAAATGCGGACTGAGACACTTATCACTTACTAGCTGTGTGACCTTGGCAAGTCACTTAACCCCAATTGCCCTGCATTCCCCCCTCCAAAAAGCAAAAAACAAACAAACAAAACCAAGAAATTCTACTGGGTGGGGAAGGAAAAACAAAAGAGGAGAGTGTAAAAGCTGGCCCAAAGCTTAATATAAAAGAAACAGAAAACTAAGATCTTGGCAACTGGTTCCATCACTTCCTGGCAAATAGAGGGAGAAGAAATAGAAGCCATGTCAGATTTTATATTCTTAGGCTCAAAGATCACTGTGGATGGTGATTGTAGCCATGAAATTAAAGATGCTTTCTCATTGGAAGGAAAGTTATAGTGAATCTGGACAGCATACTAAAAAGCAGAGACATCATCTTGCTGACAAAGGTCCACATAGTCAAAGCTATGGTTTTTCCAGTAGTAATATATGGTTGTGAGAATTGGACTAGAAGGAAAGCTGGATGTTACAGAATTAATGATTTCAAGAAGACTTTTGAGGGTCCCTTGGACAGAAAGGAGATCAAATCGGTCAATACTTAAAAGAAATTAATTCCAGCTATTCACTAGAAGCACTAATACTTAAGTTGAAACTTAAGTACTTTGGCCACATAATGAGATGACAGGACTTATTGGAAAAGACTTTGGTGTGGGGAAAGATGGATGGCAAGAGGAAAAGGGGATGACAGAGGATGAGATGGGGTAGATAGTAGCATGAAAACAACAGAGATGAACTTGAACAGACTTTGTGAGAGAGTGGAGAATAGAAGGGCTTGATGTGCCCTGGTCCTTGGGGTCATAAAGAATTGGATGTAACTGAACAACATCAATAATACAAGGTAGAGAGTAAAGTGGGCAAAAGACAGATCAGACAGTTCTTGAGAAATCTTTGAGGAAAGAGAACAAGAGCTAAGGGATCAGGGGTACATTTTTAATATAAAAGTGTAACATTGCTGCTGTACCAATTTTATCAAGATAGCAACAGCTCAAGATGAAGTAAAGTTGGCAATGAATGCTAAGGAAAACTACACACACACACACACACACACACACACACACACACACACACACACACACACACCCCTTTCCAAATGTACTTATGCAATTGATTTTTTGAACTAAAATATTTTATTTTTATCCCTGTTAAATTGTGCCTTACTTGCTTCAGTCATTCTCCTAGCCTGTTGGGATATTTTTGAATTCTCTTACGAAGAATCATAGATTTAGGGCTGGAAGGGATAATTTTATATATCAGGAAAGTGAATCCCAAAGAGGTTAAGTGAGTTACCCAATATTACAAAAGCAGGAAGTAAAAGGTCGGACTTTGAAACCAGGTCCCCAGACTCTTAATTCCTGGGCTCTTTCCTCTGCATTATACTGTCTTTTAACTGTTAGCCATCTCTCCCAGCTTTGTGTTACCTTCAGATCTGATGGTCCTGCCATGCCTTCCTTTATCCACTCATTATTGACCAAAAATGTCGTCAGAGTATTAGAAAATGAGATTGGATACTGGCAAGACCATAGGGTTCAACAGCCCCCTTCCACAATATTTCACTATCATCACTGAACACTTGCTGAATTCAATTATCAAGCACCCACTATATGCAAGACCCTGTGGGCAAAGACAAAAAACAACAATGAAAGTCTGCCTTCAAGAAGCTTACATTCTTCTTGGAGGTTGGGGGAAGCAGTTATGACATGTACCCAAATAAGTAAATACAACAGAATACATAGTAACTTCAAAAGAGATGTCTGAAAAGATCTCATATAGGAGATTGTACCTGAGCTGTGTTTTGAAAGAAGCTGGGAATTCTTTTATCTGAGATAGAGGTAAGATAGAGAATTGTCTATGGAGAACAGTTAGCAGACCAGTAGGGCTGCAAGGCAGAGTGCAGGGAGGCAAATAATAGGAAATTAAGGCTGATGAGAGCCATGCTACAGAGGACTTTAAATGCCAGAGTGAGGGGCTTGTATTTTCTCCCAGAGGCAATAGAGAGCTATTGGCTGTGTGGAGCATGGTGAGCAATGACATGATCAGATCTGTTTATATCTGTATATAAATCAAGCAGCTGTGTTCAGGCTTTATTGGAGAGAGGAGAGATTGGAGGCAGGGAGACCCAACAGGAGGCTATTTTAAATAACTGGTAATGAATGCATGAATGATTGTCAAAGTTTTGTGAGTGGACTGAAGGAGAAGAATTTGAGAAATGCGAAGGTAAGATTGAGAAGATGATGATACAGTCAAAGAAGAATGAGAAGAAATAATCACACAAATATGAGGAAAGCTAGGAGAAAGATGTCTTATGAAAACCACAGGAGGAGAAAATATTCAGGTAGAGGTACCTGGCATATAGTCAATGCTTGCTTAATAAATGCTGTCTGTCTGTCTGTCCATTTCTCTAGTTAGCTAGCTATCTCTCCAATTAGCTGCTGAAACAAAAATGAGAATACATAGAGAAGGCTCCAATGGAGAAACTTAGTCTTCCTGTTTCCTGATGGTAATAGAAGAAGAAATTGCCTCCAGGTGGAAAAAGAGGTAGTACCAACCGTGTACTCTCCTTTCAGGCCAACATGTAGCTGTGAACACACGGCACCTCTGGTTTTTTCCCTCTTTATATTTATTCTTCCTGAATGAGTATTGAGATGGAAAGGACCAGACTACAACCATGTCAGTCAGTGTGCTTAATAAAGCACCTACTATGTGCCAGGCAGTGTGCTAAGTACTGGTGATGCAAATAAGAAAAAGAAAGCTAGCCCTTCCTCTCAAGAAGCTTACAATTTAATGTTTTGTTTAGCTGTTTTCAGTCACATCTGACTCTTTGTGACTCCATTTAGGGTTTTTTTTGGCAAAGATCCTGCAGTGTTTTACCAGTTCCTTCTCCAGCTCATTTTACAGATGAGGAAACTGAGGCAACAGGATTAAATGACAGGATCACATAGCTAGTAAGTGTCTGAGGCTGGATTTGAATTCAGATCTTCCTTCCTCCAGGGAGTGCCACCTAGCTGCCCTTATAATCTAGGCAGGAAGACAATACACAAAAGACAGCTGAAAGGGGAGGAAGGGGAGTCAGCAGGGGATGCCCAGGATGGGGCATGATATTTGTGGCATCAGAAACCAAACAGAGCAGTTCAGACCATGAAGAGTTAGCTGGAGAGTTCTGTACCCTCTATAAAGGAAGGCTTTGGGAGGAGTTTGTTGCTGCACACTCCAGTCCTCCAATCAGAGGGGAGAGGCAGCTGAGGGAGATGTTGAGTATCAGAACTGAGTCAATCTGCACTATGATGAGATTTCAGTTTAGAAGCTTATCCTGGAGGAGGCATGATGTTCCTGGAGTTGAAACCAAGCAAAACAGTTGAGGATAGCTAGAAAATTCTGAGCCCTCCCTAAAGGAAGACTTTGAGAGGAGTTTTAATTGCTCCACACTCCAGCCCTCCAATTAGAGGAAAGAGGCAATTAAAGGTGTGTATGAGCTACGAAAGATCAGGAGGACTAGAGCACCTGTTTGATGCAGCCCGGCCCTGGATTGACATGGAAGCCCAGATGCAAGCCAGGGAAACTTGCCTCACCCAGAAGTGAACTCAGTGGTGGGAGGAACATTTCTATCAGCTACTTTAAGTTTGAGCCCACTCAACATTGTTTTGCTTGACTATATGTGTTTGTAAGTTTTTGCTTTTTGTGTTTTCTCAATGGAACGGGAAGGAAAAAGTGAGAAGGAAAGAATTCAGAGGTAAAAAATAAAATAATATTGGTTTTTTTAAACAAAAAAAAAGGATCAATCCACTCTTCCTAGGGACCTAGGTGTAGAGGAGAAAGTTTGTCCTGGTTTGGGGAAATGTTTTTGTACATTGGCTCTTTTGGGGGCATCTAGGTGGTGCAGTAGATAGAGTGCTGGGACTGAAGTCAGGAAGACTCAAATTCTTGAGTGCAAATCCAACTTCAGACACTTACTAGCTGGGTGACCCTGGGCAAGTCATTTAATCTTGTTTGCCTTAGTTCCTTAAATATGAGTTGAGCTGGAGATGGAAATGGCAAACCATTCCAGTAAATGTCAAGAAAACTCCAAATGGGCTTACAAGGAGTCAGACATGAGTTAAGGACACCATTTTTTAAAGTCAATATTCCTTTGTGAAAGCTTATTGATGTTAATTGTTTATTAATGGTGTTGTGATGTCAATGGACTATACCAGGCAGATTGGCACTGGTAAATACTATTGGGGAAATAATCACCGGCTATTGATTTTGAGGATAACATACTAGAATTGGGGGTTGAAGCCAATAGCATTAAAAAAAAAAACCACTGCCCCTAGCAAGCACTGCCCCTTCCTTCCCTAAAAGGAAGCTGAAGCAGTAGCCTTGCTCTGGGAACTCAACCTGCTGTTGTGGGTTGGGAGAATAGCTCTGAACTTCCCTTTCTTTGTTATTATCTTGCTATTCTATTTCATCACCTGCCTTTTGCTTTGAATTTATACATCATTTGGATTGGTGTGGTATGAGAAGATAGGTCATCAGTGAGGACTCAGAGCTGTGAATTTGAATAGACAACTACAAACAGTACCATGAACCTAGGTTTAACTGAGAGGGGGGTCACCATGATGGGACTGTGAGGTATACATTTAGTAAGTGTCTAAGGTAGGATTTGAATTCAGGTCAGGAAGTCACTTGGTGCTGGTGTAAAACAATTCTGGGATTGCCTGCCCCAGATACTTACTAGCTATGTGGCCCTGGGAAAGTCACTTAACCACTGTCTGCCTCAAGATCCTTCATCTGTAAAATGGGGGTAATAATAGCCCCTACTTTGTAGAGTAGTAGGTTCGAAAGACATAACAATACAGAGTACTCTGTAAACCTTAAGACCCTACATCAGTGGTTCTCAACCTTCCTAATGCTGCAACCCTTTAATATAGTTCCTTATGTTGTGGTGACCCCCAACCAAAAAATTATTTTCGTTGCTACTTCGTAACTGTAATTTTGCTACTGTTATGAATTGTAATGTAAATATCTGATAGGCAGGATGTATTTTCATTGAACATAACCCACAGGTTGAGAACCGCTTCCCTATGTAAATGTAGGCTATTATTATTATATAGCAAGATCATCTCTCCCTGTGTGTATGCATATATATGTACAGGGTATCAGGGCAGCTTTAAGCAATTAAAGCTTAACCTTATGTAACCTTTGTGTGTGTGTGTGTGTACATACACGCATATACATAGCTCTATGTATGTACACACACATATACACATATATGTATATGTATACACCTCGTATATTTTCCATCAGCAGTTCTACTTGGTTTTGACTCCACAGATCACACCTTCCCTAGAATAGGCTGATCATCTGAAATCTCCTCATGCTATACTGATTCAGGTTTTGGTTTTGATGCTCAACACTTTCTCAACCCCCTCAATGGCCTGTCCCTGGGACTGGAGAGCTGGAAGGTGGGACAGTAAATTCTTCCCAAAGTCTTCCTTTCCAGAGGGCTCTGAACTTACAGAACCTTCCAGGTAACTCTCCCCTCTTCATCAGCAGCTGTTGGGTTTCAATCCCATGAATCATCATGTTCCCTGCTAGGTACACTCTGGCAGGCTCCTCACTCCATTCACTCCACTTTTTAGCTTCCTTTTGTATGTTTTCCCCCATTAGATAGTAAGATCCCTGAGGGCAGGAACTGTCCTTGTTTTCCTTATTTGTGCCCTCAGGATTTAACACAGTGCCTGAAGCAAAGTAGGTACTTAATAAATGTTTATCTAATTGAATGGAATATGTAGTATACTATGTATGTGCACCCTACTGTCAGAATCCCCTAGCCAAGACCACCCTTCTCTTTTTACTCCTTTCTTTGTACTATTAGGCGACACCCTGTCTTCCAGAGCTAAGACCCAGCCAGCAAGCGGTGTTCTGAGCTTAGCATAACAACAGTCCCTTGCGCTCACCCTCTGGATGGACTCAGCCACTGCAAAATCCCAGAACTGTTTTACACCAGCACCAAGGACAGCAGCACCAGGACCAACACCTGCAGAAACCACGTTGGGGTCACGAAGCCCTGCTAGGAATCAAACTTGTCTCACTGCTGCTGTTACCCCTCATCGTCAGGGCTACAGCTCATTGTATAACCATTGGTGTATGTATTAAGACTGGCCCACTCTAAACTGGATCTCCTACTAGAGAAGGCCCCAGCACGTGTCTAGTTTCCCTCTTCCAACAGAGTAAAAGAAGCTTTTTGCTTGTTAGCAAATTTGGGAGTTTTTTTATTTTATTTTATTTCCTAGAGTTAACTGTGGTTGTGATAACCTGAGTGACCTCTTTGGTCTTTTAGAGTGAACATGGATTGTATTATCTCTGTAACTTTTTGGTCACTTGTTTTCAGAGTTGATGATATATACATATAGTAGGAACATATACCTACATATATATCTATGTGTGTCTGTGTATATGTGTATGTATATATGTGTGTATAGTTGCTGTGGTTCAGTCATTTCAGTCATGTCTGACTCTCTATGAGGCCAGTTGGGGTTTTCTTAGCAAAGACACTGGAGTGGTTTGCAGTTTCCTTCTCCAGCTCATTTTACAGATGAGGAAACTGAGGCAAAAGGGTTAAGTGATTTATCCAGGGTTACTCAGCTAGTAACTCTCTTAGGCTGAATTTAAACTCAGTTCTTTCTGACTCCAGGCCCTAATCCAGTACCCCGTATATATAGAATACATAGTATATAGAAGCAAAGTGTATGTGTGTCTTTACACACACACACACACACACACACACACACTTTTTGCTTCTCTTATTCATTTGATTACAAGTTGCCTAACCAAAAGACAAAGGCTTGTGTGTGTGTGTGTGTGTGTGTGTGTGTGTGCGCGCGCGCGCGCGCACGCGCGCATGCCTGCGCACAAGAGTATTATTCACACACAGATACATATATTTTCCTTTTTGGAGGCGAGAAGGCAATTAGGGTTAAGCAACTTGCCCAAGGCCACATAGCTAGTTAATTGTCAAATATCTGAGACTGGGTTTGGTCTCATGTCCTTCTGCTGCAGGATCAGTGCTCTACTCACTGCACCACCTAGCTTCCCCTACATAATATATTTTTGAAGGGCCACAAGCAGCCAGGTTTGAGAACTCTGTCCTGAAGGTATCCTGTCTACCATAGAAATCTGGTTGAATCCTGCTTACTTAAGGAGATCAGTCAAAGTTTCTGTTTAGGGGAGTGTGAGCTATTGAATCTTTCTTGATACATTCCATTATTTATTCTCAGTTAATATAGTTTACGATGCAGGCCTTAGGCAAAACAGTGAAACATTCTTTCACCAAATAAATATATTAAGTGCCTATGCCAGGGAGGCAGGGCTGGAGAGGAGGTACAAAGGTTAGATAATAAACATCCTGTCCTCTTGGAGTTTACAAATCTAGAAGAGAGATAATACACAAATGAAAAGCGCTATAATATTGAATATTACATAAGTGCATTAGTTGGCAAATCAGAGTTTATGGAATGTCACAAGAGGAAGGCTAATATTAATGAAGGGTGTTGGAGAAGTCCTTGAGGTAAGAGTTCAGCAGCTGAAGGGAGTAGGGGGATATCTAGGCTATAGTGAATAGTTTACGTAAAAGGATGATGGTGGGAAAGTAGAGAGGTCCGGGTTGATTTGAATGGAATGGTGTGTAGTGGAATAACAATAGTGATAATCAATGAATCCATGAACATTTATTAAGTGACTACTATGAGCCAGGCACTGCGCTAAGTGCTGTGGATACAAAAAAAAAGAGGGCAAAAGACAGCTCCTGTCCTCAAGGAGCTTACAGTCTAACGAGGGAGATAACATGGGAACCAATGTTACATACAAGCTAGATCTAGGATAAACAGGAAATAATTAAAGTAAAGCACTAGAATTAATAGGGTTTGGGAAAGGCCTCCTGTAGAAGGCAGGATTTTAGTTGTCACCCCTCCCATCCCCACACAATAAATTCTAGGGGCTCCCTATTGCCTCCAGGAGCACATACAAAATGCTGCTCGGCATTCAAAGCCTTTCATAATCCAGCCCCCTCGAACCTTTCCAGTCTTCTTACACTGTGTTCCCCAACATACTCTTCGATCCGGTGACCCTGGCCTCCAGGCTGTTCCAGGAATAAGACACTGCCTTGCTTAGCTCTGGGCATTTTCTCTAGCTGACCTCCAGGCATGGAATGCTCTCCTGTCTCTGCTCCAACTACTGACCTCCCAGGTTTCCTTTCCATCTCAACTAAAATGCCACCTTCTCCTGGAAGTTTTCCCTTCTTAATTACAGGGTTTCCCCTCCTTTAACTATTTTCTATTTATATAGTATATATAAATATTGTATTTGTTTGCTCACATGTCGTCTCCCCCATTAGATTGTAAGCTCTTTGTGGGCAGGGACTGTCTCTTGCCTCTTTTTGTATCCCTAGCACTTAGTGACCTGGCCTAATGCCAGAAGGCAGCCAGTCTTACCCTTTTTTCCCTGGGTCTTAGGGGCTCGCCTCCCAGATGCGGCCTGCGAATTCCACAAAGTAGAGTCAGGAGCCAGAAGAGTTAGTGATATGCAGACAGCTTTATTGTTCTCTTCATTCATCCATATCAATACCCATCCACACTTTATTCCCGGGGCTTCTCTTTTATCCCCCTACTGAGCCCCTTGGCAAATAGCCCACCTCCCCAGTAATCACCTCTGACACCACAAGGGTCAGGTAAACATGAAAAGGAAGGAGGGAGCTCACGTCCCTGGAATAGAGCATATCAACAGAACATCTGGGTCTTGAAATGCAGAATAAAACAGGACACACTGACCCAGAGACATAACTGTCATCATGACTTTTGTGTTTTGGTGTTACTGTCCTTCTGCATTCTCAGAATATTCTGGCGCTCATGTTCCCGGCAGAACTACACATCCCCTATCAACTTAGGACAGGGCCTGGCACATAGTAGGCACTTAATAAATGTTTATTGAATGATTTAAAAGAAGCCAGGAGTCAGTAGGCAGAACAGAGAAGGGAGGATATTCCAGGTATGAAAGACAGCAGAGGAAATTCCAGGAGCCCAGAGATGGAATGTCTTGTTTGTCAAATAACCGGGAAACCAGTATCAGTGGATCATGTCAAGAATAAGATGTAAGAACACTGGAAAGGCGGGATCGAATGCCAAACAGAGCATTCTATACTTGGTCCTCAAGGCAACAAGGATGTACTGGAGCTTATTGAGTAGGGGGTGGGGAGGTGACATGATCAGACCTGTGCTTTAGGAAAATCACTTTAGTGGCAGAATGAAGGCTCAACTGGAGTGGGGAGAGACTTGAAGCTGACCTACCAGCAAGCTGTTGCAGTAATCCAGGTGTGAGGTGATGAGGGTCTATACTACAGTGGTAGGAGCATCTGAGGAGAGAAGGGGACATGGATGAGAATGTTGCAGAGATGAACTCAATAAGGACATATTGAGTTTAAGACTTCTACTGGACATCCTGTCTGAGATGTCTGAAAGGTATTTGGAAATGCAAGATTGGAGGAGAGCAGAGAGTCTGAGGCAGGATAGGTGAATTTGAGAATCATTAGCATGGAACTGGTCATTAAATCCATACGCGTTGATGATATCACCAAGTGAAATATATGTATAGAGAAGAGGTATCAGGACAGAATGTGGGGGACACCTACAGTTGAGAGATCTGAAAGAGGATCCAGCAAAGGGGACAGAGAAGGAGCAGCCAGATAGGTAGGGGGACAACCGGGAGAGAAGGATGCCCTGAAAACCTACAAAGAAGAGAATTTCAAGGAGGAGAGAGTGATTAAAGGTGTCAACGGCTTCAGTGAGGCCAAGAGGAATGAGGATTGAGAAAATGTCATTGATTTGGAAACTAAGAGATGATTAGTAAGTTTTGGAGAGAGTGGTTTTGGGTGAAATGTTAAAGTCAGAAGTCAGATAGTAAGAGGTTAAGAAGAGAGTGAGAGGAGAGAAAGTGAAGGCATCATTATAAAAGGCCTTTTCAAGGAGTTCTGTTCCTACTAGGGATGGGAAGATCAAGGGATTCCTATACGGTACTTTAAAATTAATAAGGTTATCTTGTTCCAGGTTTTAGGGACACAAAAACCAAAAAAAGTCCCTTCCCTCAAGAAGCTTACATTCTACTAAGGGGATTTTGAAAAGTCTACAGATTGCTACCTTTTCTGGGAATGTTTCCATTTTATAGGCACAAAAAAGTCTTCAACTTCAGGAAAGGTTCCTTCTGATGATTCATCAAAGATCCTGGCTTCCTTAAGGATATGCTAACAGAACAGAAGCTCTAGTTGCAGATCCTGCCAAGTTAGAGAGATTCACAAGTCCTCTGACTGACTGTTTTCAGAGGATCTTAGGGAGGAGAGGTTCATTGCTAAAAGGTTGGTCACCAGGAGGTTTAGGACATTTGGGGCCATAGAAACTCCTAAAGCTATTCTCTCAAACATGAGAGTTGAGGTTTATCTGCACCAATGAAATTATAGATCCTTGAAGCAATAAAGTAATAAATTTTAAGTCATCTGCTAGTAAATGAGTAAGGTATTATTTTGGGCAAGGAACCTTCCTGGATTCCTAAAATCACTAGACAGGTACTACACAATTGTCTGAATTATTGTTCTTTGCCAGATAGAGAGATATGGGTCACAAAAAGAAGGGACTGAGAAAAATCAACGGAGGTTATTAGTTCAAATCCTTAACTCACATCTGTTACCTGGAGATTAAATTCATCAAACAAAACCAAATTTCACAAGTAAGATCAACACACAGCAGCAGCATTACTAAACCATTTCTGAATGCTTTATTTAATTACCCAGAGCAGCATCACTAGAATAATTTCTGAAACAAATTACCTTAAATTACATTTGGTTTCAAAAACAATTACTGAATGATACAATGGTATTCTTCAAGAACAGATCTACCCAAAGATTTTATTTTCTGTCTTCCTGGTCCAAATCCAAAGGCCTCTAATCCTTATTATCTAACAGCTGCCTAGTGTCCTTTCTGAAATTGGTCATGGGTGTCTTAGTCTGGGATATGAAGAGTATTTGATCTATGCCAGTATATTCAATAATCTATGAGTATAACCAGTCGCGATATGGGTAACATATAGACAACACAGTGGCCCAATTATCCTTTTATTTACTTGTGTTTTTTTTTCATGGCCCTATGGAAAGACAAGTTCCCTAATAAATTTGTATCTTTCTATTCCTGTGTTTCATTGATATTACTACCACCTTAAAGTCAAATTGAATAATTCACCCTTTACTGAGCACCCAAATTCTAGGAATTAAGCTCCTATTTGCCATGGCATAAAGAGGGCTGAGGCTCCCTATAACACCATCTCATGGAAACTATAACAAAGAGAGAGGTGTTTTATTGGCTTTTAGACTAAAGCTCATAGCGCCTAGTGCTGGAAAGAATCTTAGCCATCGTCTCATCCAACTGCTTCTTTTTAAAATGAAGAAACATTGAGACCAAGGACTTGCCAAAATTCATACAAGTGGTAAGTAGCAAAATTGGGATTGAAGTTCAGATGTTCTAATTGCAAAACTCATGATCTTACCACTGTTTCACATTACCTTCTGCAAAAGGAAGTGTCTGCATCATGGGAGCAGATGGCAGGTAAGATGGTGCTTTCCCCTAACGCAGCTTATGTCCATTCATTACACATAGTCACTTTGGCTGTCTTTGGATACTACCATATGGGTCTCACCACCTCTTGCGAGGCTTTTCCTGTAGAGGATGCTGTGGTTTCTAAATAAGGCCTGGGTAGCTGGATTTGTATTGGTTGGAGCTCTTAGAATCATGGATGGGGCTAAAATGTTCAACCAAGCACAGTTTTTAAAATATCAAAGTTAGGAAAATTTTAAAGAAGATAAAGAGTTTACATTGTCCTGGTCCAAATTCAAAGGCCTCAAATCCTTTACCACTTATTAAGGATTTTATTTTTATCAATTTATCAATAAAATCAAATCTCTAATTAAGAAATATGGTGGCTTTACTGGCCCATTTTTTTTTCCAATTTTGAGTGTTACAGTTAATTGTCTTAGCTGCTACTGGAGAGAGTTTGACTATTATAAATACCCAAATTAACTATAAAGAATATATGAACAAACACAGGGAAAGAACTGATAAATAGAAGTATGTGTATAATAATTAAATATAGGTGCGTGTATACACACACTCACATAGATACCTGTTTGTATCTGATGGTAGCTATCTCTAGGGTAGGGGGAGAGGGAAAAGGAATAGAGGGAAGGGAAAAAGGGAAAAAAAGACGTTTGTCTGGTTTTATTGTGTATTTAAAAGGAATAGCAAGTTGTGCACAGTAGACTTGCAGTTTTATGTATAATCATCTTTTTTATTGTATTATCTTATAAAAATGCTTGTTTTATTCCTTAAATTAAAAATAATTTTTTTAAAAAGGGAAGCCAAGATGATTGAAGGACTGGAGACCATGGTTACAGGAACTAGGAGTATTTTACACGGGGAAGAGAAGCTTTACAAGGGTTGAGCATGGTGTCTTCAAGCATTTGAATGAATGTCTTATGAAAGAGAAATTGGACTTAGTCTGCTTGGCCCCAAAAGGAAGAATTAAGATCAGTAGATGGGAATTACAGATTAAGCTCAATGTGAGAAGAAACTTAGTCAAGAAAGTAGGATGGGCTGCCTTGAAGGTCTTTACTTGACCAAGATGAGGCTACTGAGCATATTGTGAAGGCTTCATGTAGGGGAGCTGGACCAAGTGACTGCTAAGGTCCCTTCTAATGTTATAATTCTGTGCATATAGGTGTATATATATATGGGTGTGTATATGTATATATATATATATACATACATACATACATACATATATATATATTGCTTTTGGGGGGGGAGGCAGGGCAATCGGGGTTAAGTGACTTGCCCAAGGTCACATAGGTAGTAAATATTAAGTGTCTGAGTCTGGATTTGAACTCAGATCCTCCTGACTCCAGGGTATAGGTATATTTTTAACTGATAATTTCCTTTTCTTAAAATGTGGAGCTCATCCTTTTAAGGTCTTATAAAGGATACTTTTAAATGTATCCCCTAGGGAAGTTTAAATGTTGCCCTGAAGTTTATTATAATAATTCTATATACTGATATCATTGTACCATCTTTTCTTTTTCTTTTTTTCTTGTGTGAAAGAGTTTTGAGTTTTTTTGCTTTTTTTGCCTGAGTTTTTTTATTTCTTGTTTTTTAAAATTTTCATCGTGTACTTTAAAAAAACACCAAATAAAATGTACATTTCCATATAGAAAGCAAGAGATAAAAACAATTGTACGTGAAACTTCATGTCTCTATTATGTGTAGCTTGCTTTCTTTTTATATAATACATTCATCCTGTAACTTTCAAAGCTGTCCTCCTTATCTGTGCCTTTTTCTTGCCCTCCTTCTCTTCTCTGTGTTCTCAATGAACCTCTTTTTCCTTTTCTTTCTTTTTTGCTACCTTATCCCTACCTGCTTCATTTTCCCACCCACCTCCGTGGGGGGGGGGGGCGGCTCGAGAGGAGGAGGAATGAAAAACAAAGCCCTTGTAACAAACATGCATTATCAAGAAAAACAAATTCCCACACTGGCTGTATTAGAGACAGCTAGAATCTTCTATCTGCCTTCATTTCCTCACCTAGAAAATAGGGATAATAATCACATCTACCTCCCAAGGTTGTTATGAGGCTTAAAAGAGATAATATATGTAAAGCACTTAGCACAGCACCTGGCACATAGTAGGAACTCAATAAGTTCCTTCCTTCCTTCCTCCATCCGTTCCTTCCTCCCTCCTTCCCTTCCTTCCTTCCTCCTTCCCTTCCTTCCTCCCTTTCTTCCTTCTTCCTCCCTTCTTTCCTTCCTTCCTTTCCTTCCTTTTTCCTCCCTTCTGTTCTTCCTTCCTTCCTCCCTTCCTTCCTTCTTTCCTTCCTCCCTCCCTCCCTTCCTTCCTTCTTTCTTTCCTTCTTCCTCCCTCCCTCCCCTCCTTCCTTTGTTACTCCCTCCCTCCCTTCCTTTCTTCTTTCCTTCCTTCTTCCTCTACCCCTTCCTTCTTTCCTTCCTCCCTTCCTTCCTTCCTCCTTTCCTTCCTTCTTTCCTTTCTTCTTTCCTTCCTTCCTTCCTCCCTCCCTTCCTTCCTTCCTTCCCACGGCTCTGATGGCATTACTCTCCTGCCAATGGACTCCAATTCTTGATTCACCCAAATCCAAATTCAGCCCTGGAATAACCTAACCTCCAAAAAAGGAGATTCAACATTTTCTTCACATTCTCATTCATTATGCCCCTATCCTGAAGCCCTGGGCAGGGTGGGGGTGGGAAAGCACTTAAATAAAGCTTAAGTTTTATCTAAGGATCTCTCCAAAAGATATTCACAGGATCCCTTCTTAGAAAATCTATGAAGCAGCAGCTACCAGGTAAAAGTTAACTATTCACTTCCTCCCCCACAAAAGAAATGCTTAAAATCCAAAAGACTCCTAAACACACATTAAGGAGTATTTGAAACATGAAGCAGTAACTCTTATTTTGCTCTCTCAGGAGGTAGAGACACTCAGGAGACTTTGTAGGACTGATGAATAGGCATTTCTCTTTCATCTTGTATCTGTACCTTTTGAGTGACTGACTCAAGATCCCTACCTTCTGGCCAGCAGGACATGGCTGCATGCCTCACCTTCACATCAATGGTTGTCTTCTCCTCCAAGGAAACTGATTGCACAAAGAACCTCCTGCTGCCAATACTCAAACTTCTCTAAATGACTTTGTTTCTCAAACTCATGAGGTGGCAACCAAGGCTGGAAACACCCATCCCTGTGCTCAAGGAAGGAAGTACAAAGCAGAAGAGGGAGCGAGGGCCTTGAGATCCACTCTCAGGCAAACACATATACTTGTTGTTGCCATGTTACAGGTAACCACCTTAGCTGCTGCTGGAGAGAGAGATGGGAGAGAAATCACCTTTCCTTTATTCCACTGGAAATATCCAATGGAGAGCTTTCTGAATCTCAAACCACACTTTCTTTCAAAAGAAAGAATGACAGCAGAAACCATTTCTTCTAAAACTTGCTGAATGGGGGGATCAGCTCTTCCTGGCTTAATGGTCATTCCTCTTTAGTACAGTTTCAACTCCTTCCCCCATAATAATGTAAGATGTGCATGTTCCTATGTAACATGAAACTATGTGGGTTATCCAAACATACAGATAAGCAGTTCACAGGGAAACATTGATAGATATCTATCTCTAGAAAATTTCTTACCCCTCTTATATCTCTCTTGCCCCCTAAAAGGGGTATAATGGGTTCTAAACAAAACTACTTTCCTATTTGCTCTTGGAGGGAGGTTATTCCAAGATTGTACCCACAGGTTTAATTCCTTCCCACCAAATGATAGTTACACAAAAGACCATCCCAAATAATGAACAACAAGTAAACCCATTTATCCAAGCAAATAGCATGTAGAAATCAGAGAAGTTATATGGATTATAATATACCAGAAAATACACTGAGCAAATGAGATTTCCCCACTCAGTGAGGTATTTCAGCTCAAACCAAAAGAGAGAGGCCTCAGTTTTCTACCCAGGGAGAAATTCTCTGAAGTCTCTAGTTAGAGGATTTGATTTCAAAATTAGCGTCAGGTTCAGGAATCAGCTTCTCCTACATGCCTGCTGCTTCCAAAGCCTGTCTTTCTCTCTCCAGGTGTCTAGAGTCAATCCCCAAAAGAGTCTGGCTCCAACATTAAGAATGTCTCTCCTCTCCAACTTCTTCTCTCATGCAAACCTACAGCTTTGTGTCATCATTTTCTCTTCCAATTAAAGAGTCTTATGCGAAATGCTCCAGGCTTGGTTAAAAAGAAAACTAGGTTACAACAGGAACCCAGGAACTTTCAGTCATGCACATCTTTTGCCAAGGCTGGAGCTTGGTCTCATCCCCGAGCATGATCCCTGGGATGGCCCCCATCATGCCGAAGTAAAAGTCCAGGAGGACTAAAAAAGGGATGTTGCATCATTTGCCATGTTACAGGTAACCACCTTAGCTGCTGCTGGAGAGAGAGATGGGAGAGAGATCATCTTTCCTTTATTCCACTGGAAATATCCAATGGAGAGCTTTCTGAATCTCAAACCACACAGATCAATCAGAGGTGAGCCAGAGTGTGCAACTCACAGGAAGGAGCCAAGATCCATCCCCATCATGCTCCACAGGATGGCCTTGCAGGTCCAGGCCAGAAGATTGAGGGCTAAGTGGCACACTAGGTAGAGTGTTGGACTTGGAGGCAGGAAGACCTGAGTTTGAATCATGCCTCAGTTACTTCCTAGTTCTGTGACCCTGGGCAAATCATTTAAGTTCCCTCAGCTTTAGTTTCTTCATCTGTAAAATGGGAATTAATAGAACCTCCCTGCCAGGGCTGTCATGAAGATTAAAATGAGTCAACATATGTAAAAAGCTTTGGAAACATTAAGACACTATACAAATGCCGGTTATTATTACAGATAAATTTATTGTGCTATCAGTTCCCGGATGGTAGTCAACAAGGGAGGGGCTGGAATTTCTAAAAGTGCCAAGTTTGGTGGATTTCTTCATTTTAGAACTCGTAAAACTAAAGCCCATGGACATTAAGTGACTTGCCCGAGGTCAGCTGGGTAGTAAGTCCTCTAACAGACCCAGAGTCCTTCCCACTACACCACAACTTTGTCAGATTTCTCAAGGTTGTAAGAATAGTGTAGGAAATTCTTAAAAAGAGCCACCAGGAGAGAAATTTCTTTGCTCCCACTGATTCTAGAAACCATCAGAAAACATTCTCTTTGCTACTAGTCTGGCACCACAAGGGGTAGTGGAAAAGGCAACAATGTTGGTTCATATTCTGTTTGCTAAAATTTAAAATGCTAATACTTGAATCAAAATCTTTGAATTTTATCCAACAACTTCTTTACGATATGAATACACAGTCTTTTGATGCTCCAAATGGAATAAGTCTATTTGAACATATACCCTAAAAATCCAGAGAGATTTGCCTATGGAATCCTATGCTTAGTGGAAGCTCTGATTAGTCAAAAGCAGGCAAGGTGATTACCTGTGCACTGACCAGTGTTTGGAGAAGTTATTGCACAGCTGTGCACAATAGTCACTGATGAGATTTTACCATAGCTAACCATAGTAAATCTCTCTGGATTACATCCCTAACGAATTTTATCTTATTAATTTAGGATCATCCCCTCTGTTAGTTATCCCTCCTAGCTTTGGGTCATATACACAAAGCTACGTATACCTTTATTCAAGTCATTGTTAAAAATGTTAAAAAGCACAGGGCCAAGCATAGATTTCTGGAGTATTATACTAGAGACCCCCTGCCACATTGTCATTGAACAGTCAGTCAATATACATTTATTAAATGTTTACTAAGCACCAGGAAAAAACACTATCACTAACCTTAAAATGAGACATCATGTATATAGATAGCCATGCATACACAAAGTATGTAGGTGATCTCAGATGAAAGGCACTACTAGCAGGAAGGACCAGGAAAGACCTTCTACTTAAGATGGGACACTTTAGGGTAGATACAAGTAGAGAGATACTTGAGGTTGGGAGGCCAGTTAAAAGAATATTGCAAGAATGTAGGCAAGAAGTAATGAGGGTCCCTACTTGCCAATGGTTGTGTGAGTGGAAAAAAGGAGACATACACAAAAAGTGTGTGTGTGTGTGTGTGTGTGTGTGTTTGTAGAAAGGTTTGCCTGGGCAAGGAGAGGGACCACCACTTCACGTGAGACAAGAGAGAGGGAGGAGATAGTGGGGGAAGATACATGAGTGATCAGATGAGGAGAAGGGTAGAAGAGGGAGCTAAGCAAATGACCTCAATTTTCTTTCCAGTGAAATATGAGAAGAAAGCCTCAGTTATAAGTCAAGAGGCACAGTGGGAAGCTTGAGAAGGTAATAAAAGGTTTGGAATAGCTGGAATGGTGAGTGGGATCTCTTTTATTGACTAACTGTGTGACCCTGGGCAAGTCACTTAACCTCTGTCTGTTTCAGTTTCCTCAAATGTAGAATAAAGATAAGAACAGTCCCTACCTCACAGGATTATTGTCATGGTCAAATAAGATAACATTTGTAAAGTGCTAAGCACCATGTCTGGCACATGATGTGGATAAATAGTGGGTACTTTTACCCACCCCACTCTGTTTCTCTGTCTAGTTCATAGATTGGGGAGGCTTAAAGGAGAACCTCGGGGTACCTCTCCCAGTTTCCACGATCTTTCATGTATCACTAACACTGGCTTAGTAATCACATATGCCAGTTGTTTCAGGACCTGAAGCTGTAGGTGACTTGGGCCAGGTGACTTGAATCAGGGGAAGCAAAGTGTTTATCTTGGCTATTGACTCCACATTACACATTTTTGTTCTATTTTTCCCGGTGTTCTCCTTTGCAGGAAATGCAGAAACAAATGTTGAATTGTGCAGCAAGCGCTGCCTTCTCTCTGTTGTCAGTAATTAGCATTTCATCTGTCCCAAGTAAAGCTTCAGTTTTCTTCTTTGAATCTCCTTTCCCTGCTAATATGTGGCAGGGTAACTCACAACTCCTGGCACTGCATGGCCTGGACATCCTGTCTCTTTTTGTAGTAATGCTGCAGTTTCCCTTGAAGTAAGCATCTCTGCTGGGCAGGCCACTCAGCTGTGCTCCCAGGGTCTGCTCATCTCTTTATTTGATAGCCATCTCTGTTCTCTGATTCAAGGGGTCATGCTCCTTGAAACTGCTCCCTTGGGTGACTATGGATCTATATCTGGACATATCCCTGCTCCTGGCTGAATGCATCATCTCCCACCAGTACAATAATACCACTGACACGGCCAATATGAGTGGAGAGGGGAGAAAGTCCCTTCTCCCCTTTGTTGCCTTCTGGAACAATCCAAGAAATCATCCTGGACTATTCCACTATTGAATTGCTTGTTTCTTTTATATATAGGTGCAAAGGATTGACTGATACATCACAAGATGTTTCCTGTGTGGGGCCAATTTCCTTCATCCAATGCTTAAGGCCAATAATTCTTTTAAACTGATTCTAATTTATAACTAACAAATTCACAAATTATTGCAAGATTGCTGGAAGATTCCTTAATACCTACTAATACTTGATGATTACATTCTAGGTTCTCCATAACCACACCAATTGAGGTGGGTAGGAAAACTCCCTTCCTTACACTGGACCATTGCTTAATAGATGAGGATGATAGATTCCTGGCCAGAGACAGAGTACACCTAACAAAATCTGATCAAAATCTGATTTGCCATGTGTCTTACAAAGCTAATCAATTAAATGAATTGAAAGGAATGGGGGAAGGGAGCAGACAGTATATATATATATATGTATATATATATATATGTGTATATATATATATATATATATATATATATATATATATATATATATATATACACACATATATCCCCCAAGTTAGATACCATAGAGATAAGTTACAAAGAATGGCAGATGAGTCAGTCAGAAGTTCACAGATGACAAAAACTGGTCTCAAACATTTATACACAAATGCCCAAATTTTAGGCAACAAATATAAACTAGAGAAGAGGCAGATTAGATCTCATAAACATCACTGAGACTTGGTGAAATAAAACCTAGGACTGAGATATAGCTCTGGACAATATTCCTTATTCAAAAGAAACAGGATACGTAAGGGGATGGCAGCACTGTATATTAAGAACATGTACTCAATACCAAGACAAGCTCCAAATGGGTGCATGAGAAAGGCTGACATCAACAAATTAGAGGAGTAAGGAAGAAATCACCTGGGGAGGGAGGAAGGAAGGAATGAAGGAAGAAAGGAAGGAAGGAAGGAAAGAAGGAAGGAAGGAAGGAAGGAAGGAAGGAAGGAAGGAAGGAAAAGAGGAAAGGAGGAAAGAAGGAAGGAAGAAAGGAAGGAAGGAGGGAGGGAGGGAGGGAGGGAGGATTTTACTATGTGCCAGATGCTGTGCTGAGTGACTTACAAATATTATCTCATTTGATCCTGACAACTGTGGGAGGTAAATGCTACCATTTTCTACATTTTACAGATGAGGAAACTGAGGCCGGCAGAGATTAAGTAACTTGCCTAGGGTTACATTGCCAGTAAGTGTCCAAGGCTGGATTTGAACTCAGATTTTCCTGGTTCCTGGTCCAGTGCTCTATCCATTTCTCCACCTAGCTTATAGGGTCAAATTTTGAAGAAGAGGGCCAGTCCCAGTTCCTAAGAGATGAACAGGTACCCCACCCTCCCAGGTCACTGAAGATTCTGGGTTAAGAGTGCTGTATCCACAGCACCTGCAGTCTTTTTTTATCAGTGTCAACCTCACTTGCCTTTGGTGGAGATGGAGAATTGAGGCATGCAGCTGGATAGGTAGCCCATTGTGTTAGTCCATTGGAACATCTGTCCTGAACAGGTTGTTCAACAGACAATGACACCAATATTCTTCCAATAATGGGATGGCCAGGTGGCACAGTGGGTAAAACACTGGGCCTGGAGTCAGAAGACCTGAGTTCAAATCTAGCCTCAGACATTGACCAGCTGGGCAACTCTGGACAAGTCACTTAACCTCTGTCTGTCTCAGTTTCCTCAAATGTGAAATGGGCAAAATAGCACCTGCCTCACAGGGACCCTGATGGGTCAAATAAGATGACATTCGTAAAGTGCTAAGCACCATGCTTGGTACATAATAGGTGCTTCATAAATGCTTTTTCCCGGCCTGCCTGCCTACATGGCCCCAGAACAGCACAGTCACTGAATAATCCAGAGTGAGGGTAACTCAGAGGTCGAGGGAGAGATGCATGGGGTGCAGAAGTGGTTTGTAGTGTGTTACAAAATTTGAAATGAACAAAAACACGGAAGATCCCTCCCTGCTTCCATAGCAATAGTGCAGAGGATCCATTTTTTTTTACCTTCTACTTGGTATCTAGTGCCAGATTTCTGCCTAATAAACCTACATATTGACAGACTACTAAAATAAAGGAGTCAAATCCATACTGATAATTTTTTCTAATGTAGCAGGTATCTGCTACGTCTCTACAGGAGGCAGAAGGTTCCCAAAAGGGAAACTGAGGCAGTGACCCATGGGAACAAGAATATGCCCTGAGTATGTACTTACAAGGTGGATGAAGCTTCAACAGGAGGATAGGAGAGAGATTGAGATTTTGTGTGCAGGTGTGACAGGGTTGCCCCTCCCCTCTGCCTTTGAAGAGCTATTAGAGACACTGCGGTCAGACTGGTTTTGCCTAGCTGTAGTATCCCCGATCCTTTGCTCACACAGTGCCTGGCAATTATTAAAGAACTTCATACATGTTCCTGACTTGACCGACTGGCTGTCTGACGGGAGCTCTGTCTGAGCCTCTTTCCCATATGGGTGAGCCTCAAAGAGTCTGAGAAGGGAACGTCTTAGGTGGCTTATACCACAACCCAAGCCTCTACCTGCCAGGACTGGGAGAGAGCTGAAGACTGCAGGGATTACTGTGGCCAGGGGAAATTCCAGAGTGATGGTGATTATCAGCTATGGCAGAGGGGGGAGGAATGATCAGGGGCAGGAATTTGGACCTTTTGCCCCTTTTGCCAGCCTTGCTTCTTTTTTTTAAGTTCTGACGTTTTGGGGGGGGTTTAGGATTAGCACACACACACACCCTTCTTTTTATCTTCTTATGATCTGAGGATAGTCAGGAGGAGATGAGAAAGGAGATTGGGAGATGGCTGGGTTTCAGGCTGAAGCACCTAATTAATTGCTTTTTCTATTTTCCCTCCTTCTGTACAATAAACAGAATGTTGTTTGCCCAAGTCTTATGAATGTGGGGCCTTGTAATTTAGAAAAGAAAAGTTCCAGATGTGAGCTGGGGGCTGATAAGTCATAGGTCGCTTGCTTTTCCCCCCTATTTTAATCATTCTGAGACATGTTTTATGACAACGCCCCCAGCTAAAATTCAGAACCCCAAAGTCAGGATTTTTTTTTAACTGCCCAGCAATTCCAAGGAGGAGGTGGAAGAAGAGGGATGAGGTGTAGTCTGAGTGTTCCTGAACTAAAAGCCCTCTAGTGACCAGTAAAACCATTATTAGTAGGGTTCTTTCACAGCAGGAATCAGATCAACTCTTACAGGATCACTAAACTGTGTCTTTAGTATAGCATCACCTGGTGGTCAAATTATATATTACATGTCCTTGCTGCTTCATCAATAAAGTGGCATCCTGTCTTCCTGTGGGCTAAAGGGAAGCTACACATGAGTCAGTATGGGCTGGACCGCCTGCACCATTCCGGTGTCCTTCAAGTATGGACAAGGGATACTCAGCAAGCTTGCACTTACACTGCCTACGCTTATGTCACATGATAAATGAAATCAAGAGATGTAAAGAAGTCACAGCTGTGGTGGAGAGAGCATCAGCCCTAAAATCAGGAGGATCTGAGTTCAAATATGGCCTCGGACATTTGACACTTACTAGCTGTGTGACCTTGGGCAAGTCACTTAACCTCAATTACCTCACTGTCGTTCTCCCCCCCCCCCCCAAAAAAAGAAGTCACAGCTAATGGAGTTGTGAGAGGTGGTTTCATTGTGAGCTCAAAGACAGCAAGAAACATCATTTCATGGGTATTTTGATATCTTGCCTTTCAACACTCTCATAAGCAAAAAGGCCATAATGAAGAGTATTATAGCTTATCTACTATTGCTTATTATTATTATTATTTTTATTATTATTAAACATCTTTAGCAGATGATGGAACAGAGAAGAATTTTATGAAGAACGCGATGAGATTCTCTAGATTGGGTCTATGCATACTGTGTTAATCAATGACCAGTGCAAAGCTGAGCAAAGGGGAGGACACAGTTGTGAAAGATAGTTATATTCAAGGGTGGGGAACTAGGTTTCTACCTACGTGTGAGACCTCAGACAAGTTACGTGCCAGGTTTGGTTGAGATGATCTCCAGGGTTCTTTCCAGTTCTAAACACTATGATCCTATAAAAGAGACCTGCATACCGTGAATACTTTCTTCAAAAAGGGTTGGACGTGGCAAGAGCCAAAACAATTACGAAAAACAAAAATGTCTACAGCCTTAGAGATAGAGAGGGGCTAGAACAATGATTTATCTAGGGCACTCTCAGGTGAGGAAAGTCCAGCAACCAATTCAGGTTGACACCCATTCTGCAGTTTATAGTTTTAGAGACTTGTCCAGAGCACTGAGAGGTTAAGTGATTGACCCAGGGTCACAGTCAGCATATAGAAATACGAAGGACTCTGACCCAGATTTTCTTAGCTTCAGAGTTGGCTCTCTATCCATTATACCACACTTCCTCTTAACATTATCCCTTAACAGAGGAAAAACTGGCAGCAATCTAGAAAACTCTTGGAAGGAGATTCAGCCAAATTCAACTTTGCCATCTTATGACCACATGCTGGTCCTAGAAGTTTCCTCCATTTCACCAGCTGGGAATCAGATTTGTGGCTTCAGAACCTGAAAGCAGTTTACAAAATTTGCACCCAGTGATAAAGTGGTAGCTAAGCGATCAGAGTTTATTATATTTCACTTGAAAGGTTGAGAAATCAGCAACCTATGAGAAGAAAGGTCTTTTAGGCAAGAATCACAGGAAGGAAAAGAAAATCACACCTGGCTTTCGTAAGTCCAATGTGTTCCTAAAGGAGATTTATTTACAAGGCTTTAGTTCTCATTACATAAAGTCCACAGCTCAGGCCCTTTCCTCAAGTGTTGTAATCTTTTCTTGTATTTCTAAACCTCACACAATTTTCTATATAGATTTGCAGGTCCCTGAACTCAGAGTCTAAGAGGTGCTGAGTGGGAGGGTGAAAGAAGGAAGAAAGCACAGGAGATACATTGCAGTGTATTTGATAAGTGCATAATGAGGACATGAATCTTCAACATTGTGTCAGGGTTCTCTCTTCCCTTCCCTTCATTTATGCATCACTTGTACCTGCTCAGGAGTAGTCTAAAGTGTAACCTTTGTGTCAGAGCCTTCTTGACATGAAGGGCTAGTAACCCTTTGAGGGGCTGCATCTTGTAAGTCACTCTGGTTCATTCACTCCTACCTAGGTAAACTCTGAGAACTCATTATTTTGTACTCCCCCCAAAAGCTGCCATCAGCTCATTTATCTTAGAAATCTGGCTTGTCTGCCCCACCTAAGAACATTAGGATGTAGTATTTTGCCACAGGGAGAAGTTACTCTTACAAGCACTCACAGTCACAAGGTATCAAACATAAAATAATCTAAAGGACTTCTGCTCAAACTCAACGGTGCAAGCTCCTCTCTAATAGAGTGCATCTACCTTCCCCCAGGCACTTTCATAGCTCTCTTGATCACAGTTCTATCTTGGATGGGCCCCCACCAAAGAGAAGGAACTTGGGGTTTCCTAGAGATTCATATAACATCACTTTTCTGTGAATCTCCATCCAAGTCCCATTGAGTCCCCTTGGATTATAGTACTAAGGGAAAAAATTTGGAGTTTTACAAAGATTTAAGCAACCAAGATCCTTCAGGTCCTGAAAGACCTAAAAACTCCACACAATTGCAGTGCTATCCTGGATGAGGTCCTGGTTTGTTCTTCCACACTAGGGGCTTGTGTCTCATTACTCTTTGAATGGTGCCTCCTCCTTTCCTCTACTCCTTTGGTTCTGCTTCATTCTCCACTGATCTAACTCCCCAGAGATTTTGTGCCCATCTTGTTCTCTCAATGGTACTGCCTTGGCTTGCTGACACGCCAGCTATAGTTACTCCGTTCCTCTGGTGCTCTGGCTCCCTTCAGTTATCATAGTAAGTTCTCTTTCTACTAATGCTCTCTAGAAGTTCTAGGAGCTCTTACTCCTCCTGAGGAGATGGTACCAATTTCCAAGCATTTTGACCAAGGAGAAAAGACCAAAAGCTGAATAATTCTTTAATATCCATGGCCACAGTACCATCTGGCTCTTGAAGACTTTCTGTTCCTTCACTTGAGTTCCTCAGCTCTACCTTCTCCACCAAAAGTCTCCTACAGGCAGCTAAGTGGTGCAATGGATAAAGCAATAGGCTTAGAATCAGGAAAACCTGCCTTCAAGTCCTACCTCAAATATTTACTAACTGAATAATACCACACAAGTCACTTAATCTCTCTCAGCCTTGCTTTCTTCATCTGAAAAACTAGAGGGCTCCCTTCCAGCACTCAATTTGTGATCTCACGGTGATTAGGATGCTTTGAGTTTTCCTGCTCCATTGTTTACTCTTGTCAGAGTAGGGTAAGAATCCTCACATATTTTCTCCCCAGTTCCTGAGAAAGTTGCCTCCCACTTAATCAGCATCTCCCCCAAAGTCTTGGAGCTCCTTAGGGACTCCTTCCTCCATCTTCCTCTGCAGCATCTGTGTTATGAAATTAGTCTGTAGCTTTCTCAAATGTAAAAGGGATGTCTTCTTTTTTTTGGGGGGGGGGGAAACTACATTCCACAGAACCCCTTGTGGAGTTCTACACCATGGAGAAGTCACCAGATACTAGGTGATCATCCTTTCTAGGTAGGAAGTTTAAAATCAATTTGTGGGGAATTCTCACAAAGAAGGCTAGTGAGTAAGAGGTGACTTGGAGAAGAAAATATGAAAGAGAACAAGGAGAAGAAGGAATGAAGGATTGTATCAATCTCATGCCAGTACCAGCTGCATGAGACATTTCTCCCATCAGCATCTAAGCTCATGCTTGTGCCAGTATTTCCAGAAGAGAGAGCAGAAGGAGTTAATAAAGTCTTAGTATTTCTTTGGTGAGAAATGCCCCAAATTTTGGTATCACTACATTAAGACACAGATCCTTTCAAGCATATAGTCTTCGGTGTCCTGATAGGCTTATCTCTCAACACCCATTCATTTCCACTCCATAAGCTTTAGTGCTGGTCTGAAAATCAACTCTGGGAGTGGGAACTTACAGTCTTCAGTTTTCAGAGAAGGGTTCTTAACCTGGGATGTTTGTACTCAATTGAGTTGTTTTGTTTTGTTTTAACATTTTGATATCTGTATTTCAATACAATTCCCTTTGTAATCCTATGTATTTCATGTTATGCATTTTAAAACATTCTTCTGAGAAAGGACCCATAAGATTCAGCAGACTTCAAATGGTGGCAGGGAAGGCAGGGGGGAGGGTCCATGACACAAAATAACAAATCCCTGTCTTAGAGGCTTAGGAGGTTGCAATTTAAAGAACTGGGTGGTGGATGTGCTTGCTCCTTGATTACACCCTTCATTATTTACCTTGTGTTCTATTTTAAGTAAATATCCTGTACTCTGTGGTCCTTTGTGTTTTGTTCTGGCTTGGTCTGGGAAGATTCAGTGCAAAATAAAGGCTTCATCATCACAGATTGAGATTGGCGATTATTCCTTAATTACCATGAATCTAGGCAGCAGCTAGGTCGGTGGATCAAGTGCTAGACCTGAACTCAGGGAGACCTGAATTCAATCCCACCTCAGACACTTAGCTGTGTGCCTCTGGGCAAGTCACTCAACCTCTGTCTGGGCTTTCTTATCTGTATAATGGAAATAATAATAGCATCTAAATCCCAGGGTTAATTGGGAGGATAGAATGAGATAATATTGGTAGTGTTTTGCAGACTTTGGATATAAATGTTCACTATGATGATGATGATGATGATGATGATGATGATGATGATGATGGGAGAGGAGGAGGAGGAAAGGAAGGAAGGAAGAGGAAGAAAAGGAGAGAAAAGAGCAGGAAGAGAAGGAGGAGGAAGGGGAGGAAAAAGAAGAGGAGGAAGAAAAAGAAGAAGAAATGGGAGCTTCTCACATATCGTATCTCATCAGTAGTAAGAGGCTTCTGTTTTCATTCAACTGGGTAATATAAACTGTATTTGGGTAATATAGTGTTTTACCTTAGAGCCTTTAAAGGAAATAGAGTGTTTTACCTTAAAACCTTTCGTGGTAAAACACTAAATCTCACTCAATTCTGTGCCACAATTTTGAAATGAATCTCACTTTCTGTGAGGCACATAGTTGTCTTCTCAATGTAATGACTGAGAGCCTAGTCCTTAGAGCATGTAAAATACTTGTTCCAACCCATGTGAAAGCTTAATGAGCCTCCTTTCTGGCATGTGTCATGGAAGGGCTCTTCCTTCACATTCCTAGCACGTGAAAGTATTTTTTATTTCCTGAACACTTACTACATGGTGATTTTTTTTAAAAAAAGCATCCTTTAATTGACTATTGAGTCCAATTGAATGTGCCTACAAAAGGTCCAGGTCTCCATCTCTTCTTTAATGGCTTTTAAAGATGAAGGATTGCTGCAAACTTCTAGGTGGGGGCCAGGGGGAGGTAGTGGCTTGGCTGCCTCATCTCTCCATCCAGCCACCATATTTCTATGAATGCATGGTGACACTATTCCCACTGTGTTTCTTCTTTCCTGATCTTAGGTGAATGAAAAGGGAAGTAGCCAGGTAACAGGTGAGATGAGGAGATTGATCAAAGATACCATAACCAGAGTCCCAGAGCCAGCGGCAACAGCACCCAAGCATGATGAGAAAACCATACAGCAGCCTTGAGGAACAACAACAAGCCAGCCCTACTGAACAAGCAAGCGACGGATCTATTGGTTATACGAAAGCCAAAAGTGAATTTGGGGCCTCTATGAGGGGAGTAAAGAACTCTCAGAGCAGGAAGTACCTACATCCCCACCCAGGTCAGAGAAATGTTTCATGGAAGCCACATCAAGTTTGAGCCCACTTTCCCCAGGGACCGGTTAGATACTAGAAAGAGTGAGGCACCTCCCCATTTGGAGGGATGTTTTTGTTCTTTGGTCCTTGCTATAATACTTCCTCAAAAACTATCCCTTTGTAAAAGCTAATTGATATTACCTGGGTAATTGATATTGAGGAGATGCTAATTGGCTAACAGATACTGGGTAGATAGTGAATCATAATATTGGAATCCCCAGCCCTTCCAAGTTTACTCCTCGAACCCTGAGGGGAAGGATAGCCCTCTGTGGGAACCTCATCTGCCAGGGTGAGAGGAGGCTGGGAGAATGAGTTCAGAGGGGGTGGGCACTGTGCCATTAATGAGGAAGGAAGCTGAGGGGCCTACTTTAAATCACATAGTAATAGGAGAGTAAAAACTAGAATTCTAAATCCCCAATTCCCAACCTAGCCATCTTTACATTATAACTAAGTCCCAATTAGTGCAAATAATGAATCTCCTGAATTGGTTGCACGCATTTGAGTTCACGTTATTAGAATTTATAATTACATAAAACATGGGCATTGGTTCCAGCCCAATGGAAATATGCAGTGTGAATTCAAATAATGCAGCCACTTTGGAGGCATCCATTGTTCACACTAATCAGGACCTAGCTCTATTAGACTATACTGATTCCAGATAATTATGAATAAAGACACAAGTCAGTCCCAGGACACGAGTTTTTTTATTCTTCTTTAACACATGCCCTTTTATCTACCTCTACTTCACATCCTTATCCTTTAAAACTCAATCCAGAATTCATTCCCAGCCCCCTACCACCAGAAAGGTTTTCCTATTTAGTTTCCTGTGGTTCTGATCACATCCTATGTTCCTATATACTACTGTTTATACTATTAAATAAGAGATCATTAACACAGAGCTCACTAATTGGCAGCTAAATAGTACAGAGGATAAAGTGCTAAGCCTGGAGTCAGGAAGACCTAAGTTCAAAACTAGCCTTGGACATTTATTGGCTGTGTGACCTTGGTTAAGTCACTCACACTCTGCCTCAGTTACCTCTACTATAAAATGGGAAATAATAATACCTACCTCCTGGGATTGTTGTGAGGATCAAATGACATAATATTTGCTTAGCATAGTGTTTGGCACATAGTAGGCGCCATATAAATGATAGCTATCATTATTATTAATTTAGAATTTGTTATAATCCAGACTAGAGTAGATTTGGTTCCGTAAGAAATAGCCTCTGATAAGCAAATGAATAAGGTGAACAAAGGTTGGAAGGGGAGAGTTAGCATATTTGAGAGTATGATTAGCAAATACTGTAAAAGGATTGTCTTTCACATAAAAATGTAATATGCTAGCTACAAATTATTCTTATCTAATAGCTTCCTGAAGGCCCTATGTTGGGCAATACAATATTCTATTATTCCAATTCTAGTTGTCATATGGATTACATTTCTTTTCAAAAAATATTGCTCAGGCTTTTCACTATTTATTCTATCACCTATCAATCCCTCCCCCTCCATAGTCCAAATCAGTGAGATTTTACTGTATTAATTTGAGCTCATTTGTAGTTTTACTTAGCTTTATCTTTCAGAGTCTCTTTTCCTATATTTTGATTCCCTAACTAAACAAAAAAATTCTGAGGACGGGGCTGATCACCTTTTTTTTTCTTTTTTTTTCTTTCCTTCTTTCTTTCTTTCTTTCTTTCTTTCTTTCTTTCTTTCTTTCTTTCTTTCTTTCTTTTTGTATCTCTCTCCAGCAGAAAATGTAAATATAGGACTCTGCAAAGAAAAGCATTGAAAACAGGGTCCTGGCTGACCGCTGACTAGCCATGGGGCAAAGTAATGGGATGGCCAGTGTTTTGGGAGCTCAGCCTCACTCCTGGTTGGACAGGTGTGCACCTCACCATACCAGCTCACCCCACCTGGAAGACAGCCTCTCCTCTCCTGACTGGGGGCTCTCTCAGCTGGAGGGGAGACTAATGGCTGAGAGCAGAGATGAAGAAGCTGGCACTGGCACCACAAAGGATAAAAGGGGGGCAGCAGCCAGCAGCAACATGTCACCTTCCACTGCCAAAAATTTCATTTAGAAAAGAACTGGACAGGCAAAGTCAACAGCTGTGCTGGTAACAGTGGCTCTGTTACAGGCTCATCAGCACAGCCTACCCTCTGATTAAACAGCAGGCTAGGTGTGTGGGAAGGTAGCAGAGGGACCTTGCAGACGGGCAGACAAAAGAGTAGGTGGCACCTGAATGGGCCAGACCTCTCTTTCTGTTCTGCTTTGGCTGCTCTGAGGGTGGCCAACAGCCTAACCCCCAGTGCCCACCTGCTATGAGCTTCCCTTCTCCCTCCCTCCCTCCGGAGATGCAGGTACAAAAAGAAGGGGGGAATGTGTCAGTACAATTATGGCTGAATCAAGCTCTCCCCACCCTTCCCCAAGCAGGCCAAATTGATTTTCTCATCTAGTTCATTCTCGTCTTCCTGGCCCCTGGTTAGGGGCTCCACAGGAGAATGAGGTGAATCCAGCTTCTCCTCCCCCAGCATCACCCAGAAAAAGGAAAAAGAGTGTACAAAAAAGAGATGGATAGGCAAAGAAGAAGAGAGAACCAACAAAAGGAAGCAGAAAAGTGAGAAATATTTTCATTTGAAGGTACAGAAGAAAGCTCTGCCCACATTTTCCATACCATGATCCCCATGACTAGCTCCCTGCCCTTATGGCCACAGCCCCATTGGCTCCTCTCTCAGCACAAATCTGGAGGGGAATTTGGTAGGTGGCTATGTATTAATCTCCCTCCGTTTTGAGGGTGACTTGAACTGGAACTTTGGAACTGTTTGCTGACCCAGTTCCCCTTCTCCTCCTCTCTCCTCCCCCTCAGCCAGCAGGCCAGTGTGTTCCCCACCGCCTGAGCAGGAAGGAGTTAACAGATTTTCCCAGCAGGTCCTTTCTTGGTCACAGGAGACTAGAGCACTTAAAAGACACTTGGACTCAGCACTTTCAGATTTCAGAGCTTTGTAAAGCCTCTGAGCAGGGGACGGATGGGAGGAGGCCGAAGAGCTAGCTGGCAAGATGCTGGAGCGGCGGAGGAAAGTGCTTCCAAGGCAAAAAGGCCTGAGAACCAGTTCTTGTGGTTTCAGCGTATCCATTGGTCTAGCAGATTGGAGAAATTCCAGTTCATTCCTGTCTCCTCTAGGGAAAAGGCCAGAGAAACAGAGAAGGGTTTTCTATGCTTCCAAAACAAAACAAAAAAATGAAAATAGGGTTCCAAATAAGCCTCTCTGAATCCTATTCAGCCAGAAAGCAGCCCTTCAAGTTCCTGAGCAAAGGAAACATTTCTCTGTTTTGAGGCATAGTTTGAGCATGATTGTGTTCCTTGAATGTGTCTATCATAATTGGTCCAGGAAGTGGGCAAGCAGCAAGGACTTGTGGGAGAAACAGGTACCCTAATATTCTGAGCTTCCATCTATTATAAATGTCATAAAGAGCTATCAATAAATTTGTGTGGATTTGTCCGAGAAACAAGATGGCACTCCTCTCTACTCTGCTCGTTAGAAGCAAACCACTCATAGTGCTCTTCATCTTGGAATAAGATCAAAAGTAGCAGCAACAATGTCATAAAAAGATTGTTAGGTTGAGAATCAGATTCCTAGGTTTCTATTCTAGTTCTGCTACTTACCACATGTATGACCTCAGGTCTCAGTTTCCCCATCTGTAAAATAAAGGGTTTCAAGGGTCCTTTTGACTCTCGATCCTGTGGTCTGACCAGGACCCTTCCTCTTTTTTTTTTTTTCATAAACCTTCACATCTCCCAGAGACAACAATCTTCTTAGGAAGATAAGGGAGATGGAAGAGGGAAAAAATTAGTGTGTAATTGGGAAGGTTACTTTGGCAACAGTGTAGGGATGAATTGGACAGGAGTGGGGTAGGGAGAAGGGGGAGGGAAGGAGGGAGAGAGGAGGAAGGAGGGAGGTAAGGAGGGAGAGGGAGGGGAGGAAGAGAAGAGGGACAGAAAGAGAGAGAGGAGCCGGCTAGGAAGCTATTACAATAATCCAGGTTAGAGAGGATGAGGGCCCAAACTAGAGAGATGGCAACGGAAGTGGAAGGAAGGGACAGATGTAGGCTCTTGTAGATAGAAACAATAGGACTTAGCTATTGCTTGGAAGCAGGAAGTGAGAGAAAGGTAAGCGCAAAAAACAGTTCCAAATTTTTGAGACTGAATGACTGGAAGAATCATAATGCCATCACCAGAAATAGGTTAGAGGGGGTGTTTAGAGGGAATATAATAATGATTGGGGTATATTACATTTGGGGTATATAATGATTGGGGTATATTATGTCCTCTCAAGGAGAGGTGTCTAGCGGGCAGTTGGCAGTGTGGGTCAGACCTTGAGGGAGCAGATGGGGCTAGAGACGTATAGATTTAGGAATCATTTGCATAGAAAGGATAACTGAAGCCATGGGAATAGATGAAATTGTCAAAGGATAAAACATAAAGAGAGAGAAGGCAGACCCATACCAGATAACCACACTTAGGCAGAGGGAATTTTAAGAGAAACCAGTGGGAAGTTGGGGTGGAGAAGGACAAAGAAGTAGAAAGATAACCGGGAGAGCAGCAGTGGAGAGAAAGTACCAGGAAGGCGTTTAAAAACAAAACTTCAGAAAAACAAAGGAAGTGGCCTTGAAAACATGACGATTGGATTCAGCAACTTGAAGGTCTCTGGTGACCTTACAGAGAGTGATTTCAGTAGTTACTTTTAATTTATCCTGCTTGTCAATTCCAGCAAAATATTTCTTCAGTATAAATCTGACCATGACATTCTTTGGCTCAAAAATGTCCCTGGCTCCCTATTGGCTACTGAGAACTGCTAAGACTCCTCTGGCTGGCACTTAAGGACCACTACAATCTGATGTCACTCTACCATTTCTGCCTTAGCTCATATTACTGCCCTCTAGCCACTCAGTGCTCCAGCCAAACCGGACAATTCTGTCTCCAAAACACCCACTGTATTTGAACAACTCAAGGACGTTAACGCACAGAATCTATTGCCTATTTCTGTGCTTCTCTCCCTACCTCCTTCATCTGTCAAATTTCTACCTGTCCCTTAAAGACCAGCTGATATATCTGCTTCTCTAAGAAGTCTTTCTTAATCTTGGTCAGTAATTACCTTCCCTTCAGACCTCACATAATCAGAGGAATGAATACAAGCTTGTGCAGTGAGATGGTCAATAAGTACCTACTATGTGCCTCGTATTGTACTAAGACACACACACGGCAACCACAACAATAGAATCTCTCAGGGAGCTCACAGTCTGATGGGAGAGAGAACATGCATGCACACAATTATGTATAAATGAGATATATACAGGAAACTTGGGACTAATCTCAGAGAACACACTAAGATTAAGGAAGACTGAGAAAGACTTTTTGTAGAAGCCTTGAAGAAAGCCAGGGAATCCAAGAGGGGGAGATGAGGCAAAAGAGAGTTCCAGTTTCATTTTGTTTCTTCTTCCTTGTGGTTCTTTGCATTAGTTCTAATTTTCCTTTACATCATGACTAATGTGAAAATATATTTAATATGAATATATAAGTAGAGCCTATATCAGATTGCATGCTGTCTTGGGCAGAGAGGAGGAGAAGGAGAGAAAATTTAAAACTCAATATCTTATGGAAGTGAATGTTGAAAACTAAAAAGAAATTAATTATCTATTGAGAGAGAAGGAGAGACAGAGACAGAGAGATGGGGGGAGAGCAAGATAGAGGGGGGAGAGAAAGAGAGAGGGGAGGGGAGAGAGAGAGAGAAAGAGAGACAAAGAGAGACAGAGAGAGAGAAACAGAGAGAGAGACAGAGAGAGAGTTCCAGACATGGGGATCATCCAGTGAAAAGTCCAAAGTTGGAAGATGAAGGAGCAGCAAAGAAGCCAAAGGCCCTGGATCCCAGGCTCTGTGGAGGGGAGTATGGTATAACTAGACTGAAACAATAGGAAGAGACGGAATTAAAAGGGCTCTAAAAGCCAAATGGAGGATTTTCTATCTGATCACTGGAGCTTATTGAGTAGAAGAAGTAACGGGGTCAGCCCTGCATTTTAGGAAGTTTCCATTTGACAGCTGAGTGGAGGGTGAATTGGAGTGGAGGATAATTTAAAGCAGGGAGACCACCCAGCAGGCTATTGCAGTGATCTGGACAGGATGGTGAGGACCTGAACCAGGAAGGTTGCAGTGTCAGAGGACTAAGATTTTCTATATGAGAGATTTTCCAAAGGGAGAAATGACAGGACCTGACAACTGATTGGATTTGGGGGTTGGGATGGGAGAGAGAAGAATCGAGGCTCTCCCCTAGATTATGAGCCTAGATGACTGGGAGAATGATGATGCCTTTGACATAATACAGAAGTTAGAAAGGGGGGAATATTCTGTTTTGACATATTGAGTATAAGATGTCTTTGAGACATCCAGTTCAAGATGGCCAAAGGGCAGGGGCAGTAGTGAATAGAGCACCAGTTCTGGAATCAGGAGGACCTGAGTTCAAATTTGGACTCAGACATTTAACCCCAATTGTCCTGACTTCCCCCCTCCAAAAAAAAAAAAAAAGATGGCCAAGGGGCAATTGTAGATGCCAATCTGGAGGTCAGCAGAGAGGCTAGGGTTAAAGAAATAGATTTGAGAATCATCAGCATAGATATGATCACTGAATCCATGGTGGCTAATGAGATCACCCAAGAAAAATGGTATGGAGGGAGAAGAGAAGATGGCCCAGGAGACACCTATGGTTAGCAGGTACTACCTGGGTGAAGGACCAGCAAAGGAGACTGAGAAGGAGGACTCCAACAAGTCAAAGGAGAACCGGGAGAGAACAGTGTCCCAAAGACCCAGAGAGAAGAGAGTATCTAGGAGAAGAGAGTGATTGACAGTGTCAAAGGCTGCTGAGAGGTCAAGAAGGATGAGGATTTAGACAAGATTAGATGTCCTTCAGATTGGGCAATTAAGAGGAGAGGGAGGGAAGGAACAAGCATTTATTAAATCCCTACTTTATTACCAGGCACTGTGCTAAGCACTTTACACACATGTCATTTGATCCTCACAATAACCTTATTATACTCTCCATTTTACAGCTGTGGAAACTGAGGCATACGAAGGTTAGATGATGCCCAGCATCACACAGCTATAAAAATTTGAATTCAGATCTTCCAAACCTCATGTCCAGTGCTTTATCCACTGTGCCACCTAGCTGCCTCCAATTAAGAGATCATTGGTAACTTTAGAGAGGGTATATTCTAGTGTCTCCAAAAAAATTATTTTGTTTCTGATTTTTAAGTTTATATTTTAATAACAAGTTCAGTTGATAATTTAAGTTTAGTTAAGTTTTGATTTCATTTAATGAACCATATCCTCTTAAAATCCTATCTTTTATGATAAGACTCGAATTAAGGTTTGCAAAGCGTTTTACATATTTTCAATCTTTTGATTCATGACATAGTATTTAATAAATGTTCTTTTTTTTTTAAATAAAATGATCTGGGAACATATTCTAACAAAATAAAGTTGTATATGATTATACACATCACACCTAAAAAAAACCTGTAATGCTCTTAATGTATAATAGGGTGCTTTACAGTATAACCCAAAGTCACATGCCATAGCTCTGTGCTGTCATAAACAGAATTCAATATGAGAAGTATCATCCATATTTCATTGGCTTCCCAACTAGGGTTTCCCTCTGGAAACATCAGACAGAAATATGACTTATGTTTAAGTCTACACACACACACACACACACACACACACACACACACACAGACACACACACACACACAGACACACACACACACAGCCCTCAATTCCCATGCAAGCACTCAAGCTCACAAGACATAAAATATAGGACAGATTTCACTTAACCCTACCATAAAAGCAAAGTACTCATAGTTGAGGCCATAAATAGTCAAGACAACTCTTTTTTCTCTCTGCTGAGCCTCTATCTCCCCTAGACACCTATATAGTTCTCCAGTCTTATAATACTACCCCAAGTAGTCCCATACACAAGGAGAAAAGAACTCATGATTAGGTTGGGATTAGGGTAATTATCCTTCAGATTTACAGTAGTACTCTGGATTTGATTCCCCACCCCAAGTATGGAAAGAATTCAGGGCTCTGGAAAGAATTAACACCCCTCAATTCAACTCATTTCAGTTCTCAGAGATGGGGATGGAGGAGGGAAAGAAGGGGAAAATGGCCTGAGGATCTCATGTCCAACAAGGAAAGTTTTTTTAAAAAATTAATAATAATAAGGTCTGCAATTTATACAATACCTGTATAAAGTATCTAGTATTTATGTTCTCGTCATGTGCAGGGTATCATCATCTATGCTCCAAGAAGGTAAAGAGACTCTCCACTCTCTGGGTTATCAGGGAGAATGAAGTGTTCCATTAAAAAAAAATAAACAAATATGGGCTGCAATGTGAAAACAAAGAAGAAAAAGGATTTAAAGAAGGAGAGAGATTCTGATTTAAGTCAGGAGGGTGGAGAGTGAAAGAAAGTATTATGAAGGAAAAACAGAAGGCCCACTGAACTTGAAACTAAGTTAGACATATGAGATTCTTGAATGAGACATGATCTGGACCCGCCGAGGAAGAAGGAACTGCTTGACCTCCAAGGAGTAACTGATCCACAGATTCCATCAAGTAAGATCAGAGGAAGAAAAGAGAAAGGGTGAAGGTTGTCGACTTCCTGCTAAGGGAAAACAAGGCAACTTATTTGTTGATCTGATAACAAAAACAACAATAAAGTCTACAGTTTTCTACCTCAAGACATTTATCCAGGGCATGAATGAGAATCTTGCAGACTGAAAGCTTATTACCTACCTACTTCTGGAGATTCACTTGGGCACAAATGGTACTGTCAAGAGGCATCAAATTCAAGAGATGCAGAAGAAGGAGGCAGATCTGGGAAGTGATTGGCTAGTTTAACAAATGCCTTCAGAGAAGGGAATTTTTATTCCTGGACCAGGATTTTAAATATAGCAATTACATGTTCCTGGCTGGAACTGGCCACACCCTAAAACAAGGGCCAATAAGAATGCATTGGCTTGGAATTTTGCAAACCTAATCAAAAGAGCTTTATACTGAAAAGTTAGGGGGAGGGAAAAAATTACATTCCTCTACCAAGTTATATTCCATAGACCATAGCAAGTATGTGGTTAGAAGGGTCACAACAAAGACTTGCAAAAATCCATGGGAGACAAAATACAAGAAAGAAGTCAGCAATAAAAATCACGCTCCAGGATATCTATACACAAAAGCACAAAATACAGGTAACAACTCAAATGATGTCAATGCAAGAAACAAAATTTGACCTCACAGGTGTTACTGAGATTTGGCAGGATGAATCCAAAGGCTGAAATGTAACTCTGAAAGGGTATGCCTTATTCAAAAGACATAGGATAGGATAGGAGAAGAGAAGAGAGAAGAGGAGAGGAGAGGAGAGGAGAGGAGAGGAGAGGAGAGGAGAGGAGAGGAGAGGAGAGGAGAGGTAAAGGAGGGCGGGACAGAGTAGTATTGTACATTAAGAAGACACTTTCATGTCAGAAACTCCAGGAAATGGAGGGGGGAAGCATGTGGAATGCTTTTGGATAAGGATCAATGGAGGAAAGATCAGAAGTAGCATTGTCATCAAAGGACAGAAAGATGAAGAGTTTGGGAAACACATCATAAGCCTCACATGGATGGATGTTCTAGTAGTATTGGGGGATTTCAATTAGCTGGAGTATTCTCTTTGCTGAAAGCAGAGCAGCTAACAATTTTTTAATTTACCTTGATGATTATTTCATACATCAAAAGGTAGAAGAACAAGCAGAGGAATTGCTATTCTGGATCTAATTCTCTCACCAATAAGGAAAGAATGAATGAATGAAAAAAAGCATTTATTAACAGCTTATTATGCGCAAAGCACTGGGAATACCAAGAGAAAATAAAAACACTCCCCGCTCTCAAAGAATTCACTTTCTAATGGGGGAGACAACACATATGAAAGGTTTCAGCTGCAAGTCAGATGGAAAGATCCCATGGTCCTTAGGGTGCAGCAGCAAAGCAGATGGTCATGCCTCTTCTTTAATGTCATTTTTCCTGGAAAGATCACATCAGTGTCTGGTGTTGAACCAATTAACAGTTCCAAGGACTTTTGTGGCAAGAACTTTCTTTTCTGGGTCTTCAGTAGCTATGGTTAAAACATCTGCAGAAGTGGCTGGGCTGCATTTTCCACAGGGGTGGAAATTCCCAGGATGATGACTGCAAGCACAGGGCTGGAAACATTGCTATTCCCAAGGCTCTTGGGCTCAGAGTCCTGAGCTGTGTCCATCAGTCTGAGGGGAGATAGCGGCCAAGATGGTGGTTTGACTTCAGGATCCCATGTTGCCTCCTCTCTCTTCCTCAGGGGGCCTGGATGCTTCAACTAAGAATATCTTTTTCAAGGGAATGTCAGGGCAAATTGAGAGTTTCTCAGCAATTTAGAATTTGTGATTGATGAGAAGAAATCTAAACATCATCTGATACAATCCTTAGATTTTAGGAAAGTGGATTTCAAAGAGTTCAGAGAAAAGATAAGTAGGATCAATAGCATGGACTAAAATTCTAAAAAGAAAATCAGCCCAGGGAAAAATTGGAAGACCTTCAGAATGAAATCCTTAAAGACACAGAGAGAATAATTCTAATAAGAAATCTAATAAGAAATAAGAAAATTGTCTGAAGAGACAATGTGTATACACAGGAACTTCATCAACCAACCTACACTTTAATAAGACATCAGCAGAAGATGGAATCAGGGGTGGGTATTATAGAATGAATAGAAAAGCATGGTGTGGTCCTGCAAGAATCGTGTTGGGAAAATAAAATTCAGGATGAGATCAGTCTGGACAGGAAAGTTAAAGAGGACAAAAAGAGAGATGGGGAGAAAGTATATTTGGAAAAAGAGGAATAGCAAGAAGAATGGATAGAATCACTTCGGTAGAGTAGATAGTGATAACAGATGAGGGAGAGAAGGTCAGAATGTCTTCATTTCCCTTTTTTTCTGCCAAGGAAAAGGATATTTGGAGTGGAAATTACCAGACAACAATAGCTAACAACTCCCTGGAGTTGTTACCCAGTTGATACCCTGGGGATTCAAGTCACCAGGTCCAAGCATATAAACTCCTTACAAATAGAGATTGTTTATTTCATTTCATTTGAAACTCCCCCCCCCCCCAACCTGTATAGTACCTGGTATACAGTAGCCACTTAACAAATACTTGTTAATTGTTTGATTGATTGAATGAATGAATGACTTATTAAACTACACCCTTAGGCCAATGTGATTGCTGAGCACTGATATCATGTTTGAAAGATCATGAAGAATAGGAGTTATATCCAGGTCTATATCTAAGGCAGAGCAACTGGAGATTTGTCCCAGGATGCTAAATTTAGAGGCCTCTCTCTTTAGAGAGAACTGAAAGCACCTATAGATCTTTAATAGCATTAAAACAGCAGAATTGATCACCTAGTTTAGTTAGCAATAATAGACAAAATAGAAAGCTGGGCAGCAAGGTGATGCCATAGTGCATAGAGCGCCTGACCTGGAGTCAGGAAGACTCATCTTCATGAGTACAAATCTGGTCTCCGACACTTACTGTGTGACCTTGGGTAAGTCACTTAAGACTGTTTGCCTCAGTTTCCTCATCTGTAAAATGAGCTGGAAAAGGAAAGGGTGAACCACTCCAGTATCTTTGCCAAGAAAACCCCAAATGAGATCACAAAGAGTTGAACACAACTGAGAAGGATTGAACAACAACAAAATAAAAAGCTACCAGAAGTCAGATGGAGATTAATTTCTCTCCTGCCCTGGCCTCCAGATAGAGGTCCTTCCAACAGCCCTGAGCTAATATGTAGGTTTTATATAGTGTCCCCCCCCCCCCCACACACCTCACCACACTCAGTTGGCTGACTATGTACTTCATGTGGTTCACCTTGAGTGTGATTTACAGAATTTGCCCCAATGGGGGAAAAATATCTAGTTACAATTCTGACTCTGGAGAAAGGAAAATGTCCCAATGAGAAGAGAGTCTGCAAAATCTAGACCAGTGAATTAGACTTCTATTTCTGGTAATCTTCTAGAACATATCACTAAAGGGAAGGTTAGTGACCAAGCAGAAAAAGAAACAGTGACAACAGCAAGCCAGCATGGCTTTGTGAAGAACAGACTGATTTTGTTTGATTTTTTGATAGGATTACAAGACTGGGAGACTGGCGAATTAAGGGAATTTTGCAAATACAGCTCACTTAAATTTTAGCAAAGTACTACACAATGATTCTCATGCTGTTCCTGTACAAGGCTTCTTAAACTTTTTCCACACAACCACCCCTTTTCCTGTTTCAGCAGCATTAGATGGCATTGCACGTAAAGTGCGCATGCTTTGTGTTCAGAACCAAGGCTGCAGTGAAGTCACGGCAATGCAACCTGGGCAAATGCTGCCAGAAACATCTCAGATTCATTACACATTTGATTTTCAATTAACTTTTGGTTGTTGCATGTTCAGAACCCTTTTACCATTGCCAAATTTTTCATGACCCCAAATGGGGTCATAACCCAGAGTTTAAGAAGCCCTGCACAGAAAACGTGTTGTCTAGACAATAGTATAGTTAGGTGGATTTTGAATTTTTGAATGGTTGGACCCAAAGAGTAGTCATTAGGGGTTCAATGTTAACTTGGAAGCAATTTACTAGTGGAGTGGCCTCAGGGATCTATGTTTGCCTCTTAGTTATTTAAAATTTTTCTCAGTGGCTTAGATAAAGGGACAGAGAGCTTCTTATCAAATCTGTGGATAGCACAAACTGGGAAGGATATCTAAGCTGCTGAATGGCAGAGTCAGGACTTAATAAGCTAGAAAGATGATCTAAATCCAACAAAATAAAGTTCAATAGGGATAAATGCAAAAGTCTTGCACTTTAGCTTAAAGATCAAATATAAGATTTGGGAGGTAAGGCTAGAGAGCAATGTATCAGAAAAAGGGTTTTGGTTTTGGTTTCGGTCAATTCCAAGCTCCCCATGAGTCAACAGGGTAATGTGACATCCAAAGGTTCTAATGCAATCTCAGGGGCAATCCACATTTTAAGGGACTTTCTATTAAGAAGCATGTGATATCTGAGACTGGAGGAATGATAATACCCCCAAAGTCTCCTTTGTCTGGAGAGCACTATGCTCAGTTTTGTTTAAGAGCTTCAGATTTATGGTATGAAAACCATTAGATAGCAGGGGCACTTCTTAACAATTAGAGCCATCTACAAGAGGAATCGACTGCCTCAGAAGGGAGTAACTTCCGCCATCACTGGAGGGCTTTAAGCAAAAGCTGGATGACTTCTCATTAAGGATACTATAGCAGTGATTCTTGTTCAGGTATGCTTTAGTTTAGGCCTCTGAGGCTTTTTCCAGCTCTGAGATTTTACACTTTCATTTTGAAATTCAATTTAATTTGATACTTTGATGGAACTGGGATATCACTAATATGAATACTTACTCCATTGGAATAGATGGCAAGCCATCTTTACTTTTCTCAGTGTGTGTGACTCTTGTTCATTTTCTCCCATAAATCCTCTACAATAGCAGTTCTCAACCTGTGGGTCACAACCCCTTTGGGAGTCAAATGATCCTTTCACAGGGGTCACAGGGGTCGCCTAAGACCATCGGAAAACACATATTTCTGATGGTCTTAGGATCCGAGACACCGCTCCTCTATCTGTCTCCAGGTGGGTCTGCCCCCATGCAGATACACCTACATATGAGTATTAAAGGGTCGCGGCATTAGGAAGGTTAAGAACCACTGCTCTACAAGGTGTCTATTTAGCATCTCAAAGAGGACTCTTTTTAGACTTACATGGCTTCTAAGGTCCCTTCCGATTCTAAATCCATGATCCTATGATGATTTTAGATACCAATGAAGGATGGATGCTGTCCATTGTTTATCTGTCTCTCTCACTACATGACTGGCCTACCTCCTTTTTTAATCATCTACCTCTCAGATAACACCTTTTTTAAAATTCCAATTTTCATTTTATTTGATTTTCCAATGAGCAAGTATTTATTTTCTCCCCATCCTACTCAATAACCAACTTAGAAGAAAAAGAAGAGAAAAAAAACCAACCCTTGAATCAAAGATGAATTCTCACATTGACCCTGGTCAGTTTTACAGTCATAGGTGAGGTAAGCCTTTAATTTTTTTGGAAGTATTCAGTAACTCTCTGAAACTTCTTAAGGTTAATTTGTTGGGGGGAAGAGGGAGTTAAGAAGCATGAGTAATCTCTGTTTCCTTAGTGAAAATAGAATATATCAGTTCTCAACTATTTAGGGAATTTGTCTTCCCTAAAATTGGTACTTTATGAATCTAAGTATTAATATCTTTAATGCCACTTTTCTTGAAAAATTGGTAATATATTGCAGATTATTCATGCCATCATGTCCATAAAGATGTCCATGTCTCCCCCATCTATCCTTAAAATATCCTCACAAAAAAATCCTAAATTTTTGCCTCTAATTGGGCTAAAATAATAAAATATGGGAAGAATCAATGTTGTGAGGCTTATGGGTGAACAGACAAATTAGTGTATTGTTGGTGGAGTTGTAAATGAGCACAAACGTTTTGAAAAGCAATTTGGAATTATGCAAAGTGATTTAAAATGTCCATTTCCTTTTACCCAAAGATTCTGCGACTAGGCATATACCTTAAGGAAGTCAATGGTAAGAAAAAAGTCTGGAGCAGAGTCAAGATGGCGGCATAGAAGCAGGAAAACTCTGTGGCTCCCCCCATAACCACCTCAAATACCTATAAAATATGACTCTGAACAAATTTTAGAGCTACAGAACCCACAAAGTAGCAGAGAAATAAAGCTCTGGCTGAAAGCAGCCTGGCAGGCAGACAGGAAGAGTCCATCACAGCATGCTGGGAGCCAAGCCCAGCCCTGTGTGAACCCACAATTTTAGCCCCAGGGTGGCCCAGACCAGCCACTGCTGGAGCATTCAGGAGAGTGGATCACCAGCAGCTGTGGCAGTTTCAGAATTATCAACCCATAAATGCCAAAGACAAAGTAAAAGGTCAATGGAACTCAGCTGGATTTGGGGGGGATGGAAGAGCAGGTCCAGCCCTCTGCCCCCAGAGCCAGAAGTAGTGGAAGCAGCAGCCCTGCAGTCACCCCCACGTGGCTTCTTCAGAGCTCCTGGCCTGCAGATCGTCGGAGAGCCAAGTGAACATTCAGAGGCTAAGCCCTCTTGTCTTAACCTGCCTGGATCTGGATCACAGTCTTGGGTGGTGGGCCTGAGGTGTGTGACCAGTGAACCAAAGCTGGTGGAGGCTGTACAGATGGCAGCCTCCTAATAGCTCCAGCAGCTGCAAAAACCCCTGCAATTTGGGACAAAGCTCTCCCCTCTGGAAGCAGAGTTCTACTGTGACAAAGAGCTCAAAAGTCAAGAAATTGACTGGCAACATGAGCAAGCAAGTGAAGCAAAACAAGCCCAGCAATCCAACTTTAGATTCTTTTTTTGAGGAAAAAAAGGATCAAAGCATGGAACAGGAGGAAGACAACACAGTGAAAACTCCTGCACCAAAAGTTTCCAAGAAAAATGCAAATTGCTTACAGGCCATAGAGGAGCTTAAGAAGGATTTTGAAAACTAAATAAGAGAAGTGGAGGAAAAATTGGGGAGAGAAATGAGAATGATGCAAGAAAATCATGAAAAGAGAGTCAACAACCCAACTGAAGAAAGTAATACTTTAAAAAAATGGACTACCTCAAATGGCAAAAGAGACCCAAAAAGGCAACGAGGAGAAGAATGCCTTAAAAAGCTGGATTTGCCAGATGGAAAAAGAATTTCAAAAGCTCACTGAAGAGAATAATTCCTTCAGAATTAGATTGGAGCAAATGGAAGCAAATGACTTTATGAGAAATCAAGATACTATTAAACAGATCTGAATAAATGAAAAAAATAGAAGGCAATGTGAAATATCTCATTGAAAAAACCACTAATCTGGAAAATATATCCAGGAGAGCCAATTTAAAAATTATTGGACTACCTGAAATCCATGATCAAAAAAAGAACCTAGAAATCATCCTTCAAGAAATTCTCAAGGAAAATTGCCCAGATATTTTAGAATCAGAGGGCAAAATAGAACTTGAAAGAATTCACCAATCACCTCTTGAAAAAGATCCCAAAAAGAAAACTCCTAGGAATATTATAACCAGATTCCAGAGTTCCCAGATCAAGGAGAAAATATTACAAGCTGCCAAGAAGAAACAATTTGAATATTGTGGAAACACAATCAGGATAACACAGGATCTAGCAGCTTCTACATTAAGGGATTAAAGGGCCTGGAATATGATATTCCAGAGATCAAAGAAGCTAGGATTAAAACCAAGAATCACCTACCCAGCAAAACTGAGTATAATGTTTCAGGGGAAAATATGGTCATTCAATGAGGTGGAGGACTTTCAAGCATTCTTGATTTAAAAAAAACCCAGAGCTGAATAGAAAATTTGACATTCAAATACAAGAAGCATGAGAACGTAAACAGGGAAAAGAAATCATAAAGAACTTATCAAAGTTGCACTATTTACATGCCTACATGGAAAAACAATAATTGTAACTTATGAAACTTTTCTCGGTATGCGGATAGTTGAAGGGAAGATATATATATGTATGTATGTATGTATAAATACATATATGTCTATTTAGAAGGGTATAGATGTGTATGAATACATATGTGAGTGTGTGTATATATGTGCACAGGTATACATAGACAGAGAGCATAGGATCAATTGAATAGGAAGGGATGATATTTAAAAGGTGAAATTGAGAGGTGAGAGGAATATAATGAGAGGAGACAGGGACAGAATGGGGTTAATTAGCTCATATAGAAGAGGCAAGGGATAACTGTTACAATGGAGGGGAAGAACAGGAAGGCAAAAAACCTT
>CM053580.1:529538283-529570783 GCA_028627135.1 Pseudochirops cupreus
TATATATATATATATATATATATATATATACACACACACACACACACATATACATATACATATAGATAATGTAGTTATTTATATGTTGTCTTCATTAGAATGTACACTCTGAGGGCAGGGACTGCTTTTTGTCAGTTAGTGGGTTTGGTTTAGTTTGGTTTTTTAGTTTGAGGTTTGGGGTTTTTTTGGTTGGTTGGTTGGTTAGGGGTTTGGTTTGGTTTTGCATTGGGTTGTTTTTGGGGTTTTTTTTTTTGCCTTTTTTATATTCTTCTAGCTTAGCATAATGCCCGGCACATAATAAAGATTTAATAAATGTTTGCTGCTTAACTGGACAACGATCTACCACTTTAATTCTTTGGAGAATTTCATACTTTGACACTATGATTATCTCTGAAAGAATACTACCTAGAGATAGTTTTTAATTTCATAAAAGAACTTGGAAACATTAAAAAAATTGCATAATTTCTCAAATGTAATCAATCATCCTCTCCTAGTCCTATTCAATCTAGGCCCAGTTCATTGTCTAAAGTATCTGTTCAAGATGTATGTGCTAATGGGCCAGCTCTGTGTGCTAACCATCTGATTTCAAATCATAATCTAGAAAATAGGCATTTTTCATTCACTTAGTTTTCCCCAAATGGAGAGCTAGGTCAGATTCTATTAAGTGATTATAGATCTCATTTGAGAGTCTTTGCAATGTTATAGGGCTGGAAACAGTACAGTGTCATCTGTGAACAGGAACATCTAGAGAACCTCAGCATCCCTCTTCCATTTGGACTCTGTACTAGAAGTCCCTCATGACAATGGAAACAACTTTAGGAAATATAACCATCCTGTTTTATACCTCATGCAGCATCACCACTGGAGCTCCAGCCCTACTTGCAGCTCTTATTCACATAAACAGGTTGGATCCCCAGAGCATGGTGGCTTATTCTCAGCATTCTATGGGTAAACCTGTGGGCTATATTGTGAACACTGTAGCTCTTCAGCTCCCACCAATGTACTTTCCATTCCTAATCAGTCAGTAGACTTGGTTTGCTTTTAGTCAAGGCACTTCCTAAGAAGGTATAGCAAGAACAATTGGTATAAACAAAAGACTATTGCTACCCCTACAAAAGCCTGAGATGTGCTCTGCCACAAATACACAAAAGTCCATGGGAAATCTGGGTTCAAACTTAGTGTATGATGATAGCGAGACACACTTGGTGAATTCATGTGAGACAAAAGGTGACTCAGAACTCCTAGTAAGTTCTTTTTCCCTTCAAATGAGATACTACTTATAAAGTGCTTAGCACAGTGCCTGGCACACAACAGGTATGTAATAAATGCTTGTTTCCTCCCACCCTTTCATAGAATCCTCACACAGACTCTGTGAGTGTAGCTCTCTCCTTGGAGGGCCACTCAACTGGGCTCCAAGAATTTGACTTGCCCCTCTCTTGAGTTCTTGCCTCACACTTCTCTCTCCCCTCAAGGGTCATACTCTCTGAATTTATCTCCTTCCTCAGGTGAGAGGTTCCCAGGAGAGTTTAACTTTGTCCAAGGAATTTTGCAACTTGTTCAGGAAACAGTGGAAGAGAATATGGACTTACCCAACTCCACCATATGTAACCATTGTCTGTTAGTAAGCTTCTTGTCTTATCTAAGAACTTTGTCTCTTCCAAAAAAAAGAACCATGTGCTCTACATGGTTTAAGTTTGTTTTTGTTACTAAAAAATTGAGGTTGTTGTCCTTAGAGTGGTGAGGACAGAAGCCAAGCTTCAAGTAGTTGAAGACTGAGTAGGTGATGAGGAAAGAGAGGAGGGCAGACTCTTTTAAGCTTGATGTGCAGGGCAGAGAGCTAGGACAATATTTGAAAGGAAGGCATTTTTAGGATGAGGAGGTCTGATCATATTTGTAGGGATAAAGGAAGAAAGAAGAGATTGACTATGATGGGGGTGGAAGCTACAAATAAAGCCAAGGTTTAGAGGAGTCCAGAGGGGGTGGGATCAGGGACATAGATTAGCTTTAGCAGGAAGGGGCACCTCCCAAATTCAAATTGCTAGTGGATGGACCAGAGTCTATCACTGAAGAGATGTGAATTTTCCCTTTCCGTGTAGCATTTTCTCTTATAATTGCTTCTCTGATAGGAGATTCAGGGCCCCTTCAGCAATCCATGCTGTCTCCAGGAATTGTACTTTCAGAACTTTCTCCACGCCCACTTAAAACTCCATAATGCTCTGGATCCATCTGGGCCTAAATACCTATGCAAACAGTTTATATCCAGGTCACCATGGCAAACGCCAATAGGATTACCTCATTAGCAAATGTGACAAAGGACAAAGGCTTAGGTAGGAAAAATGTAATCCCACCTCCAATATGGTCCTAGAGTAGCCCAACCTGCATTTCTCTGTACCAGAACGCACCCCTTCCGAAGCTAAGGACAGGACAACTGGTGAGCTTGGAGGACTCCATGCCAAACTGGCAAATGGGATTACATTCTGGTCACACAGATGGCAGAACAGCAAGCGGGGAGAGGCACTGGGGGAGAACAGCAAGAGGAGAGGAAATGAGAACTGTGTCCTATTAATCAGGTCCTGGTGACAGTAATAGACGTGCATTCTGGAGTGACCAATGTGTTGCTATAATTAAAGCTCTAGCAAACACACTGAAGACTCTGGGAGCTGAGGGCACCACCGCTCTAAGTTGCTAATTCTGCAGAGCGGCAGAACTCAGGTGCCCCTCCCCCAGGAACGTACCCAAAAGGAAAGGAAGGACCCTACCTGTGTCATTTGGGCTCCAACAATTCCATAATATTTATGCATTAAAGTATATAGTCTGAATCCATCTAATCTAAGCAAATCAACTATGTTCAGAGGAATAAAAACAATTAGACTTATTTACAATTGTTTAAACCGATTCATCACTTACATATTTTTGGAATAACATTCCCTTGGCTAGCTATCACATCCCTCTTCCAGAAAATCTATGTCCTAAGCCTGTAACACTAGGCTTCACTAGCCAGCCCAGCACCAAAGGCTTCTGGATCCCAGAACCTCATCTACAGAAAAGCTGTGGGACAGTAAAAAGAGTACTGGCTCTGTATTCATAAGACCTGGGTTCAAATCTTGGTTCTGATACTCACTATCTATAGCATTGGGCAAATCTCTTAGCTTCCATGAGTCTGTTTCCACATCTGTAAAATGGGGCAACTAGGTGGTTCAGTGGGTAGAGCCCCGAATCTGGAGTCAGCAAGATCTGAGGTCAAATTCAACCTCAGGCATTTAATACTTGTCTGACCCTGGGCAAATCACTTAACCTCTATTTGCCTCAGTTTCCTCCTTTGTAAAATGGAGGTAATAATAGCACCTACCTCACAGGGTTATTGTGAGAATCAAATGAGATAATATTTATGAAAGTACTTAATACAGTGCCTAGCACATCTAAATGTTTATTACCTTTCCCTTCCCTAGCTAGTAACTCAGTAACCTTAAAAGCCAGGCAGAAATTGCCAACACTGATTCCAGAGGACTAAAATTCCAGAGGATGAAACACTTTCTCCTCCTCTTAATAGAGAAGCCAGATCAGGGAAAGGAGGTGGCAGAGGGGAGGGGGTATAAGGAGGCTTTGGATGCCTGTGGCAAACTATGCTGACAGAGAAGTTTGCTGTATTAGGCAACTTGACTTGACTTTCTTTATGACAGGTCTGGGAAGGGCATATCAGGAAAGCAATGTGGTATACGATACATGAAAACATCAACAAAATTACTTTTAAAATCCAGGCAGAAAAGTTTACTTGCCAATGCCCTGTTACATCAAGTCTCTAAAATATTTTCAAGTGGAGAAGGGGCCAGAAGGAGCAAGGTCATACATAGAGCACCAGCCCTGAAGTCAGGAGGACCTGAGTTCAACTCTGTCCTCAGACGCTTAACACTTACTGGCCATGTGACCTTGGGCAAGTCATATAACCCCAATTGCCCTGCCCTCCCCCCTCCAAAAAAAAGCAGAAGAAGTAAGGTTAAGACGGCAGAGCTATGCAGGGTAGATGGGAGGGCAAAAGAACCTAGAAGCAGAAAGACCCGCAAGGACAACCTGCAGTAATTCAGACCCCAGCTATCGGAGGTGGACAAAGGTGGGAGTAGTTGAAATAGAGAGGAGGGAAGGGATTGGAGAGATTTACTGGAAGAAATTGGCAAGAACTGGAGACTGATCAAATGAGTGTAACAAAAAAGAGGAAGGAGTCAGACGTGAAGAACAATGACTAGAAATGGTGGTGTCGTTAACAGAGGTAGGGAAGCTGGAAGGGGCAGCAGCTTTCAAGCTAAGTTTTGGATGTGCTGAGTTTCAGTTGATGGCAAGACATCCAAATGGAAATATTTAATGTGTACTTGGAGATAGGGAACTGCCTGGGTAGAGAACAGGCCTGGAAATAGAAATCTGGCAATCATCAGCACAGAGTTACTAACGGAAGCCGGTAGTAACGATAATGATGATGATGATATAATGACAATCATTTCCAAGTGATTTATGAATGTAATTCATAATGTAACCTTCTTTCCCCCCTTCCCTCTCCCCCTCCCCCTTAAGCAGGTTTTACCCATCTCTGACAAGTGACTTGCTAAAGTTCAGATGTATCACATCTTGATCTACCAGATTAGTAGATTTGTTTTTAAAACCTTTTTAGAAATTAGTTTAATTATGTCAAATTGTTTGCCTTCTCGATGAGGGGGGAAGGGAAGGAAGTAATTTAGAATTCAAAATTTTGATAAATGAATATGAAAACATTTTACATGTAATTGGATAAATATTTTAATATGAAGTGTTATCGTGTGGAAGAGAAAAGAAAAAAGAAAAAAATTAGGTTAATCCAGAAAAAAATGAGTCACAGAACATTTAGACTCAATAAGAAGCTTTTGAAGCCTTTGTTGGGCTGTAAGTATAAAAAATGACAAATGGTGATAGAAAAAAATCCATATCAGCTTAGAACTGATAATCCACACTGTGGGTGTGTCTGAAGTAATACTATATCAGTAATAAAATAAGTAAATATTAGGCTCTCAGTGTTAGGGTGGAGATTATGGAGGTTATAATAAAATTGTGTCTCTGTCTCTCTCTGTATCTCTGTCTCTGTGTCTCTCTGTCTCCCTGGCTCTCTCTGTCTCTGTCTGCCTGTCTGCCTCTCTGTCTCTATCTCTCTCTGTGCCTCTCTATCTCTGTCTGTCTCTCTCTGTGTTTCTCCCCTCTATCTCTTCCTTTGCCGCCCCCACCCCCATAAAAGGAAACAAAACTTTCTAAGTAAAAATAGCTTGTTGATGCCAGGGGCAGAGTTCAGAGTAAAAAGGTTAACTATGACATAAATATCAGATACAAGTCATATGGCCAAAAGGTAGCCCCAAAGAAGGGAAGACTTGGTCAGGACACAATCTTGGTGTTTAAATTCAGAGTATCCCAAAAGCCTGTTAAAGCTAGAAAAGCTTACAGCTGCACTAAGAATCTGGGGACACCTTGTATGTGAAAGGCAGTCAAATGAAAAAAGAATCAGGTTGGTTTTTCTGGGCCCCAGAGAGCAGATCTAGGTAGAATGGGTAGATGGTGAAGAGAAGCAGATTTTACACTCTGTAAAGAGAAAAAAATTCTTAACAATCAAAGCAATCCAAAATTAAAATAAGCTGCTTCAGGAAGCAATGTGAAGATCCCTCACCAGAGGTTTTGCAGTGAAGGCTAGATGACTATTTGTTGGAATATGATATTGGGAATTCCTATACAAATAAAAGGTAAAAGTATCAGAATGGACTGTTCATTCAGAAAATAATGGTGGTATTACCTACCTGGTGATTATTAATTTGAGCTTGAGAGAAGAAAGGGCAGCTCATTTAATTTCTCTACAGCTACCATTTGAAAACTTTAAGAATATCCTTAGACTGCTTGCTATTTTGAATAGGCTGTTTTAAATGGGTCATCCTATTTCAGAGAAAATACTAGTAAAAGGAGACAATGAGGTTTTGCACTGGTCAGAGTGTTTTGTTGCTGGCAGATACATAAAATAAAGGCAGGAATGTGGATAAGGAGGGAAACTTGCCAACTTCATTTAGTTATTATTCTTGCTCAACTTCATTTGATTAGCAATTAAGGGGGATCTCAGGATTAAGAGGGAGCTTCACTGCCTTTGCTTTAACACAGATTCTTTCGGTTTGGGGAAAACAATATTCCCATTAGGAAGGAGTTGGAAGAAATTCTCTAAACTTAAATCACAGTTATCTGAACACATGAACTGTGAATCAGCACCAGACACAGACAATCAAAAGAATAGACAACCTTAGCCTGTGTGACTCTGAGTGGCATTTTTTTTTTAGCAGCCCTTAGCTTGGTGTAGTAGTCCATAATCTCAGCTATGGACTAAAAGAGCTATCAGTCTTTATAAAGAGAGGCTTTCTAACCATTGCACCTTAATAGATGGGAGCAGAGAATTCAACAGAAAACTTAGAAGCTGCAGGTCAAAAGATGGTAGCAGAGAAAATCTCAGTGACCGCTAGACCAGCAGCAACACCCAACAGAGATAACATGATATCTAGTAGACAGCAGAGATGTCTATCTAGGAGCAGAAGAGAACAGTGTAATGACAACATCAGAGGAGAGTGCTGTTTAACTGGAGGCATAGGTGGTCTTATTCCTATAGGAATTCTGGTCCCACAGGTTCCTCACATGGGTCACTTGATGCATATCCCCTGGTTATATGTGTTCTTTATGTCCTCCCACTGCGAAAGACTGTAACCCATATATACATGGGCAAAAGAATCTTTTCTTATTTGCTGTACTAGTTGATAAAAAGTTAACTGCTTTGAACCAATGTGTTCTCTGCCTAGCTGATAAAAAATAAAGACATCATTGGTGGAAACTTGTGAATTATGGCTTTGAGTAGTTTTAGATCCAAAGAGTGATTCGAACCTGGGAAAACTTTTCTGGGGGCCCACATGTAAGAGGGGACGCCTCACAGGTTACATGACAAGAATATTGTGCTATGTTGCAGCTTCTCCTGCCAGACATAATAAATGTTATGTCAACCTACAAAGACAAATCATTGGGTCCTCTGCCCAGTTGCAAGAGAGGAGGAAGCAAGTAAATAGAGGAACTACCATATATCTTAAAGCAGTCTTGAAGATAAACTTAAAAACCCAATTATTCTGTAAAGTATTTGTGCTAGCATATCACATTTCTCCAGCGTTTCCCATGCGTTCTGGACTCTGGTGCAGCATTTAATGGTAATGGACACCAGAAGCTGAGAACAGGCCAGTTCCAATATTCTCCCATTTTGTATCATGATGCCTGTTTGCCCACAGTCTGTTTTCATTTAAAGTCTGGATGATTTCTTTCAAGCTTTGCCCTTAGGGGCCTGTGCTAATTTAAACAACTATTTTAAAAGCAGTCTCCAGTTTTTTCCTTTGCAGAATCCTTCAGTTCTGTGCTTGAGACAAGTGAGACTTTTTTTGTTTGGAGGGGGAAGGCAGGGCAATTAGGGTTAAATGACTTGCCCAAGGTCACATGTCTAGTAAGCTGTTAAGTGAGGTCGCATTTGAACTCAAGTCCTCCTGACTCCAGGGCTGGTGCTCTATTCACCGCATCATCCAGCCACCCTCCCCCCCCACCCCCCATGAGACTTTTAACCTAAAAGCATACTTCTAGTGATATTTTGATTTCTGTTCAAGAGGTACTTTCTAATGTCCTTCCTCCTCTTCCCCCTCCTTTTAGCCTTTAAATAGGAACAGGAGTTCTAGATTGCTAATATACATGCTTGTAGGGATAAAATTCTGAATTCAATTCAGTTTAATATGCACTTAATTTTTTCTAGATACTATTGTGAGAAATGATTATGAATAAGCAATAGCTTGGAAAGATTCAGAGCTCCCCCTCTTCTTCCAAAGTCCTGACTTTAAGTCAAATTTTTACTGGTAGTGAGATTGCATTGACTCCCCCACCCCATCTTGGTCAGACTTCACCCAGGCTTGCAAGGAATTTAGAGTGGGGAAGCCCATTGTGTTCTGCTCACAATGGTAACAACAACGATAAAGCTATGGGTGGTCTGATACAGAGACACTTGCCCTATCCAAGAGATACTCAGCCTTTTATTTTACTATAGTCCACTTCCAAACACATTAACCAATTAGATTTGATTGCTTTTGGATGGACCACCTACCATTTTGAAAGTTATATAAACTGTGAGGTTATTATCTTTGGTCTAGGAGAGACAGCCAAATGACCATCCTTTTATTAATCACCTTCTGACCTTATTAAGAAAATAATTAAATTACCCAGAAACTATGTGTCTTGAACCTTTTTAACCATCCTGGTAAGGACTGGAGATACAGTGACAAAGCAAAACAGTCCCTGACCTGAAGGAGCTTACATTCTATAGGAGAGGGAGCAGATGTATGAAACAACAATACACTTTGAAAGGAAATACAAAGCATATACAAAATAAAGAGGCACATAGGTGATATTGTTAATAAAGTGCTGGACCTGGAGTCAGGAAGACCTGAGGTCAAATCCAGGCTCAGACACTTACTAGATGTATGACCTGAGCAAGTGACTTGATTTCTATCTGCCTCAGTTTCCTTTTCAGTGAAACGAGGAATAAAAATAGCACCTATCTCCCAACTTTGTGGAGAGGATCAAATGAGATGTTTGTAAAGGACTTAGGACAGAGCCTGACACATAGTAAATTCTTCTTCCCTTCTTCCCTTTCCCTTACTTAAAATATTAAAATATAAAATAAATGCTACTTATTATGATGATGATAAATTGTAGGTATTAAAGAGTTTTCCTGAAAACCCACAACACCACATGAAGTAGTTCCTCAATTAACTTGAAAAGATTATAGGGGGCTGGCTGTTGGACAAGTGTGACTGATCACCCAGGGAACATCTTGTGGTTGTCAGAGAGAATCAATCACGCCCCTTGAGCCTAAAAGAAATAAGCCACCCAACGGTTGAGGGGTTTGAGCATAAGAGACATGCCCAAGGCCAGTAAGGAGGACAGAATATTTTCTTCCCCACTTCTCATCAATCATATCCATTAGAGCTATTGGTGCAGTAGGAGATACTTCATCCAGTTGGGAGCAAAGACACACAAGCAAAGACAGAGAGGGTTACAGAGAAATACTCAGCCAAGGGAGGAAGTTACTTCAGGGAACATGATCCTTCACAGCAGAGTGGAAACCTGATGGACTCAAGAAAGGAGCAGGCCCTGGAGGCTGCCTGCCCAGAAGAGATGCTGAATTCATAAGGAGCTTCATAAGGACTTCCAGACCCTGAAATATGAGGAATTGTGAGTTGTTATTGCTCCTTGTGAATCCTGCTCATGTGCCTCACTATAATTGTTCTCGGAATTTGATACCACTTTCCCCATAGAAACTCTGAATTTGGGAGTATCTGCCAGGTATGCCCCAGGCTTATGTGAGGGAATGATTTTTTTTCTTTTTTGGCCTTCATTCATATCCTCCAAACCAAGCACAGTGACTGATAATAAGTGCCTAATAAATGTTTGTTGACCGATTGACTATACTAACTATGTCTTAAAAAAGATACCTTTACTAAAGGCTGATTAATCTTACTGTCTTATTGTTAACGAGAAGCAAACTGATGGGGGCTTGTGAGCTACATGGTAGAAGTAGTTACCCACAAGGCTGTTCCTAAAACCCAAGGTAACAGCTAGCCCCTAAGTGTAAGTTAGAAAAATAACTGAAAAGAAGTGTTATACCTTTTTATGTATGCGTTGTCTCCCTTCTAAAATGTAAGCTCCTGGTGCTTATAACAGTGCCTGGAACTTAGTAAAAATTTAGTAAGAACTAAATTTGTTATTTGTTATTTGTTGTTTGTGATTTGTTAAAGTGACAAATATCCTCCCTGATGACACACTCAAAACTCCTTTTCTCTTAATAAATTACGGATTTATTCTACCAAAATCTAATCTAAGCACTTTTTAGAATGTATTTATATTGGGGGCAGTTAGGTAGCACAGTGAATAGAGCACCAGCCTTGGAGTCGGGAGGATCTGAGTTCAAATCCAGCCGCAGACACTTAACACTTACTAGCCCTGTGACCTTGGGCAAGTCACTTAACTCCAATTACCCTGCCTTCCCCCATCCAAAAAGGACCCCCTCAAATAATGTAATTATATTTATATTCACCTCCTGGGGTTACAAATTCATAAGCTTCCTGCTTATTCTGTAGTAAATACTTTAGAGAGGTTGCTTGGTAATATAGGGAAAGAGCAATGAGTTTGTAATAAGAGTACCGGGCGCGAATCTCTACTGTGCTAATTACTGAAACTAAGCAAGTCACTATGCCCACTTGGTTGACTGTCAAAAGAGAGAGTTAGACTAGATATTCCTTAATGTCCCTTTAACACTATGTGTTATGAGTATGATAGAAAGAATACTATTGCTCTGCCACTAACTTGCTGAGTCTGGACAACTTACTTAACTTTTCTAGGCTTCTCTTTTTCCATCTGTGAAATGGATTTATAATATACATCCTACCACATGATCACTGTGAGAATCAGAAGATATAATGGATAGAAAAACACTTTGAAAAACATAAAATGCTACAAATGTAACATTATTACTTCTTTCTATTTGTACTAAATTTGTCTCTTTTGAATTTAAAAGGGTGCTTTGTAGTTCCGATATAAAGAGTTTAGTGAACAAAATCTCTTTACATACCCTATTCACATCTTTAAGCATGTTAAAGATCTTATTAATTTTCTTTCTTGGCACTAATCTTATAATTAATAAAAGGTAGAAGGATCCTTTCTGAAAAATTTCCAGGGGGATCCCGGAGGAGGGGCATAAATTTAAATGTAGGTAACCAATCTCATCCAACCTCCTCAGGTCATGTTGACTTGAATAAACCCAAGATGATAATTCAGAGGACAATTCAAGGGACTCAATGAACTAGAAATCTACCAGCTAAACTAAAAACCCTGGCCCCTTGGTACCAGACACATTTTGTAATCAATTAGGTTAGAACTGTCCAATCATTTTTTGAAAGAGTATTCCATCCCTAATGAAAATGTCTTCATCCACTATATTTCGTTTTAATCACTGCTTGTGAATACCATTCCCATTTTATAGATGTGGAAAATAAGGTCCCAGAAACTAAAAAAAACAAAAACAAAAACTCCTCTTTAAAAGTTCTAAAAACAAAGATAAAACTGAAAAGTAGAACCCAGAAGGCAGGGCTCCTAAGGGCCTGATTTAATCCTATCTACCCTTCCTTGGAGATAGATGCTAACCCCCAAAACCTTGTCTCCTTATTAGTATGTTTACAAAGTATTTTTTTGGATGAAAAACCACCACAAATGTAATCCCATTAATTATTAACTAATAAAATGAATTGGATCATTTATCTCAAGCAGCTTTCCATTTTTAAGAACAAGAAGTTCAAAAATGGCTAGGGAACAGTACAGATGGAGAACGCACTCAGCTGGCTGGGAGATAGGTACCAGAAAGGGGCTTGCTGACACTCTTCCCCTCAACCTCTGGCAACCTACCCAGCCTGGAGCCACGCATGAAGAGAACAACATCGCCATCTGGTGAACTGATCAGTTGCTGGGATAGACTCGACAGAAAGCAAAGGGAGAAATTTTTCGGCAACCATATCGAGAGGTTCAGTTAAAATACTAACAATGAAGATAAGAAGAGACGTAATAGACACATTGACTGCCATGCTGCCCACAGACTTTCTTCTCCTAACCATCTGATTAATCCCAAAATCAACCAAAAGAATTTTTAAAGTACCTTTGGGTACTTTACTTGTACCAGATACTTTGTTAGTTAATGAAGATACAAAGGCAAAAATGAAACAGTCCCCATTTTCAAGGAGTTTATGTTCTAACGGGGGAGACAACATGTACATAAAAATTAACACAAGGGAGTTGGAAGAGGGTCTGGGGCGTGGGGGTACTAGCAGTTAGATGGAAGGAAGTAAAGAATTCCAAGGTAGAAGTGAGGAGGTAATGCATTCCAGGCACAGGGGGCAGGCAGGGCACAGGCAGGGGAGCAGAAGATGGGAGTGTCGAGTGTGTGAAAAAGCCAGAAGACCAGTCTGGCTTGTCTGTAGAGTGTGGGAAAACAGAGTAATGTATAATGAAGCCGGAAAGGTAGGTTGAGGCTGGGTCTTGAAGGGCTTTAAATGCCAAACAAAGGAGTTTATATTTTATCCTACAGCTTATAAAGAGCCACTAGAGGTTAGTTCTAACAGAGTCATAGACAATCCAGATTTGTCTGGATTCAAATTCTAGTTCATTTTTCTAGTTCAAATTCTATTTCAAATTTCTGGTTCAAATTCTAGTTTTGCTATTTAGTAACTTAGTGACCTTGGACTAGTCATTTAATCTCTGTGTGCCTTCATTTCTTCATTTGAAAAAGGACTAAAACTAGATTATCTTTACAACCCCTTCCAGTTCTAAATCCTATGAAGAAACTGGGAGCCAGAGAGGCAAAGCAAGCTGTGTACCTCAGGTGTACACAGCAAGTATGTGGCAAGGCCAATACTGGAACCCCAGGTCTCTTGACTCTTGACAAATACCATCAAATGAAATTTAAAATTTATTTAATTTAAAATTTATTAATTTCATTAAAATTTTATTTATTTATTTTATTAAATTTAAATTTATTTATTTTATTAAAATTTTATTTTATTAAAATTTATTTAAAATTTGTTTATTTTAAATTTTATTTATAAAAATTTATTTATTTAAATTTTAAAAATTTATTTAAGTAAAGCGCTTAGCTTAGCACAGTGTCTGGGACCAAGTAAAAGTTTGGTCCTTCTTCCCCTCCCCTTCTCTCCTTCCCTCTTAGCTCACAGCAACTAGAAACCATGGGGATCCCATGTAGACTCTTTTTGGGGGACTGCATTAGTCAGTAAACTTTGCTAGCCCCATTTCAGTATCTCCATATAACCCTAACCTCCCAGAGCAAGGCTACGGGGATACTACTGGAGTAAACAGAAGGCAAACTGGTTTAAAATGATAAGTCCTCCCTCTCTACCTCTCTCACTGTCATAAAAGCCCAGAGATCTCCAAATACTAAAGTTCTGAACCCCCAACTACTACATGGCAACCACACTAATAACACCAGGTGAATGATTCCACAAGGTTGATGATAAATAGATGGATGTACACATATGTACACATACATATAAACGTGTGTCTGTGCATGTACATATATGTACACACACAGTAATCAATAGGCACTGCACTAAATACCAAAGTGTGTGTGTGTGTGTGTGTGTGTGTGTGTGTGTTTTCTTTGGGTCAGAAATCAAAACTCTGGGAAATCTGAGGATCCTGCCGCAAATTTACGACATGCATAGCTTCCATAGGTCCCATTTATTCTGGGCAATAAAAATACCCATCCTCCCTACTTCCCAGAATTATTATGAGAATTAAAAGATATAATGAATATTAAAGTGCTTCATAAAAGTATAATGGGCTGCAAAATATTATTACTAGCAATGACAAAATCAGGGCCATGCTGATAAGGGTGATTATAATCATGATGTTACTCACTGCAATCAAAACCGCATCATCTCAATGGGTGGTTTGAATTTCCCTTTACAAGGTCAGGATTCATGGAAGGAAGTGGCTGGGGGGCTATCATATTATCAGGGTCAACAAAGTTTGACCTCTGATTCCCTATAGCAAGGGCTATCCCAAGGAGTGAGGCAATGCCACCTTCATGTGGTCAAGCAGTAGAAAGAGCCCTAGAAGTTCTTTCGCTAAACTTACAAAGGCAAACAAAAGGAAGAAAAGTGTACAGAAGAGGTTGCATTAGAAGGCTGTTGGGGAATCAAGACTGGATCCTTCCAGCTAAAAGTGGTCTCTTCTCTCATCAAATTTCTTTAAGCACACCTTTCTCTCAGCATTCCTTTCCCCTATATTGGTCTACCCTTTACATCACTACCCTGACATTCCCACTCTCAAGGCTCAGCTTAGGTACCAACTCCTTCAAATAGTCTTTCTTGATTTCCCCTAGCTGAAACTGTTGTTTCTTTCTTTTTCTTTCTTTCTTTCTTTCTCTTTCTTTCTTTTTCTTTCTTTCTTTCTTTCTTTCTTTCTTCTTTCCTCTTCTCTCTCTCTCTCTCTCTCTCTCTCTCTCTCTCTCTCTCTCTCTCATACTTTGTCCTGATCTTTCCTTTGCTTCAATCTCACCCTAGCTACCCGCCTTGTATCATATATGTATAGGTAATGGGGGTTGGGTGCATGCGCAGACTATCTAAGATGGTGTCTCCACATGAAGGATGCTGGGGAGCTGCTTCTGGGAAAATCATGAGGATATGTAAGGAAAGAGCCTTGGAGAGATATGCTGTAACTGGTTCTTGTTTCTGATTAGCTAACCACGTGGTTGGGAGGAGCCTTTATCAATTGGCTGTATAGTGAGAATTGTCAGCATCTTCCAAGGGGCCTGAGTCAGCTTCTCTGGTATCTTTTGGCTCTATTCATGCTGAGGAAGCATGGTGACTCCTTCACTCACAAGGTCCAGAGAGACTATGCTGTAAAGACAGAGGCCTCAGGTCCTTCTTCCCCTCTGAGGGACTATAAACCCCAAGAAATGGGGCCACGTGGGTCCTTTTATTCATCCTCTTCCATTCTGGGTGCAGGGAGAGGAATCTCTGACCACAGGGGTCTGAGAACTAGAGTTCAGATCATTTTGCAGTCAGCCCAGCAATGATGCCCTGGGCAGCAAGGAACAATCTTTGGGAGTAATGTTTGGGACCTTGACCCAGCAGAAAGACTCATCCAGTCATGATGTCATACTGGGACATGAACTTGGTGGAACCAATGCTAAGTCAGAACTAAGCTTAGTTAAGAGCCTAATCCCACCTCAGCATTGAGGGAAGAAGGGTGTGGAGGAGAGAAATGCATGTACACTTATTCTTTCTATATCTGTGAATTAAATATCCTTTTGTAAAAACCAATGAATTATACAGCTAAATGGAACTGGGACACTGGTCACTTAGCCCCTAACAAATGGAGGGGATATAGCCGGCGAGAACTTGTGCCTATAGCAGTAGAGAAAAACCACTCCCAATCCCTTCAGAATCCCTAAGAACCTTATGGGGGATATTCATTGACATGGCCCTGAGAGAGTTGGGCCAGAGTGCAGAGATGTGAACTCCTGGAAGGTGAAGACTCACGCTTTACCCCCTTGTAATGCCAACATCAGGTATAAAGTCCTGCATACAGCACTCAAATATTTGTTGAATTTATTTTTCAAATGTCCCAAGTCTCAATATAATGTTTTCTCATATATATGTATGTACATATGTATATGTGCATGTGTATATACACACATACACGTGTGTGTGTGTGTGTGTGTGTGTGTGTGTGTAGTGACTTCCTTAGTGGTTTCCAGGGTTCGCAGTACAATACAAGATCCAAAGCTGTATGAGATGTATAGCAAACTACCTCGGTATTGCAATCCTGCCCAAGATCCTCATATTCAAACTAATCCCTTTTTAAAATCCCTTCCCCTGGTTGGGCTCATTATACACAATGTCCTATGGGCGTCCCTGGGGCTACATAAAAGGACCCTGGTGTGGAAGCAAAAAGAGAGAGGGGCCCTGTATCTTCCCTCCCTGAATATGAATGACTCCATCTTGAACCTAGTCTTTCTTTTGGTGTTAATGAGCAGTCACATCCACCCCCAGCTCTCTAGCCCAGTTCTGATGCAAGACTAGTCAAAGAGAAAATCAGAGTCTCCCATTCTGAGAACCTGAGGGCAAAAACATACTCCTAAGTCTTTGTTCCCTTTCCATGAACACAACAAACTGCTTTGTCCCCAGGCCAGACGGAGGCAGCTTGTGATCTGCACTAACTGGTCTTCATTCTTTTTATTCATACTCTGCGTATTCTGATGAGAAATGAACTATAGTGAAAACCCACTTGCTTCTTTCTGTGGGCCACCTGGTCATGTCTCCTTGTCACAATCGATACTGTGCAATATCAATAACATTTTTTAATGTTACCCTAAAATGTATGTGAGCTGTGGGTCTTTTAAACCCAAGCATCACAGATACAAAGAACTCTTTGGTGAGATGGATCTTGAGGAGGAATAGAAATAACCAAGGGCTGGGAACCAAAGGGCTCATTTTAAAAGCCCCTCACAGCCTTTCACAATCATAAATGCTCACCATATTTGCTGGGTACCTAGGACCTCCGGGATAAAAAACCCTCACCACACACACACACACACACACACACACACACACACACACACACACACACACACACAATCTGACTCAGGTAGAAGTATAAGCCTATCATTCAAGCCCTTACCCAGGATGGATAAACCTCCTTAAAATTAGGTTATCAATACCTTCTTTGGACTGCCTTCACTGTTGTACAAACAGTATAAAATTAAAGTGCATTTAGCAAAATAAAATGTATTCAAAATTTGGTAAAATTTTTCTTTTCTTAGGAGTCAAGGATGTATGGTTTTGGTTTTTTTAACTGTGTATGTATGGTGTTCATCAAAGGAGTTTGCTGATCAATTTGAGATTAAAGATAGGTGGTACAGGGAAAGAGGGGTAGGCACAAAGTCTGGAAGATGTGAGTTCAAGTCCAGCCTCAGGCACTTACTAGCTGTGCAACCCTGGACAAATCCCTTAACCTCTGTTTGCCTCAGTTTCCTCAGCTGTAAAATGGAGGTCATAACAGCACCTCCCCCCCCCCCCCTCCACTACTGGTACATAGTAGGTGCTTCCTTCCTTCCTATAGGTTCATAAGCCTTTGTCTGGAACTCTGTTCATATCAATTGAGAATGAATTGATTGACTCAAATTGTTGAAGGTCAAAGACAACCCTTTGGGCTGAACCTAAAAAGGATGAGACTTTTCTACTCTTTTTTCCTCCTTTTCTGAGAACAGGTCAAAAACCAAAGATCTGAGAATGTATTGGGGGGAGGGTGTGAGGATATGGGAGGAGACTTTTGTGTAGCCCTCCAACCATCTCAACTCAGGGGGTGAGATGACTGCAGCCAAATAACAGCAGCCAGGGGAGCCACGGAGAATTAAGAATTCAGGAACTCTGCATACCTTGACCTAAACTGGAGAAGCAAGAGCAAGGACACATGACAGTTACATGTACTCTCAACTCTATGGCTCCAACATAAGGGAAACACAAGGCCAAGTAGTGAGAGTTTCCTAATCCCAGTCCTCTATGGAAGAAAAAAGAATTCCTAGGCAGCTCTAGTCTTGTAGGGGAAATAAGATTGATCACATGGTCCCCAGAGAGTAGCAAAGGCCTAAAGGTACAACAGGGAAGCAAAAAACCTGAACTTTGCTCAACAATCAACATTACTGTGTTATCCAAAGAGCATGGGGCCAATGGAAACCTCCCAATTCATTTCTATTCCTTGAGAATCAAGCCTTTAGGGTAGTAACATAAAGTCTGATGCCCATAAAGGTCTCTTCTGGCTCAACCCACCAGAATGTCAGAGGGTACCTGTCTTCTCAACCCTAAATTTGTAAAATTTCCCTTCTAAAGAGAGGCCAAAATTTTCAGATGAAGAAATCAAGGCTATCTACAATTATGTAAACTAGGATGAAAAATGCTATCTACCTCCAGAAAAAGAACTGATGGACTCTGAATGCAGACTGAAGCATACTTTTTTACTTTCTTTTTCTTGGGTTGGTTTTTTTTTGCCCTGTGTTTTCTTTCACAACATGACTAATATGGAAATGTTTTTCATGACTGCACGTGTATAACCTATATCAAATTGCTTTCTTTCTCAATAAGGGGGGAAGGGAGGAAGGGAGAGAATTTAAAACTCAAAGCTTTTGTTGAATAATATTTTATTTTTTCCCCAATTGAATGTAAAGACAATTTTTAACATTCATTTTAAAAAATTTTTGAGTTCAAAATTTTCTCCTTCTCTCCCTCACCTCCCCCTCCCTGAGACGGTAAACAATTTGAGATAAGTATACATGTTCAATCACGAAAAACATATTAGTCACATGAAAGAAGGCACAGACCCAAATGTAAAACACACACACACGAGTGAAAAATAGTATGTTTTGATCTGCATTCAGACTCCAGTTCTTTTTCTGGAGGTGGATAGCATTTTTCATCATGAATCCTTTGAAATTATCTTTGATCATTATATTGCTAAGAATAGTTAAGGCATTAACAGTTGTTTATCATATTATTTTGTTGTAACTGTGCACTATCTTCTCCTGGTTCTGCTCACTTCACTTTGCATCAGTTCATGTAAGTCCAGGTTTTTTTTTCTGAAATCAGCCTGCTCATCATTTCTTATAGCACAATAGAATTCCATTACAATCATATACCACAGCTTGTTCAGTCGTTCCCCAGTTGATAGACATCCCCTCAATTTCCAATTCTTTGCCATTAGAAAAAAACTGCTATAAATATTTTTGTTCAAGTAGGTTCTTCCCTCCCCCCCCCCTTTTTTAATCTCTTTAGGATACAGACCTAGTAGTGGTATTGCTGGGTCAAAGGGTATGCACAGTTTTATAGCCCTTTGGGCATAGTGGAACTCAAAAATTTTTTAAATGGATGTTAAAAATAGTTTTTACATATAGTTCAACAAAACAAAATATTTAATATTTTTTAAAACGAGAGGGCAAATGACAAGATGATGGTATAAGTCTGTAGAACTGCATTAGACTCTGAGAAAGGGGGGGCTTCCAGGAAAGGGCAGAAAATTGTATTGATTGTTCACATACTCTTGTGAGTCCTTAGTATTCTCCATAGTGTGTGAGAAATAGAGGCTAAGCTGTGTCCTGTCCCTGATCTACATTGTTACCCTGCATGCTTGCCTGAGAGCTGGAGACTTGTGATAGACATCTAGGCGTGAGTTACAAAAGATTTACTTTTCACAGAGGCAACTGTTTGGAGGCAAAATGAGCCAAAGAATTGTGACTTGTGCAGCCTCCCCCAAGACTGAAACTAGACTGTGCAAGTCCAGAGACTGGGGCCCTGAGCCACAGGCTACATTTAATTCTTATTTTAAAGCCTTGGCACATTTCTCTCCTATAAAAATCCTCTTTCCTTTCAGAAGACCTGGGAAGTACAAGTATTTATCAAGGACCTACTCTCTTTAGGAAAATGTGCTAGGCAATGGGTGAAACACAAAATTTAGATGAGACAAAGGAACTTGCTTTCGACTTTATAGTCTGGTGGGGGCAGCTAGATGGCACAGTGGATAGGGAGCTGGGTCTGGAGTCAGGGAGATCTGAGTTCAAATCTAACCTTGGACACTTACTAGCTGTGTGATGCTGGGCAAGTTATTCACCCTGTTTGCCTCAGTTTTCTAATCTGTAAAATGAGCTGCAGAAGGAAATGGCAAACCACTCGGTGTCTTTGCCAAGAAAATCCAAAATGGCAACTCAATGACAATAATAGATATGATACCCAAACACAAATAATACAAGATATCACACTAGTTTGTTAAAGGGCTAGAGCACAGAGCACAACGAGCCAAGAAGATCACAACCAAGTTGGGGCTGGGGATGAGTATCAAGAGAAATTTCCCAGAGATGATGGTAGATCAGAAATTCAACAGGCAAAGAGAGATGGAGACAGGGATGGGCTGGGAAAAGTTTAACAACTGGCTCTCCAGGGGGCAGAATGCACCCATGACATAATTTTTCTTTTGCTTTTTGGAGGGGGGAGGGCAGGATAATTGGGGCTAAGTGACTTGCCCAAGGTCACACAGCTAGTAAGTGTTAAAAATGTCTGAGGTCAGATTTGAACTCAAGTCCTCCTGACTCCAAGGCCACCTAGCTACCTCCTTATGACATAATTTAAATTTAATCTACATTATTAACATGTTTTCCATCACTTTCTTAAGTTTAGAAAATCAATACTAAACAATGAATAGAAGCCTGATTTGTAGCATTTGCTAATTTCAGAGGTGTAAAGGCTCACACTGAAAAACTTAACAATCAGCTCTCCAGAGCCAGTTTGAGCTGGCTTCAGACACACTCCTGGATGAAGGACATTCAAGACAGAGCACAGTGTAAGCAAATGCACACAGGTGAGCATAGCACATGTTCAAAGGGTGAAGACCTGTTTGTTTTAGCTCCAGCATACAGTGCATAAAGAGGAGAAAGTAGGAGTTAAGGTTGGTAAACAAACCATTATATCGTTTCTTGGGGGGGGGGGGTGGAATGGGATATATTTCACTAAGATGAAAAACAACAGAGGGAGACTGAGTGAGAATTGTTAGCGATTCTCCCTTTGAAGTAACTTTACTTTAATAAGCAGTGACTGAAATTGCCACCAGATGGCAGCACCGCCTCAGGAACATCAAGAGCAGAAAATGCAGCTGCCTGAGTCTGATGAGGAGGCATTGATGGATCTGCCTGGACTAACAGATCAACGTGTTGCCAAGGAACATCTGGAGACCCATTGACTTGACTCTCATGGCAGGCTAAGGAGGAGAAAGACTCAGGGAAAAGTGGGCCTTTTATAACCAAAAGGTTTCAGTACCACAGGCTAAATCTAATTGATTCATTCCATGGAGACACTGGGCAGTCTTTGCACTTACCACCTATGGTGGCTCAAGATCAATCAACAGAATAACATCCAAAAAAAAAAACAGTCCTAAGTGACATTAATAGGAATATGGTGGGAAGAACAAGGAAAGTGATAGCCTTAGCTAGTATATTATATTCAGGTCTGGATGCTACATTTTAGGAAGGAAAAGAACAAGAAGAAAGGAAGAAAAGAGAGACAGGGAAGAAGAGAGACAGGGAGGAAGGAAGGAAGGGAGGAAGGAAGGAAGGAAGGAAGGAAGGAAGGAAGGAAGGAAGGAAGAAATTTATTAAGTGCTTACTATATGACAGGCACTGTATTAAGCACTTTACAAAAATTATTTGATGGTCCAAAAAATTGGGAAGTAGGTGCTACTATGATCCCCATTTTACAGATGAGGAAACTGAGGCAGACAGAGATTAAATTACTTACCCAGGATCATACAGCTAGTAAGTGTCTAAGGTAGGATTTAAACTCAGGTTTATGGAATAATTAGATCATTCTTTGGCACCAGAGAGAGAAATGTGCACCAATGGGCAGATATCACCCAAAAGCAGATTTCAAATAAATATAAGGAAATATTCCCTAATAATTTAAGATTTGCAAAAGTGGAATGGATGGCCATGAGAGGGAATATTCTAGTACAAGGGTGGGGAACCTGCAACTTCAAGGTCACATGTGGCCTCAAGGCAGCAGGTTCCCCACTCCTAAATCCTAAGGGTTTTGAAACAAAGACAGGATTACTGCTTGTTGAGAATGCAGAGGAAATTCATGGGGTAGAAGACATGACCTCTGAGGTCTTACTTGCAACTCAGGGTGAAACTCACTGAAAGGAAAACCATGATCTTTTATTGGATTTTTTTCATAGATGGGAAGTGAGTTGTAGTGGTCTGAACCCCCTGTAACTCTGCCTAGTGGACTGATATTCAAGAAATCTGCCTGATCTAGAGATCCCTTTATCTTATTTATTTACATGACAGACAAGAAAAAAATAGGAAAAAACCAAAGGATTACTGTGGAAATGCTATGTGGCAGCTATGTGAAGAGGGAGAATTTCCCATAATCTGAAAGGAAAATCCCAGCCAGGGGTATGCTGGTTGGGTGAGCCTTCAGCCTTCAGAAATCAGCAAGTACCACAAATCAGAGCTTGATTTATTGCTCTGTTGATTGTGGAGACTTTAAAAAGTGATGGAGAAATAATGCACATTAATGCATTATTATGTTATATATAATATATTGTGTCAAGATACCATATATAATGTGTTCATTATAACATCAATAATGCATATTCATCTTTCACATTTATTTTGAGATCCAGTTATTAAATATTTACTGGCATACTTCTGTGTATGAGGAACAAGAAGGGTGGTTTGGGTACCCCATCAACAACCTGAAAGAGAACTAGAGACTAGTCTTGGGCTTTCAGTGGTACGGGGAAGTCCATCTACCAATGCAGGTCAACACCTCCTCTGCAATTAAAAGTTTTAGAGAGTTGTCTAAAGCACTGAGAAGTTTCAGGCACATAGCCCGCACCTGTCAGAGGTGGGAACTGATCCCAGGTCTTTCTGACTGCACGGCCAGCCCAGCCCTCTGTGCACTATGGTACGCTGCCTTTCTAAAAGAAGGAAGAGTTGTTATTCAGTTGATTTCATCATGTCTGATTCTTCATGGTCCCATTTGGGGTTTTCTTGGTCAAGATACTAGAAGGGTTTGCCATTTCATTCTCCAGAGCATTTTACAGATGAGGAAACTAAGGTAAAACAGGGTTAAGTGACTTACCCAGGGTCATACAACTAGCAAGTATCTGAGACTGAATTTGAACTCAGATCCTCCCTGACTCCAGGGCTGCTCCACCTAGCTGCCCAAGATCATAGGACCATAGATCTAGAGCTGGAAGAGACCCCAAAGTTCATCTAATCCAACCTACTCATTTTACATGGGGGAAACAGACCCCAGGAGACTAAGTGATTTGCCTAAGGACACATAGGGAGTGAGCATCAGGAGCAAGGTGTGAACCCAAGTACTCTGACACCATAGCCAGTGTCCCTGTCTCCCCATGAGATAGATTCTGTCCTGCCCTCTCACGGTTTTGATTGCTTCTTCTTCCTCAGACCCATACTGGCTTGTGACCCTTGGCAAGTTACTTAACCTGTCCCACAACAGCAATTATTATTGTGATTAAGGCTAGAAAAAAATAGATTGAAGTCAGAGTTTAAAGGGCTTTAAATGCAAAACAGAGGAATTTGCATTTGATCCTAGAGCTAATAGGGAGTCAGAGTAGTTTAATGAGTAGGGCAGTGACACGATCTGAGCTGTACTTCAAGACTATCACTGTCACCATGTGGATAGATGGAACAGGGAAAAGACTTAAGGCAGGAAGATCAATTAGGAGGCTGCCATTGTAATAGTCCAGATGCTAGGGACCTAAAATAAGAGAGTGACTTTTCAAGTTAGGAGAAGGAAACAAATGTGAAAGACACTGTGAAGGTAAAAACCATAAGACTTGGTGGCTGAAGGAGCCCATGGGGTCAGGGTAGCTGTAGCCATCATTCTCATCTTCAGGGTGGTGTGGCTGGCCATTGCTCAAATCTCCCATGGATACTTTACCCCAGACTCCATTTAGAATGTTAACTCAGTGTAACTCAAGGCCCAGGACCCCTCCAAGACTCTGGGCTCACATGAACCCACATTCAATATTGGATACTTACCCCTATAAATGATCTCATTATTTCTCCCTGGTTCATTGTCCCCCATCTAGAATTACTCCCTGGACATATCCAAAAGAAAATTCAAACGTAGCGTACATCTAAGTTTCCCCAAATCTAGGTAAGATTCCCAACTCCCATATAGGCATTCAAGGTACCAGATTAGTATCTAGTATAGGACAGCTTTTATTTCTCCCCACAAAAACTATAAAAGACTCAAAGAACTCATAAGAGTCCATAAACAGATTCTCTAAACTTTTATGACAGCCATCAACTCAAGCTCATCAAATTCCTTCAGAAAGGATCTGAATAACATTCAGTGAGTCACTCTTTACCACAGAGTCTTTCACACTTGTGCCAAGACTCACAGTGTCACCTTGTGGTTTCCACCTACCTCTCTTCCTCCAGAAGGCAAGCAAACAGTGAACAAGAAATCTGTTTCCTATAGACCTGTACTATCTGAGTAATTTGCAGTAATTGCTTTGGGTTATGCAATCTACATATCTCACACTTGAACCGAGTCAGTCCCTTGAAGTAACTAGAGTCTAATCAGTGTTCATAAGCTATGGGCAAATACAGGTAACTTTCACATGTTCCTGTTCTAAGGTTCCTTAGGAGAGGAGACTATGCATGGGCACAGGATCCCAAGGTCATAGATTTAGAGCTGTCAAAGACCTTAGGGTTCATTAGACACAACCTCCTCATCTGTAAGATGAGGAAACTGAGGCCCAGAGAGCTTAAGTGACTTGACTAAATTCACATAGGCAATAATTGCAGTGGAAAGATTTAAACTCAGTTCTTCTGACTCCAAAGTCAATGCTCTTTCTGTTGTGCCATGATGCCCTCATTACCCATGAAAGAAAGAGGGAAGGAGGAAGGGAAGGAAGGAGAGAAGGAAGGAAGGAAGGAAGGAAGGGAAAAAAAGGAAGGAGGGAAGGAAGGAGGGAAGGAAGAAAGAAAGGAAGGAAGGAAAGAAGAAAAGAAGGAAGGAAGGAAGGAAAGAAGGAAGGAAGGAAGGAAGGAAGGAAGGAAGGAAGGAAAGAAGGAAGGAAGAAAGGAAGGAAAGAAGGAAAGAATCACTTAATAAGTACCAATATGTACTAGGCATGGTGGTAAGCACTTTACACACGTTATCTCATTTGATCTTCACAACAGCCCTGGGATGTAAGTTCTATTATTTTTCCATTTTACATTTGAGGAAACTGAAGCAAACAGAGGTTAAGTGACTTGCCCAGGGTCACACTAGCCAGTATCTAAGGTCAGATTTGAATTCAGGTCTTCCTGTCTCCAGACCCAGCACTCTCTCTACTGTACTATCTTAGCTGAAAGGCATTAAAATGTACTTTCTGTGTATCACTGGTGAAGAGAAGGGGAACTGGATAGGGGCTACTATTAATTTATTTCAATTCAATGAACATATTATTATTAAATAGTATTAGAAACCTATTAGAAAGCAAGTTCTGTTCTCTATCCCCCAACCCTGGAGCCACAATTAGGAACCTAGGACAAATTCAACTGAGAAGAATGGGAGAGACAAGAACCCTGAGGCTGTTTTGGGGAAAGTCAGAACATGCCCCCATTGCCACTGATCCAGAATGTTCCATATGCCATGGCACCATTAGCACTATAGTGTCATGTGGGCCATCAAGCCTAGCCAGGGACAATTGTACCAGCATGGTGTGGGGGAAGGCAGGAACTGGGAAAGGGACATGACAGTGATGTAGCACCCTCAGGAAGTGGTAGCTTTAGCCAGGCAAGGGAGGGGGGCAGTGGGAATCCCATGGACAACCACAAAAGCCCCCAGTTTTCCCTGCTCCAGTTATGGCACCGCCTAATCCTCACTCTACCCTTCTACACTCCACCCTCCACCCTTCTACAAATGTAAAACTCCTCCAAGGACTTGAAGCAACTGTCTCTAAGCTTTGATTTCAACAATATTTTATTATTGCTTCATGCACTCCTGCTTTTCTGTGACATGTAAGTGGGAGGAAGGAAGGGAAACAAAATGATACTTGGCTAAAAATATGATCGGCCTAGTTTTCATAGCCACATACATGAGGCGCAAATAATGCCAAACATGTGTAGAGTGTTTTGCATTTGACAAAAATACTTGCCCCCTGCCCACGCTTTTTAAGTGGGTCTTAAAGAATTCTATTCAATACTTACTCCCATTCCTTCCGCTTGGCTTGGGGGGTACTGTGGATTTTGTGGGCCTGGTGAGCCAAGATGATGTCCCGATGGTCTACCACGCCACCTCGACGCTTGAAAGAGGGTACTTCTTGGCTCTCATTCATCTGATGGTATCGCATGTCTTGCAGGTTTCTGGGCCTACCCAGAAAAGGGTAGTCCAAGCCAGAGAGCCCCGAGTCCTGTTCTTGTAGAATATCATAATAACTCGGTGGAGAGAGCATGCGGGCCCGGTCCATGTGGAGCTTTGCCATCCATATGCCTTTGGGAAGCAGGCCCAAAGTCTTCTGCCCCCACTGTTCTGAGGGTGAAACTACACAGAGAAGGAAGATTAAAAAAGAGAGAGAGAAGACAACGGGATTAGGGAGAATCCCTATAATGTCAGAGGCGATTGAGGATCTACCTAGAAGAGGCCCAAACTATGCTAGAGGGTGAAGGAGGGAGTTACAGAAGTAAGAAAACCTGAGTTCAAATCCTGACTCCGATATTTATCACTTGAGTAGCTTTGGGCCAGTCATTTCCCTTCCCTTGGATCAGTTTTCTCACCTACAAAATTAAAAGGTTGGACAAGATCAGTGGTGTCAGACTTAAGGAGAAATGAGGGGCCACTAAACTGTACATAAAGATACCTGCAGGTTATGTATGAACTTAGAAAACCATATATCTATGTTATCTCTGCTTTATCACATTTTAAATTATTTTGTTAAATATTTTCCAATTACATTCCAGCACTCTGGGATGTTGTGGGCCATATGGAGCCTACAGGCTGTGTGTCTGACCCCTTTGAACCAATCTTCAAGGTCCCTTCCAGCTCCAAAATCCTTTGGTCTTTCTTGTGATCCCATAATCCTTTTCTCTTTGCTTCATGGAAGGTGGAATCATGAACCATCCATAGCTCAGGGTGGGATCATCCCTTGGTAATACATACCACTATAACCTACATCCCGAGGGTTGTCCATCAAAAGAAGCTAGCAGAAGCAAGACCAAGGGGCAAATCAAGAGCCTTAGACTTTAAGCCCACCTCTTTCTCATCAGGCAACCTAGCATGAAGGACTTAGTTTCTCTGCATATCAATTCCTATCTGTAAAATGGGTATTCTGAGGCCTGATCTTCCCTCTGGACAAAAGCTTTGTAGAGGACATGAGGACAGGTGAGAAAATGTAGGCAAATTACTATGTTCTCTTCTCTACTAAAGGTACAATTTCATTAAGTTATATTTAAGTTACTTGAAGGCAGAAGCTGTTTTGGTTTTGTCTTAATATCTATAACACCTAATATAGTACCTTGCACACAGTGGTGCGTTTAATAAATGTCTGTTCCATAAAATGAGGGTTCTTTTGGTCTAATCATTCTAGAAAGCATTTTGGAACTGTGCCCCCAAACCTACAAAACTATACACACCTTCTGACCCAAACATATCACTACCAGATCAATGCCCCAAAGAGGTTAAAGAAAGAGGAAAAGGATCCATATGTATAAAAATATTTATAGCAGTTCTTTTTGTGGTAGCAAGGAATTACAAACAGCCAGGGTGGGGGGTGGAGGCCTATTGACTGGGGAATGGTTGAACAAGTTTTGTTGTATGTATGTGATGGAATACTAGGGGGTCACAAGAAATGAGGAAGGGGACAGTTTAAGAAAACATGGGAAGACTTGAGGAAAACAGTTTGTACAATAACAATGATGTTGTAAACACAAACAATTTTGAAAGATTTAGGAACTCTGACCAACATAATAACCAACCACATTCCAAAGGATTTAAGATGAAACATGCTCCCATGTCAGAGAGGTGAAATACTCGGAAGAGAGATTAAGACATAGGGGCCATAAGGGATATTTTTTGTTTGTTTGACGATAGTTTGTTTGTAACAGAGGTTTGGTTTTGGTTTTTCTTTCTCAGTTGGGAGAATGGGGAGGAAGAGAAGGCAGATCTGCAAAGAGATGGTGAGAGCATCTTCATCAGCGAAAATTCTATCAAGCACCCACTGTGTTCAGTATGGGGTATCCTGTCCACAACGAGTCTGAAGGAGGCCCATGCTGTTTACATATAAGTGCATCAAATCCTGAACTGAAGACTGCTCTTCCTAAATGCCCAAATTATTCAGGCAAATTCCTTGGCTACAAAAAAAAAATGAAATAGTTTGGAATCTGTCTATATAAAAATTGTGAGAGGCAGTGTATACAGTAGATAAAGAGCTGACCTTGGAGTCAGAGAAACCTGTGTTTCCAGTGGTGTATTTTACAGATAGACAGATATAGATATAGGGGTGTGTGTGTGTGTGTGTGTGTGTGTGTGTGTGTGTGTGTGTGTGCGTAACCTGCAGGACTACAGGCATGTCACTTACCCTCTCAATACCCTAGGCAACTCATTAAGACTATAAGTTGAAGGAAAGTACCAAAGCAATATTGGGTAGAGGGAGTCTCTATACTAAGATTTCTCCATATAGTGATAGCATAGTTCCTGACTAGTACTAGTAAAGGGCTGAGCCATCGGAGGTCTGGGGCTGGCTAACCTCTCTGGGGTTCTGTTTCTCTCCTATTTAAACCAGTGCATTTTTTCTTGAGATACTTCATTTTGCACCACTGGAGATAGGTCATTACCAGGTGAAAATTTAAGGTACAAATTTTTTCTAAATTGAGTTTTCATGCTTACAGAAGTTCAGAGTTGGAAGAGATCACAGGGTCATCTTATCCAACCTATGCTTGAACAAAAATCCACTCAAATAGCTTACATTTATGTATCAATCAGCCAATAAATTGTCATTAAGTGCCTTCTATGTATCAGGCACTGTGCTAAGTACTGGGGGCACAAAGGCAAAAGATAGTTCCTGTTCTCAGGGAGCTCACAGTCTAACAGGGGAGATGACATGAAAGCAACTATGTACAAACAAGATATGTACAAGATAATTTGGAAATATTCAACAGAGAGGGCACTGGAATTAAAGGGGACCACAGAAGGGCTTCCTGTAGAAGGTGGTATTTTTGCTCATACTTGAAGGAAGCCAGGAAAGTCAGGAGGCAGATATGAGACTGGAGAGAATTCCAGGCATGGGAGACAGTCAGAGAAAACACCTGGAATCAGATGGGAGCATCTCCTTCAAGGAATAGTCAGAAGGCAAGTGTCACTGGATCAAAGAAGTGCATGAGGTAGAGGGTGTAAAATGAGTGGAAAGGTGTTTGAGGTAGAGAGTGCCAGGCTATGCAGATTCTATCATTTTTTTTCTTTTTTATTAATTTATTTTAAACTTGAATATAAAATGTAAATACTCAATAAGAAAAGAAAAAGAAACATTATTAACTTAAATATTAACATTTAAATACAAAATGAGAAAAGAAAAAAAACATTGCCATGGGTACAGCAAAACGCAAGAAAAGATACTAAATATACAGCAATAAATTTCTATTTCAAGAAAGCCAATATAATAAATATTCCACATTGTGTTTGGAGCTGTCCACATTTACTTCCTTTTAAGTTTTCTTTTGTTCTTATTTCCCTCTTTCCTGCCCCTTCCTCCCCCAAGAAAACTATAATTAACTTCAGATATATTTATATATACATATATATACTTAGATATCCATAATCATACTCATATATAGATGTCTATTCATATGCATCTATGTAAGACTATACTATATTTGTTTGTCCTCTGTTTCTCTGAAGATGATGGCATCTTCCTTCATAAGTACAAGTCTTTCCATATTTTTCTAAGTCCACCAAATCATTATTTCCTATACCACAGCAACAGAGGGTTTTATATTTGATCCTGGAAATGTTAGGGAGACCCTGGAGCTTGTTGAATAGGAGGGTTATGCTGTCAAACTTTGGCTTTGGGAAGATCGCTGTGACAGCTGAGCCTGCACCAGGGTGACGACAGTATCAAAGGAGAGAAAGGAGCTTATCCCAGAGATGTGGCAAAGATGAAATTGATGGGCATTGGTGACAGATTATATGATGAGTGAGAGACAGGGATGAAACGAGGATGATATATAGGCTACAAGACTGAGGGACTGGGAGGATGATGGTGTCCTCAACAGTAATAGGGAATTTGGTGGGGAGGGGCAGGGCTCTGTGGAAAGAGAATGAGTTCCGTTTTGGATGTATTGAATTTCAGATGTCTAAAGGACATCCAATTGGAGGTGTTTGAAAGACACTTAAGGTTTGCAAAGAACTTTACATACATTATCTCATTCGACCCTTAAATAACCCTGAGAAGGAAGTGCTATTATTATCCTCAGTTTACAGGTAAAGAAACTAAGGCATAGGGGCAGCTAGGTGGCTCAGTGAATAGAGCACCGGCCCTGGAGTCAGGAGAACCTGAGTTCAAATTTGATCTCAAACACTTGACACACTTACTAGTCGTGTGACTGTGGGCAAGTCACCTGACCCCAATTGCCCTCCAAAAAGCAAAAGAAAGAAACTAAGGCAGAAAGAGACTAAGTGACTTTTCCAGAGGCACTTAGACAGTCAGTTTCTGAGGTAGAATTCAAACCGGGATCTCTCTGACTCCAAGTCTAGCCCCTTTGTCCACTACATTTGAGGGTGAACTCCCTGTGGCTCAAGTCAGTCTAGTTTTCCAGTCCCCAAAGTATAGGTAAATTATTCGTTGCAGAATTTTAAGCTTCATGCCAGTTTCTTCACCATAAAGCCCATGTATGCTAGAGGAAGAAGGGGAGAGGAAAAATGGGGAGGTGGAAAATGAAGGATCAGATTTGTGATTTCATCAGTAGAGAAAACTTCCGATGTGGAAACTCCTTTTGCTAACGCATATTAAGTAAACTGCTTGCAATGTATAGCCTTAGAAAGTTCCCTTGGGATGCTGAGAAGTCGCAACTTGCCCATGGTCACACAGCTCATATGTTATCAGAGAGAGAAATCGAACCCAGGCCTTCCTGACTTCAATATTGGTCCCTCCATCTCTGATACAATGCTCTTTTACACTCAATCTTTACACTCAAGGAAGACACGCCTTGTTAGATATTAGCCTGAGCTGATCTTAATTAAAAAGATAAATGGAATGCAAAAAAAAATTTATAATGCATTTAAAAAATCTAATGATGTAACTAAATGAGTTTTGCCAGTGCAGCTGCTTGGGCATACAAACCAGTTTAGGAATGTGGGAAGGCAGGATTTTATTCTTAATCTATTTTCTCTAAAGTTATTTTAAGGGCCCAAACTAAAAAGGCTCTCCCTACTTCCCTGATGGGATCAATTTAATATTCAGTGTAACTAATGGGGCTTAACAGGTCTATTAGATATTCAGCTTCAATTTTCTACTGCCAAATTTCATTCTTTCTAACTCCTACAATTACACATTTATATTTGGAGTCCTTTATATTTGGTAAATTGCCTTGCTGTCTTTTTTTTTTAATCTATTATTCCTTACAACCAACCCTAAAAGGAAATCACTACCTTCCCCCTCCTATTTTATAGACGAGAAAAGTCAAACCCAGAAATCATGCCCAAATGTCCTACCACAATCTATGGCAGTGCCCCTAAATCCCACTGGACCACAAGGGATGCAACTCCAATTCTATGTACTTCCTTTTTTTTTTCCGGCTTTTTGGCTTTTTGGAGGGTGGAAGGCAGGGCAATTGGGGTTAAATGACTTGCCCAAGGTCACACAGCTAGTAAGTGTTAAGTGTTTGAGGATGGATTTGAACTCATGTCCTCCTGACTCCAGGGCCAGTGCTCTATTCACTGAGCCACCCAGCCGCCCCCAATTCTATGTACTTTCCACAACAATTCTTGAAGTTCCACAGTTAACTTATCAAGAAAAGTACTACTTGCAGGTCCAGTAGACTTAAACTCAAATTCGTTATCTTTCCCCCCTACACCCCCTGCCAAACTTCCCTATTAATGCTGAGGGTACCACCATCCTCTTAGACTCCCCAGCCTTGTAACCTTGGTATCATGCTCAACTCTTCATTCCCCCCATCCCACCCCACCCCACTACACCATATGCACTCTGTTGCCAAGGCTTGTCTATTTCACCTTTGTACATGTCTCAAATGCTCCTCCTTCTCTCCTCTGATACTGCCACCACCCTGTCATCATGTCACACCTGGCCTATTGCAGTAGCCTATTTGTTAGTCTGCCTGCCACTATTATCTCCTAAATCCAACCCATTCTCAATTCAGCCACCAAAGTGATTTTCCTAAAGCATAGGTCTGACCGTGTCACTCTTCTACTCAATTAACTCCAGAGATTCCTTTTCTCCTTCAGGATCAAACACAAAATGCTCTGTTTGGCTTTCAAAGCCCTTCACAATATAGCAGCCTCCCCCTCCCCATCCTTCTGGTCTTCTTCTCCTTATACCACCACCATCCTGGCAAACCCTTCCTTCCAATGACTTCAGCCTCTTTGCTTTTCCATGAACAAGACACACCACCTCTCAGCTCTTTGCATTTTCTTTGGCTGTCCCCCATCCCTGGAAAGCTTCCTCACCTCATCTCCATCTCCATTCTTCCCTGACTTACTTCAAGTTCCAGCTAAAATCCCACCTTCTACAGGAAGACTCTCCCTCTTAATCCTGGTGCCTTCACTCCCCCCCCCCCCCCCCGCCTTTTATCCTGTATATAACTGGATTGTATATAGTTGCTTTGATCTTATCTCTCCCATTAGTTTGTGAGCTCTTTGAGGATGAGAGCTGTCCTTCGCTTTTCTTTGGATCCCCAGAGTTTTTCATGGTGCCTGGTATATAGTAGGCACTTATAATAAATATTTATTGACTGTCTGACTGACTGGGACAGCATCCTGTCCAGTACTAACACCACAGAAAGCAAGCCAGAGTGGATCTCCCCAGAAGAATGAGTGCTACATACCAGGTCTCCAAGGAAAGCTGAGGAAATTCCCCTGAACAATTCCACAGGTCTGAAAAAAAGCCCAGAACACTCTTCACACTGGTGGACAAAATCTTAGAAGGCAGATCAGAAGGGATATTCTTGGGAATGAAGCTACCTAGGTAATTTTTTATCTCCTGAACAATGACTTCAGACTAGATCCTGTTTCCCCTGATATTTTCCTAAGTGTGTGATCCAGGAAGGGAGGGGAAACCCAGGGAGGGATAGCAA
>CM053580.1:529573283-529592361 GCA_028627135.1 Pseudochirops cupreus
GACCTAGGAAAGTGATGGAGAAAACGTTAATAATGCAAACTGAGCCTAAAAGTATGCCACGGCTACATTTTTGGAGGGTCATTAGTTAAACAGTTTCCCAGTGCAGCCTTGCATGTCACTGCTAAGTAATAACAAAGGGGAACTAAATATTCGAGCTCTATGTGCACAGGGCCCTGCAAGTCCATGAAGTTTGAATAACCAAACCCAGATGCCCTAGAGGAAAACATGAATAGTAAGAGTGTAAGGGTGCACTTCCAAATCCTAAGACTCAGTGGGAGTATTAACAGGAATAAGAAACACAGCCAAAGTGCTTAGAAGTGCAGAAGCCTAATGGGACAGGCTTGTTATCACCCTGCGCAGGGCTGAAGATCAAGGTTTGTTTGAACAGTGCAAGAAGACAGTGTTCTCACAGCAACTGGAGAGAACTTCTGCATGAAAGGGAAGGGGTTATGGGGCCCACATATACAAAAGATGATTTTCAAAAGAAGGGAGGCACTCAGGCCCTCAAGTTGTATTTTTGAGCAACAAACATAGCCGTCATCATGGAACATGAAGGGTCCTGGGGTTCTTAAAGACCATCCCAGGGAAGTTAAAGCTCTAGCAGGTCCTACCAAGATGAAGCAGAGGGTCCAGAGGAATCACTCTACATAGTCCAGCTGCTAGAAAGCCGGTCCCCTGGGGAAGGAAGACAAATTGGCAAGACTGCAGAAGTCAGCAAAACAGTATGGTGGCACTGAGTTACAAAAGGCAAAGCCACAATGGTACTAGATTTTTTCGATAGATAGATAGATAGACAGATAGACAGATGGACATAGATATGAATATAGATATGGATATGGATATATGTGTATATGTGTGTGTGTGTGAAGAGAGAATGGAGAAGGGGGGAAAGGGGGGGGGGGGAAGAATGTAATAACCAGTGAACAGGGAGGGAGAATGCAACAGGGCTTATTAAGGGGCCCTGGAAGGGAGCAATAACACACAGGGGAAAAAAAACCTGGCTTCCTCCCTTCCTAGAGCCCCAGTCAGGGGAGCACTATGCCACAGGGGCTGTATAAGTGGGAAGGGAGAAAGGATTGCCTGGTAAGGGGCCTCTTGACTCTCTGTGGATTCAAATGCAAATGTAAGAGGGGGAATTTGTCTTTAGCCAAACCATCCACCATCTCAATGTATAATCCCAGATAACAAGGAGTTAACATCTTCTGGTCCCTTTTGTACATCTTTCTCTGATTTGCTCACCATTGGCTAGTAGGAAAATTGTCTGTGCCCTGGAGGCTTCTAAATAGCAAAACCTCCTAGTCCTAGAGTTCGAGTGAGTTTAGTCCAGGAGCTGCTTTGTAGATGGGATCTCTCAGTCTGTACCAGTGAACAGCAAGGAGCAAAGAGAACATTTTCTCTCTTTCCCCACCACCAGTGAGGGTATATTGTAGCACTGGTATCTGAACAGCAGGAGACAACATCCCTCCTTGCATCTGGCAATTCAATACTTCAGTTTAAGACAAGTTTTCTAGCAAGACACAGATAACAGAGTGGGAAGCAAAGAATAAGCTTTAAGAAGCATTATCTCTGGCAGCAAAGAAGAAAGCCAAATCTAATTTCAAGAACCAGCCCTGGCAGTTAAGAGTTGACCTGCATGCAGAGAAGGGCCAGACCCTTGGAACCCAAATGAGCAAACTCACCCAGGTGAGATAATGCACCTGCAGGAAGCAGTACAAGGATTCCACAAGGGCAGAGAAGATGGCGAAGCCCCACTCTACCTTTGGCATGTGTTGCCATGGCCACATGCATACCTCATTGGCACTGTACTTTAATTCTATGCCCTCTCTCACCATGGATGATGGGTGTATATGTGAGAAAGTGAGCCTCAGGTTGGGGGGAAGAATGTTTCATAGATATGTGTGATTTGGGAAGGTAGCCAAGCAGGGGATGCTACATACTTTTCTTCTATGTCCATTAATTTGAAAAATAAGACTTTTATGTTTTGAGTTTTGTGGTCCTAAGGGCTTGTGAGTGTGAGATCAAAGAAGGAGAGAACCCTAACACTAAGCCCAAAGTGCCACCAGGTACTTCACACCAGGGGGAAGCCCCTAACATGAAGTGTGGAGAAGTTCAACACCACAAAGTGAGGTAGGATTTGACCACAGCAATTCAAAAAGACATTCTACCAAGGCATGGAGGGAGCACAACGTGCATCATTGGAGGAAGCACTCATACCGATTAAATTATAGATTTTTAAAGTAAATATGGCCAAGATATCATACTAAGTGTTATGCTTAATAAAGTTAACTCTTCATTGTAGGGTTTCATAAGATTTAAAAGCTACCAAGACATTTAAGAAGGTCGTATAACCCAATCCCCTCATTTTACAAATAAACTAAAACTCTATGAAGGAAATGGACTTCCCAGCCATAATAACAGAGGGGAAATAACAACAACCAAAAAGATTATTTCTGTATTTTTCTAGTAATGCATCATATTGACTCTGTAGCATCCATTCATTCAGCAACTGCATACATCCCGAGTATCACCTAAGTACTAGGCAGTATAAGTAAGAAGTAATAGCAGCGCTTTCTTTTTCTAATTATATTCCACTTAGACCAATATTAAAATCAGTTTGCATCCCTTAAGCGCCAACCAGGTGAACAGCTGGCCAAAGCAGTGGAAAGACAGGACGGTCGTTATAGTTATAAATCGGCTTAGTTTGCCGTGTCTTGCTCTATTTGATGGCGCAGAGATCTCTCGGTAAAGCCACACAGCGCCACCTTGTGGTGCTCAAATGCCACGCGGCCAACGTCCTGAAAACAGTCTTATAAGCCTCTTGGTTCCTTCCTTTCCCTCTGCCTCTCCCTCTCCCTCTCCTTCTCTCTCTCTCCTCTCCCTTCTCCCTCTGTGTCTCCCTCTGCCCCTCTCTCTCCCTCTCCTCTCTGTCTCTCTCTGTCTCTGTCTCTCTCTCATTCATCTCAACACCTTCTGCTCACACAGAGGTGGGCTGTGGGAGAAGGATGCCCACTTTACAGGAGCAATGAGGTTTTCCATTTAGGACATTTTGTAATATTTTAACATTATTTTTATTAGTACTCCAGTAGCCAAAATGTCAAGGGCACTAAAGTGTTAATTACAAAGAGGCTAAAAATAAAATAAAAACCCTCTACACATGACATGCTGGCCCTGAAGCAAACCTCTCCGCTCAGCTCTGCTGTCCCAGCTCTCCCTTCTTTCGGGCCTTCTCCTCCTTTCCCTAGCCTTGCTTCTCCCTGACCTGAACAGATTCTCTCCCTCCAATGTTATCCTGCTCCTCACTCTCTTTTTTTAAAAAATTGAAAATTTTAATAAATAATGAAAACATTTCTTTAAAAATAAATATAATGGAATCATTAACAAAAACAAACACAAGTAATACAAGCTTTCCTCGGCATCCAATAAAAAGCCAAATACGGTATCAAACAAGACAAGTGTTTTGTTTTGTGGCCTTGGCCTGGAGTCTGTGAAGTTTCGCCACCTTGATATTGTTTCCTTTCTTTTAGACAGAGTCTAAAATCAAGGTCATGAATGGTGGTACTTTTAAAGGTAATAAAGAGCACTGAAAGAATTTAGGGAGAAAGATACTGTAATAAGATCTCTGCCGTACAGCACAATCCACCCATGCCTGCTCATTCTTCATGACTCACTCTGTCCCATTGAAAATGAAAAGGAGAGAGAGGGGAAAGATGTCAGTATGACTCATAGGCCACTGTCCTAGAGCCCACAACCTGCTCTGGGCATCTGCCATAGCCGTGAGATGCTGGGAGAGGGAGGAGGGAAGGGAGGGCGCAGGGAGGGTGCAGGGAGATAGGAAATGTTGCCTCTGCAGCTGCTGAAGATGCCTGGGTTGCCAGTTAGGCTATAATCACCCTGAGGGAATGACTACCGGGAGAACAATGGTAGAACAATTGTAGGACTAGGTACAATTGGATTGTATTGAGTGGTGCTGAATGAAGTGGGGGAGGGGAAAGTACTTGTGTTGGAGATGAGCCCATGATTGGTTATCATAAGGTGAGTAGCATGTGCCTCATATTCTCACCTTTTTAATTGAAGATGAGCCCTTGAGGGTATAGAACCTTCACTTCGGATATCGTTGCCCTATAGAATCATAATATTCCATGACATTGAACACGTCATCACTTGTTTACCCATTCTCTAACCATTAGGCATGTTGGTTGTTTTAAATTTTTTTTCCTTTTAGAAGTATAGCAATTATTATTTTTGTACAGATAGGCACTTTGCATCTTTTTATGACATTTTAGCATAAAGTCCTAGCAATAGAACTACTAAGTCAAAAGTAATCATAAGCTTTATCGAATTGTACTGCTGAACCCCATGCTCTGGAGCTACTCTCCTACTCCCAAAGGGTGCCTTCTCCTCCCCTTCCAGGGTCTAGGTAACTCAAAGGAGCTGTTATTGTTCAGTCATTTTCAAGTTGCATCCAATTTTCTGTGATCCCATTTGGTATTTTCTTGGCAAAGATACTGGAGTGGTTTGCCATTTCCTTCTACAGCTCATTTTACAGATGGGGAAACTGAGACAAAGAAGGCTTAATGACTAGCCCAGGGTCACACAGCCCCTGAGGCCAGATTTGAAATGAGTCTTTCTGACTCCAAGCCAGGCACTCTACCCTCTGCATCACTTAGTTGTCCCAGAAAAGTTGGGGGCTGGGTTTTATTTTCCTAACATTATAGCTCATAAGCCCCCATTAGTGGGCTTCCCAGTCATTATCGTTCATGTCAATTAGTCAGCCAGACTTAATTAGCTTTTAGAAAGGGGTGTTTACTAAAGTATTACAGTGAGAACAGGAAGTACAAAACATCCTTCAAACAATCTTACACACTCCTCAACTAATACATACATGGTCTGGGAGAAAGTAGGCTTAAGCTTAGAGAACACTTGTGGAGAAGTGATAATTCAGTGCTGCTGTTTGCTAAAAATCCATTTCTCCCTTTCATGAAGGTCATCAGGAAGTCCTACTCAGGCATAGTATAGCTTCTTGCTGAGTTCCTTGTAGCATCATGAAGCTGCCTTTCCTCAGGGTGTCTAGCTTGTCCTCAGCTCCTGAGCAGGCACTACTGCCAACCGGTTCTGTTCTGGGATCATGGCTAGGACACCAGGAAGTCCAAATCCTCAGACTCTCCAAAATTTACAGTTTCCTCCTCTGGTCAATGGGGATAGGGAAGGATAGAGGACCTTCCTTTTCCTTCCCCTCTTCATAGAAGTTTGGCTAGAATTACTTTCTTCTCCTTCCCATCAAAATATTGGATTCCAAACTAGCTTAATTATTTTGTAGACATTCCCATGGGACTGGCTGAGTATCTTCAGCCTATTATCAACACACCTTCTGTTCAGTATCATTACATTTCATTCGATGGCTTTCAAGGACTTCTAGAATTTAGTCTAATGTTCTTCATTGATTAATTCAATAGAGATATTTTCATCTGGTTTATGTAGTTTTTTTAAGTGGGACAGAGCAATGATTGATTGATTCAGTGGCATATCTAGGGCCTTGTTTACACCTAGTTCATGTATCTGATTAATTAATTCATAAAGTTGTCTTGACATGCATCTTCTGATTATTAGGGAATTTAAGCAGTTTTTCTTTATGTGATTATTAACAATTTATGTTTCTTCCTTCAAAAATTATTCTTTGAGACTTGTTCCACCAGGGACGATGTATTATTTCATTATGGATTTCTAATCCAGTCTTGAGCAAAGGATGATGGATTCATAGGATGTTTTAGAATTGAAGGGATAGTAATTATTGTATTGACAAACCCCTTAACTTTACAAATGTTGATACTGAGGTCCAGACAACTCAGATGACTTCATCGGGGCAACAAGAAAGTGGCAGGCTATGGATTTATAGGAGCTAGTGCTGGGAAGGACTTTAGACAGCCTCTAGTTCAACCCCTTTATTTTATAGTAGAGGAAACTGAGTCCTATAGGCAGCTGCGTGGCACAGTGGATAGAGCACTGGGCCTGGAGTCAGGAAGACCTGAGTTCAATTCCAGTCTCAAACACTAGCTGTATGACCCTAGGCAAGTCACTTAATGCTTTTTTCCTCAGTTTCCTCATCTCTCAAATGAGAAGGAAATAGCAAATCACTCCAACATCTTTGCCAAGAAAACCCCAAATGGGGTCACAAAGAGTCAGACATGACTGAAATAACCTAAAAAACTGAGATCTAGAGAGGTAAAAAGACTTCTCCAAGGTCACACAAGTACAAAGTAGACCAGCTAGCATTTGAACTTGGGATTTCTAATGCCAAATCTTCTGAGGCCCAGGAGAAAATTATTTCTCCCTTCCTATGATTTATGATAAAGAGTGCATGAAAATTATAAGACCATGGATTATACAGTCACTTGTCTTTCCCCGTGCTCCTGAAGAGGCACAAGGTCGGGGTAACGAAAATGTCATTTATATTGGGCCTTGGAATACATTATGATAGGGGGTGGGGGAAGGGGAAAAGAGACATGCAGTGCAGGTTGATCTTCCTAATTATGTTTTGTTTAGTCGGGTATTAAAATTAGTTTGTATCCCTTGAGAGCATATATAGCAGGGCATTAGGGAAAGTGGCCTGGAAGGTGATGAGTGTTGACAGCCTAGCCAGGCTTCAAAACTCACCTGGAGAAGACCTCAAATAGACATTCTTCAGGAAGAAAATTAAGTTATTGGTTCCCATACAGCTTTTACTTCACTAGATCCTGTGTGGATAGCAACGGTGCCCAAGGGACTTAGCTTGGGGTATAGTTCAAATAATGTGCTTTCCATGGTGCTATTTGGCTCTCTGATGATCTGACTGCAGCAGTGAGCGGAAGCTGACCCACACACAGGTATCTATCTTGTAAACAAGCAAAGTAGATCCTTGTATCCAAATGAACCAACAGCAAGGTTAAACCAAGCTAAAGTGAAACCCAACATAATGACTTTCACTGTGCTAAATTTGCTTGGGGGTAAAACTCCAGAACTGCCCCACATACATAAGAACAAAATTAAATGAAATTTCCTAGCATATGGCAGAGCCTATGTGCTGGGTCATGATAGGGAAGACAAATTTGCAAGCAACCCAAAATGCAGCTAGAAATGATTACTTCCTAGTGAGAATAAACCATGTCACAGCTGGTCTCTTTCCCAGCCTACTCTTCTGTATAACCCCTGACTACTCAATCTCATTGCAGGAATAGGTGCAAATTCTCACTCAAGGGAAATAGCCTCACAGAACTATAGATTTAGAGACAATGAATATCAGAGATGATTTAATCCAACCCTCTCTTTTTGTGGATTATGAAACTGAGGCCCCAAGATTTACCCTAAAACCAAAAGGAGGAAGAATGTAATCTGTAGACTACAGGTCGATGAACTTGACTTCAATTCTTGACAAATACTGGAATGTATTATTAGAAGGGATGATTAGTGAACAGCTAGACAAGGAAGCAGTGAGTACAGGGAGCAAAGATGGCTTCATCTAATGTCTCCCCCCCCCCCCCCATTCGTCTGCTGCTCTAAATCCATCAGCTTATAATCAAGCTGAGGGCATGCCACCTTCATCAATTTTCATTACTGATTGTATCACTCGACTGATAGAACAAGAGAATGTCATAGATACTGTTTATCTGGAGGTTGACAAAAGCTCTCGTGCTTTTCTTGTGGGGAAGGTTAAGAGATTGGTGAAGCAGCAAATCAAACCTTCTTGGCCTCAGTTTCTTCACCTGTATAATGGAAATATTGATACCTCTGACAGTTGTTGTGAGGATCAAATGAGGTGATGTCTGTAATGATTTTCCACACCTTAAAGTGATATATAAATATCAACTATCATTGTCATCGTTACTATTATAATACCTCTGAGGACCCTTCAGACTCTATAACTCTGGGATTCCAAGTACAATGTTCTTTTTATTACATAATGGTGTTTTTCTCACCAAGAATAATTTACTGGTTTCCACCTATAGTTAGGTAGAGTTAGAACTAGTTGGATGATCATGCTCAGTGCTTATTCAAAGGGTGAAAGCTTTAGACTTAATGTCAGTGGTTCAGGTCTATTTGGAAAGAGGACGTTGATGGAATACTACAGGGATCTGCACCTGGCCCTATTCTGTGTAATTTTTTTTTTTTTTTACCAATGGACAATGCAGCGAGAACCGACTTTGGAGTCAAAGGATTTGGGTTCACTGTGTTACCATATGATATTAAAGAGATTACAGCACCCCCTGGAGCCACAGTTTTGTTGTTTGTTCATTTCAGGGGTGTCTGATTCTTGGTGACCCCCATTTGAGGCTGTCTTGGCAAAGATACTAGAGTGGTTTGCCATTTCCTTCTCTAGCTCATTCTTACAGATGAGAAAACTGAGGCAAAGAGGGTTAAGTGATTTTCCAGGGTCACACAGAAAGTGAGTATTTGAGGCTGGATTTGACCTAGGTCTTCCTGACTCCAGACCTAGTGCTCTACCCAATGCACCACCTAGCTGCCCTAGAGCCACAGCAATCTCATCTGTAAAATGAGGTTATTGGACTAGGGGTGTCATGGTAAGTTTTAACAACCAGCTCAAAGAAATAACCTAGGAGATACTCTTTTAAGTTCAATCTGCATTATTAACATTTTGATCTTCATTTTCTTAAATCTAAATAGTCAAGAAAATAATCAATCAATTTGCTGATTTCCCAGGTGTAAATGATCACTGAATATTTAACAGTTGGCTCTAGAAAGTCCTTTTGAGCTGATTCTAAAGTCCCTTCTAGCTCAAAACATATGTATGCTCTTATGACCTGAATAGAGACACAGATCAAATCACATCAAATTTGTGAGGGACGGCTAATGTGTTAGAGTCAGAAGCAAAAAAGATAGGAAAAATTGTGAGTTTTTGGCCTAATCTAAAAAGACAAATTTTGTCCAGAACAAGAGAAGTGACAGAACCCTATTGTACTTTGTCCCAATCAGACCATATCTGGAGTTTATTATGTTCAATTCTGGGCCCCGCATTTTGCAAAGGACACTAAAAACCTGGAACACATGCAGAAGAAGGTGACCAGGATGATAGAGGGACTAGAGATGAGGCCATAAGAGAACTAATCAGGCCATATAAGGAACTGGATGGCCTGGAGAAGATTTACTAGGCTCATAATAGTCATCCTTCAGTATTTGAAGAACTAATGTATGGAAGAGAAATTAGATCTTATCCTGCTAAATGCCAGAGGTCAAAACTAGGAGCAAAGAGTAAAAGCTATAGAGAGGCAGATTTAGACTTAATGTAAGGGGAAATCTAATAATTGTAGCTATTCAAAATCAGAACTGGTTACCTTGGGAGGCAGAGTTACCACTCACCAGAGGTCTTCAAGAGGCTGGATGCCCACTTGTCCAGTATGTTTTAGAGCAGATTCTGGTTCAAGTATTGGTGAGGTGATGTGGAATGATTAGTGAAGCAGCATTTTGTAGTGGCAAATCAACCTTCTTGACTTCAGTTTCTTGACCTGTTATAATAGGGATATTGATACCCTGGAGGGTTGTTGTGAAGATCAAATGAGATGATGTCTGTAAGGATTTCCAGATCTTAAAGTGATAAATAAATGTCAACCATCATCATCATCAGTACTATTATTATTATTCCTCTGAGGACCCTTCAAATTCTCCAACTCTGGGATTCCAAGTGCAATGTTCTTTTTATTACACAATGGCATTGTTCTCATCTGGAATAATTTTCTGGTTTCCATCCAGAATCATAGTGTATATGGATGTCTGGTATAAAGGTATAAAGTATAAAGGATGTCTGGTCCAATGCCCCTACAGCATCCCCTACAAGCAAAGAAGGAAAATGAAGAAAGAGAGGAAGCATTCAGTTATATAAATTGTCTCCTGGATATTATACCATGGGAGTAGCCAACAGTCAAATTACATTGACTTAAGATAGTGTCAGGTGTAAGAATCAGACCAAAGGGATCATTATGCTCCATCCCCAGGTCAAAGGACCAGAAGATTTGAGAACCAGAGGATCACAGTTAGAAGGGACCCCTTCCCCTTCATTTTACAGATGGGGAAACTGAGGCCTGGAGAGTATGCAACTTGTCTAAGATCACACAAGTACTAAATGGAGAGCAGCTACACCCAATGGTACTCCCAGCTGATTTGTACCACAAGGTCTACTCCACCTCATGACCAGCTTCACAAAGAAAACTCAGCTTCCACTTTGCATTTCCCTGTTAAGTGATGTGGCCAAAATCATTAGTAAGCATCAGACACAGGATTTGAACCTAAGTCCTCCCACTCCCAAGCCAGTGCTTTTCCCACTATACTACACTGCCTCAGGAAGACCTGAACTTCTCTACCCCTGTTACTATGATTGGGGAGTTCATGAACAATACTCCTCAACCTCAACATCCTAGTTAGAGGGAGAAATGTCCCAGATACCATGATGCTGGAATCTGGCATTCCAGACAAGAAGGAAAATGTCTTGGGCAGTGCAGGGGTTAGGAGTTTCCTCAAAAGTCACCCTAAGTTCAGAGTATGGACCTTCTAGAGAATGAATGGCATGGCTTTTGGAGAAAGAAGATGATTGCCCCCATGTAATTTATTATAGCTATAGAGCAAAACTACCACAGGGGTGGGGAGGGAGGAGTACCAAGATGTTGGCACTTTGTACCCACTGCTATTATGATAAATTATCCAGACAGCACAGGTCTGATGGAAAGGAGGTTGGCTGCCTAGCAACTCCAAAGTATGCTTGCTTAAGAGGTGGAGTCTGAACATATAGGGCACTGCCACAGGCAGGCACAGGCCATGGGTCAGGTGTGCCAGCACACCCTGGGAGAGCAATCTCATTGGCCCTTATTCATCCCCTGAGGGAATTCTCCTCCAGAGTGTGCTGGCACACCTGACCTATACTTTATACACATCCAAGAGGACTATATATCTAGGAGGGGCTGGGTAGGGCCATGTGGGAGAGCTAGAGTATCATAAAAGTATCATATCAGTATCATAAAAGATGTTTTCACTACCATGGAGAAATACAGGTATACTCTTCTAAGATATTCCCCTGATCTACCTACCAGCCTAGTAACCCTGTCAAAAGAAAGAAATGAGGTTAGTCTGGCGGATGTGTACTTATGTATGACTCCTGACACCTCTAAATAATCACTGCTTTCACTTCTATGAGCCCCAAAACCATCTCCTTCAACAACAAACATTTATTAAGCAATTACTGTGTCCTAAGGACCACACCAGAGACTGAGAAAGAATCAAAATCTAGATAATACAAGATCCCAATGGACTATCTTGATAATTATAATATATAAATATGCATTATATGTGGGCAGCTAGGTAGCACAGTGGATAGAGCTGGCCCCAGAGTAAGAAGGACCCAAATTCAAATCCAGCCTCAGACACTTACTAGCTGTGTGACTCTGAGCAAGTCACCTAACCCTGTTTGCCTCAGTTTTCTCATCTGGAAAATGAGCTAGAGAAGGAAATGGCAAACCACTACAGTATCTTTGCCAAGAAAACCCCAAAAGGGGTCAGAAAGAGTCAGACATGACTGAAAAAAAACCTGAACAACTGAACAAATAAGACCAAGCTTGGTCCCTAAAGAAAAGATATGAGAAGACACCCCTCCCCACTTCTTTGATGATGTGGGGGACTATGGTTGTGGAATATTACATATAATGCTAGATTTTTATTTTAAAAAAATTTTTTTTGCTTTTTTTTTTGGAGGGGGGAAGGCAGGGCAATTGAGGTTAAATGACTTATCCAAGGTCACATGGCTAGTAAGTGTTTTAAGTGTCTGAGGCCAGATTTGAGGTCAGGTCCTTCTGACTCCAGGGCTGGTGCTCTGTTCACTGAGCCACCTAGCCACCCCTAGATCTTTTTAATGTGATTATTTTTGCTAAACTTTTTTGCTTTATCCCTCTCTCCCAACCCCAGCAGGTGGTATGGAGGATAGAGCACTGGACCTGGAGTCAAAAACACCAGAGTTCAAATCTGGCCTTGGACGCTTACAAGATATGTGACCCTGGGCAAGTCACTTCACCTCTATATTTACCTCAGTTTCTTCAACAGCAGTAATCACAGAGAGGTAGTACTAGCATTAAGGGAGCTGTGGAAAGGCCTCTTGTAGATTTTAACTGGGACCTGAAGAAAGTCAGAGAAGCAAGGTGGCAGAGATGAGCAGGAAGGAGAGAGTTCCATCCATGGGGGACAGCAAGTGAAAATACCCTGAGTCAGGCAATGGTGGTGTCTTCTACAAGGCTAGTGCCACCAAATTACAGAGGATTTTGGGGAGGGGGGAGAAGTAAGGTTTAAGATGACAGGAAGGGGGCTAGAAAGGGCTTTAAAAGCCAGACAGGGCATCTTATACTTATATTTATAAATAATATACTTATAATATAATTATGTTATACATATATATATACCTAATATAATTATAATATAATTGTATACTACCTAGAGCTAATAGGGAGTTACTAGAATTTCTTGAGGTGGGGGTGACATGTCAGACTCACACTTTAGGCAGCAGCTGAGGGGAACATGGACCAGAGAGGGAAGAAGCTCTTGGTAGGGAGACCCACCTACAGGCAATTTCAGTAGTCCAGGTGGGATGTGATAAATGCCTGCACAGAAGGGTCTTCTAAGAGCGATGTTTCAAAGGGAAAAAGCCAAACCTATCTGCAGAAAGAATACTGCTAGGTGCACCTTAGCTTAATCAGGGATCTGTTGGTGTCTCTTTACACAGCTAGCATTATATGGGTAATAAATACATAGGCAGGCTTTGAACTCTCATCCCATGACTGAAAATTCAGGGCTCTTTGCGTCATCCCTAGTACCTTGAGAGGAAGATTCACAAAAAATGGGTTCAGGCATTTCTAGGGTAGTTTGCAGAGACAGCGTGGGAGCTCTCTGGGGTCTGAAAAAAGGAAATAAAGGCTGCACAGGGATCCCAATTCACATCCAAGAGTATAAGGAACTGTGAGTCATCTGGTAAAATGCAGCATTTAGATGAGAGATTGTGCCTTCCCTCAGGCAGCTTACCATCTAGGAGAGAGATGAACTAAGTCTCTAGGGACAAGGGTGGGTGTGCTGGAAACAGTTCTAACTCGCTTCAGAATGAACTGTTCAATTTTCAAGGTGAACATTTACACTTCAGAAATCACTCATCACTATTAATCAGGGTTTGATTGAGTGTTGTTTTGTTTTGTTTTGTCTAGACTTAAATATTAACAATGTTGGGAAAGCTAGGTGCTGCAGTGGGTAGAGCCCTCCTGCCCTGGAGTCAGGAAGACCTGAGTTCAAATCCAGTCTCAGACATTTACTACCTGAGTGACCCTAGGCAAGTCATTTTACCCTGTTTGCCTCAGTTTCCATAAAAATGAGCAGGAGAAGGAAATGGCAAAACACTTCATTACCTTTGTCAAGAAAATCCCAAAAGGGGTCAACAAAGAGTCAGAGACCGCTGAAACAACTAAACAATGACAAAATGAGTAATGCAGATTAAACTGAAAGGTATGTGTGCATACACTTTTGTTCCAGGAGAGCTAGGCTGTTAGGCGTTTACTAACACACCCCTGAACTGCTCTAAAACCTTTCTTGAGTCAGCGGGAATGAAATAGAAGGCTCAGGAAATGAAGCCATCATCACTCTGGAAGACAAGAACAAGAGGCACTTATAATGCTTTACGGTTTGCAAGATGTTTTACATCCATTATCTCATTTGAGGCTCATAATACTCCTGTGCTAGGCTCTCTTCAGCCTGACTGGGGGGTCATGATGTAGAGTGGAAGTCTGGAAATCTCACAGAAAGGCTATCAGTATAAGCTAGAGAAATAACTGGAACCCTAAATGCCCACAACACTGACATCATTTCTGAGTGGTGGGGATCTCTGCTTTTCATTACATAGCTCCTAAACCATTACATATCTCTTTAAAAGCATCTTTTTTTGTAATCTCTGCAAATGCTTGGTCCTATTCATGACAGATTCTCCCTCAAAGTGCCGTGGAAAGAGTACTCAACCTTGAGTCATAGGATCTAAGTTTAAATCCTGACTATGCCAACTACTATCTGTGTGACGTTAGGCAAATCACTTAACGTCTCTGGGCCTCAGTTTCCTCATCTGTAAAATGAGTATGTCAGACTGAACAACCTCTAAGATTTGTCCCAGCTCTATATTGATGATCCTATGAATTAAGATACTATGATCAATTCAGCTACAGCCTTGACGAGCCTAGGAGGGTGGGGGAAAAATGGGGAGGTATCAACTCAACTCTTGTCAGCTCAGCTGAAGCAGCTGTCAAGACAACGATGCCTTAGGCTTATGCTTCCTCAACCCTTGCTCCTTTCTCTGCTGACAGTTTCTCACCCTCAGGCCAACATGCAAAACCTGGAAAAGACAGTCTGGGAATGTTTATATTTTCACTGCATGTCTCCTAGAAGCATCTGTTCTATGAAGCCATCAGGAAGGGAGAAGAGAAGGGCTCCAGAATCTCTCCTACTCTGGGTTTCTTAATACCTTTCTAAAGCCCGAGACAAAAGCATTATATATCCTGGGGGAAGAATTCGGTATCAAAATGGATTAGTATAAAGGTGGCATAAAGACCTTTGATGGCCCTTATTCTGAGTAGGATGCAGATGGTAAAAACTGAAAAGACTAAACATTAAGTGGAGGAAATGGTTTCCAAGTTGTAATTATCCCCCACAGTGTGAACTACATCTACCCATCATCTCCCTTTCACTAATGTCACACCCACAGCTTCACCCATAAAACAAGAGCCAGTACCAGAGTGGCTGGGAACTTTCTGTTCCCAGGTACCTAAAGCCTCTGGCGATGATGGGACAATGAGATACCAAGCTGAACTAAGCCCGGTCATTTGCTAGGGATGGATCTGTCTGCCTGGATGTTGGAGTGGGAAAAGACAGAATGAGTGCTTGAAGTGGAAGAAATTTAACAAAAGGAAATTAACCATGGTCAGAAATCATACTGGTTCTTGAAACAGCATGTTCAGTGTGTTAACATGTGCCCCGTGAAGGTAAAGAGTGCATCAGATGCTTGCTAAAGTTCCATATAGGTGGAAGGAAGTAGATGTTTAATATGAAAATCCAAACAAGTATAAGATAAGCTTGAGTCTGCCTTCCCTCTGCTTCCACTGTATAGAAATAACAGAAATGAGAGGTGGAAAGGAACATTTCTACTTTGATTTCTACCTACCAGACTGATATAGGAACATGAAAAGAGACATGACTATGCTCCTGGTGACAGCCCTTCCTTCATTGCCTGCCTTCTTTCCCCCACAAGCCCCCAATTCCACCCTTCTTTCCAAAATGTACTCACCTGGATTTTATTGGATCCTTGGGGGGGGAGGGGGGAAGGGCAGAAGCAAAGCAGCTAGTGAGCGAAGGGTTAATGGATCCAGCTGCGCTGAGTATCCCTCCTCTTCTCCCTTAGTCTGCCCAGACCTTCTGAAGGCCAAGAATCCATTTCCAACATAACTGGGGGGGTCAAAAGGAGGCAAGAATCTGGAGGGGCTCTGAAGTAGCTGGGAGAGATGGGAAGATCAGCCCTGTTCACAGCTTCATGCTTCCCATTAAAAGCAGCAGCAGAAGAAAGCTGATGTGCCAGTTGCCAGAGTCCTGGCTGCTGGAGGGGGAAAAAAAGAGGAGGAGGAGGAGGAGGAGTGGGGAGAAGGAGGAGGAGGAGAGGGGAGGAGGACAAGAAGGAGGAGGAGAGGAGAGAAAGAAGAGGAGAGGGGAGGAGGAGGAGAGGAAAGGTTTCACTTATGCTAGAAGGAAGGGAAAGGAACAGGAAAGGAGGGAAGAAGCAGTCATCCAGACCAGCTCATCTTCAGTTTGAAATGTTTCAGGGGGACACAGCATGGAGACAGGAACCTGGCCAAGTAGCTTTCACCCTACCAACTTCCCAGACAAAACGTAGTCATCTTTCCCTTTCAATAGTACACTAACCCTTCTGATATTTAACTGTTTTTAGGAATAATGCTGTTTCTCTCACCAGCTCCTCTCTGCTTTGTGTTTCTTTACAAAATCATAGGGATAGAGGAGGGGGGGAGGCACCTGCCACCCCAAACCAGGTAAGGAATAGTTAGTCCACAGTCAAGTAGCAGAAGTCAGAACAAGGGAGTGGGGGGGGGGGGTAAAAGAGAGGAGGAGAAAATAACGGGGGGGGGGCTTGTATTTCTTTGTATTTATTTCCCTTACCATCTCCCCTATCTCACATCCCAAGTCATTTTTGTTTCCTGTCACCTTGCTATAGTTATTAACCAATTAAAACAGATTAAAACCAAACACGGTTAAATTATTTATACCTTTCTTAAAAAGGGATTAAAATACAATTCCAAATCTTCCCCTTGGGCTGTTTTGCTCATTCCTATCCCAATTAATTCTAAATTGCCTTATCTACCTCTTCCTTGGGTTGAAAACTATATTATTAGAAAGAAATCTCCCTAAGAGAGGAGAAAATATGGCATTCAACAAAAATTCAATCGGAATCATGTAGTTTCTGAAATAACAAGACAAAGTTACACTGGCTTTGATCCCTGGGAAATTGAGGGATCCAGTGTCCTTTTTTTTTTAATGTCTTTTTTTTTTAAACAGAAAATAAACCAAAACAAAAATAGCAAACAAAAAAAAACCAAAAAAATTTTGTCTCTTTGTTGCAAGATGCATTTGGAAAGAACATTTTCACCTTTTTCTTAAAGTGGTATCAGGGAAAGGAAAAGAAAGTACTTCTCCCCTGGGATTGGGTTAGATGAGCCCAAGCTGGGAATCCTTCTTACCCCATTGACTAGATCACGTGTCAGCCACATAATGAGAGTTGGACTCTATAAGAGACACTGTCCTTAAGAATCAGGGCAGAGTTCCAAAGCAAAAAGTAAAACCTGGGCTGGGTTATCCCCAAGTTCTTTTCATCTCTTCTCCCCCTTAAGAAGCAAGAGGAAATTTCCCAGCTTTGAATATTCATTTTTAAGCATACTCTCCCTCAGCCTTCTCCATCATGCAGTGAGACAGTGTTTGCGGTCTGTGGTGTGATGTGTCTGTGTTTGTACAGCTTGCCGTGAGTGTTAATTATTCTCGTTTTCAAACCACACTGATTATACGAGTCATCTAAAGTGACCAGACACCCTGGGTTTGGAAGAATAATTATCCTGTTTCTTCTAACTTTTGTCCAGTGACTTAAAAGTCTTTTTAAAATAGCAATACTCTGTCCTTTTTTTTTTTCATTTGTAGATGTCAAGGACAAAAGAGTGCTGGATTGGGAGTCAGGGTTCAAATCCTAGCTACCTATGTGACTTTAGGCAAGTCACTTAACCTCTCAAAGGCTTCAGTTTCATCAAGTGGAAATGAGAGCATTGGATTTGATGACTTCTAGGTCCCCTTCTACTTCTGAATCTGTAATTCTATATTTCATCCATTTTCTTGTACTAGAATACAGGAACCAAGAAAGCTTGTTTTTGTTGTTCAGCCATGTCCAACTCTTTGTGACCCAATGGACAATGGCATACCAGGCCCTTTGATCCTCCATGATCTCCCTAAGTCTATCCAATCTCACGTCTATTACTTTCATGACATTCTCTATCTATCTCATCCTTCACCATTCCCTTCTCCTTTGGCCTTCAATCTTTTCCAACATCAGGGTCTTTTCCAATGAGTCCTGTCTTCTCATTATGTAGCCAAAGTTTTAAATTTCAGCTTAGTTTGTGACTTTTCAATGAATAATCTGAACTAATTTAAGTTATTGACTGATTTGATCTGTATGTTGTCTGAGGGACTCTTGAAAGTCTTCCTCAGTACCACAATTTGAAATTAGAAAAACTATAGCTTTTACTATACAGACATTTGTCAGCAAAGTGATATCTCTCCTTTTTAGTATACTGTCCAGATTTGCCATAGTTTTCCTTCCAAGAAGCAAGCATCTTTTAATTTCATGACTTCAGTTGCTGTCTGCAGTGATCTTTGAGTCCAAGAATATAAAATCTGACATTGCTTCCATTTCTTCCTCTTTGCCAGGAATTGATGGGACCAGTTGCCAACATTATCTTTTTCTGGGTGGTTGTTTTAATGTTAAGTTTCAAGCAGCTTTTACACTCTCCTCTTTCACCCTCACCAAGAGACTTCTTAATTCTTCTTTACTTTCTGCCAACACAGTAGTATTGTCTGCATATCTGAGATTGTTGATATTTCTCCCAGAAATCTTAATTCTGACTTTTGATTCATCCAGCCTGGCATTTCACATGTTGTACTCTGCATATAAGTTAAATGAGTAAGGTGACAATGTATAGCCTTCTCATACTTCTTTTCCAATCTTAAACCAGTTTATCCATGTTCATTTCTAATTATTGATTCTTGGCCCTCAGGAGGGTTTCTCGTGTGACAAATAAGATGCTCTGGTACTCCCATCTCTTTGAGGACTTGCCACATTTTGTTATGATTCACATAGTCAAAGGCTTTAGTATATAGAAGTTCTTTTTATTTTCCTGGAACTCCCTTGCTTTCTCCATAATCCAACAAATGTTGGCAATTTGGTCTCTAGTTCCTCTGCCTCTTTGAAAACCATCCTGCTCTTCTGGTAATTCTTGGTTCACTTGTTGCTAAAGCCTAGCTTGCAGAATCTTAAGCATAATCCTGCTGATATGTGAAATGAACACAATTGTTCAGTAGTTTGAACATTGTTTGGCATTGCCCTTCTTTAGGATTGGGATGGTGACCAACCTTTTCCATTGTATTGGGCACTGTTGAGTTTTCCAAATTTGCAGGCATACTAAGTGCAGCACTGTAACAGCATCATTTTTTAGGGTATTAAATAGCTCTGCTGAAATTCAGTCACTTCTACTAGCATTATTGTTACAAGTGCTTGACTTTGTTCTCCAGGATTTCTGGCTCTGGATCAGTGACCACACCATCATTTATGGTTATTTTTTTTATTTTATTTATTTTAGTTTAGTTTAGTTTTCATTCATTTCCATGAAATTTTGAGTTACAAATTTTCTCCCCATCTTTCTCCTACCCACCACCCTGAAACAGCCATCCCAGTGTATCCCCCCACCCCCTATCAATTCTCTCC
>CM053580.1:529592861-529714482 GCA_028627135.1 Pseudochirops cupreus
GAAGCAAGAAGACAAATTAGGAGACTACTGTCATAGTCCAATGAATCTATCAATCACAATGCATTTATTGAGTTCTTAATGTGTTCCAGGGCCTATTAGGTGCTAGGGATATAATACAAAGCATGAGGCACGCCCTCCTCACAAGGTTACAATCAAAGGAGGGACACAATAACTATAGCTATGAAAATAACAGCTATGAGAATAAATATATTTATTAATATGTTCTCATGTATGAGAATAAATATATTTATTAATTGATTCTTGTATACAAGAATAGATATTTACTCATATATATGAGCATACTATATATTATAATGAATATATTTAATATATTTTCATATAGGAAGAATAAATATATTCTCATATATTTATTAATATATGAGTCTTATATATGAGAATTAAATATATTAATATATTCTTATTTATATGAAAATAAATACAAGGGTTTTTTGGGAAAGAAAACACCAGCATTTGGGGGAATCAAGAAAGGCTTCTTGTAAAAGCTAATGCTTGAACTATGTCTTAAAAGAAGAGGGATTCTATGAGGAGGATGTGCAGTTATAGGCAGCAAAGGTGATGGAGTGAGGAACAGAGGGAAGTTCAGGTCAGATGGATCACAGAGTGTGGGAGGGGAATTCATGTACAATGGGGTTGGCAAGATTGGGGTCAGGTTGTAAAAGGCTTTGAAAGCTAAAAGACAAGTTTATATTTTATCCTAGAGGCAACAGAAAGCCACTGGAACTTACTGAGCATGGAAGTGATACAATCAGATCTGCCTTTCAGGAAAATCACTTTGGTAGCAGTGCGTAGGAGATCCTGGAATGGGGAGATACCAGCTATAACGAAGTTAGGATGGGAGGGAATGAAGGCCAGAACTAAAGCAGTAGTTCCATGAGTGAAGAGAAGGGATCAGAGGAGAGATAGAAATAGGAGGAAGAAACAGTAAGATTTGGCAGATTGGCTATCTGAGGCAAATCAAGGATGACACCCACTAGATTACAGATCTGGAATACAGGAGAGATGGGGGTGCTTTCAACATAAATAAGAAAGTTTGAAAAAATGGTGACTGGGGGAGAAGAGAATGATCTATGTTTGGTACATGTTGGTTTTCAGATATCTTTGAGATAGCTATCCAGTTTGAAATGTCCAAAAAACAATTGGTGATAGGTGACTGAAACTTTAGGTGAGAGATCAGAGTTGGATATACAGATCTGGGACTCAACTATGTAGAAATGACTGTTAGATTCATAAGAGGAGAGGGCAGGGGAGGGGAAAGAAGAGAGAAGAGCAGAGAAGTCCCAAAAAAGGTAATGGTGGCCAGACTTAGAAGAAAGGCTATGTGAGTGGAGAGAAGGGCACAGGTGCTGTAGAGCACTTGGCAAATGATCAGATGTTGAAGTGTGTAACTATAAGCTTATGTATGATGATTAGGTTAGACTAAACATCTCACAGCCTCCGCAGCTACAAAAGGTCCCAATGAGTGTGAATACTGAATCCCGTGAAGTGGTTGCATTATTCCAATTTATGCTGCTTGTTTCTTTTAAGCTGGAACCAGTGACCATATTTTACATAATTGTAATTTGGAATAGTGTGAATTCAAATACATGTGACCACTTCACAGGATTCATTATATTCACACTAATCAGGACTTGGCAGTTTTGTTTCATCCCCCATGAATTTCATATCCGTAGGGATATTTTCCCACCCTTTTTTCTCTCGTGCCTTTTCATCTGTCCTCCTCCTCTTTGATCCTTTATTCCCCATGGTCTCCCTCTTTTTCCTCCTCTCTGAATGTCTTTTCTTTTCCTGAAAACCTAGAAGCTTCTGGCTGTGGAGCTGAGGCACATACACACTGCATATCCATGGGCCCCTTAAATTATCAAAAGGAACTTCACAGGACCCACAGGTAGGATGCAGTTGCCTCTTTAGAGTAACCTTAAATCTGACTCCCCTAAACTCACACTCTTTTTCCTATCACTCCTACCCTGTCTTCAAGAATGTGAGGGAGGGAAAGCCACGTACTAAGCCACGTATTAAGCCAGTCAAGTTTACTAATCTCGCTTTCATTGTTAATCAAAGGCACACTGAGAGAACACTCATTCGATGGATTCTATGGAATTCAGCCAGAAACACAAGCAGTCTTAGGAAGAGAAAATCCCAAAACCAGGATCAGAAAAAAAAGAAAGCCCAGAATATAGAAAATGCACATTTTCTACAGTTATTTCCCTGAAATAGGACTCCTGAATCAGCACCTAACTAAGTCTTCTGGCTGGTATAAATTCTCAGTTCTGTCTTAATTTGGAGTGGTTTCATTGCTGACTAAATAGCCCCCTGAATACACAAGTATTTCCAAAAGGAGACTAAAATTAACTATGTTCTTACCAATTCCCATGGAACTTCCAAGGCTACTGTCCCCCAGTGCTCACCACAACTATTCCCTTATCTTTATTCCCTGGTCATTAAAAGAAGAGAATTAGTACACTCTAAGAATGAGAGATGACAGGTTGAAATTGGGGACTGCTAATAGTCTAGTTGGGGGGCAGCTATGTGGTGCAGTGGATAGAGCACTGGGCCTGGAATCAAGACTTGAGTTCAAATATGGCCTCAGATACTTATTAGTTGTGTGACCCTGGACAAGTCACCTAACCTTATTTGCTTCAGTTTCCTCATCTATAAAATGAGCTGGAGAAGGAAATGACAAACTGCTCCAGGATCTTTACCAAGAAAACCCCAAATGGGGCTACAAAGTGTAGGACATCACTGAAAATGACTGAACAACAACTATACTTCCCACAGTGTGAGCTCCTTAGGAACAGGGACTTCCTACCTTCCCCTATTCTCAGTCTCTTCTGTCTATTGTCCATCTTCCACTCCCTAAGCTTGGTTGTCCCTAAAATATTCAGTCCTGGGCCCTCTTCTCTTCTTAATCCTCTTTACCTTGGTGATTCCAAAGGTCCGATGATCACTCAGATCTATGTATTTCAGCCCTGACCTCTCTTCCCTACACTACGCTCCCACATCTCCAACTGCCTATTGATCATCTTCATCAAAAAATACTACCAGCATCTCAGCCTCAAAATGTAGAAAACAGGACTCATTCTCTTCCCCCTCTAGACCTATTCCTCTTTCAGACCTCCCAATTTAATAATAATACTCAAAATAGCTAGCATTTATATAAATGCTTTAAAGTGCTTTGAAGTGGCAAAGCACTTTACAAATATTATCTAACTTGATCATCACAATAACCCTAGGAGGTAGATGCTATTATGATTTTCATTTTATATGTGAAGACACTGAGGCAGACAAAGGTTAAATGACTTACACAGGGTCACATTGTTAGTACTACCATATTCCCAGTGGCTCAAGACACCCAGAGTTAGTGGGTGGAAAAAATCAGAAAAGGAGACCAAGAAGTAATGGTCAGAGAGATAGGAGGAGAACCAGAGGAGAAGAATGTCACAAAAGTCTAGTGAGGAGAGTGTACCTAGGAAGAAAAGGTGATCAACAGTGTCAAATACTGTAAAGAAACCAAGGAAGATGAGTGTAGAGAAAACTCCATTAGATTTGGCAGTTAATAGACCCTTGGAGACTTAGGAAAGGGCAGTTTTAGTTGAATGATGATGTAGAAAGTCAAACACTAAAGAGTTCCGGAGTAAGAGTGGAAGCACCTAATATAGACAGCTTTCTCAAATACAGAGTATTCCCTAGCTTAGACCCTAAGAGTTTGAATGGCTTGAGTTCCCCAAACAGCAGGTGATGCAGAAAAGGTCCCACCAACTTCTCATTAGAAGGGATTTACAGACCTCCCTCCTTGGTTTGAGCTAAGATCTTATCTCACTCCAGGATGAAGAACTCATTTACTCTTGTGCATTCTTTGGTATGTTCTAATCTAAATAACTTTTCCAATTGCCATTTGCTGCTTTTGTCTATAAAGAAGTTTATTGGCTATCTGTGACTGTCTTTTGTATAATCAGTATTTGGTGGGAGAGAACCAAGCTGGCAAGTCTAAGCCCTTGGGAGCAAACAGGTAAATGGCTTTCATTCTGAACCCAGATTCATAATCCCTAAAGGAAGCTGAGGGACAGCAGATAGATATAATTCTAGCCTGACACCTGAAACTGAAGGAGAGATAGTCCTGCCTCAGTAGTCCTGGACTTTGACTGCTCCTGTCTCTGCCCTACCCTAACTAGGTTGCTGGTGATGCCAGCATGGGCTTCTTCCTACTGTCCACAAAAGGGGACCAGATTGTAGATCATATCTATCCATGCTACCCATGAGCCTTGTCTATATATATTTAGACAACCCCACATATATATGCAATATATATAAGAATGAGTCATTATTATAGTCAATAGATATAAACAAGCAGTTCTCAAAAGAAGAAATGCAAGCTGTCAGCAAATATTTTTTTAAATGCTCCAAATTGCTAATAATAAGAGAAGTGTAAATTTAAATAACTGTGAGTTTCTACTTCCAACCCATGAAATTGACATGGATGACAAAAACGGAAAATTACAATTGTTGGCAGGAATGTGGGAGGACAGGCACACCCGTGTTGGCGGAGTCACAAATCAGTCTAGCCAGTCTGGTAAGCAACCCCAAAGTCACTGAACTGGGTACATAGCAGTGATGATACCACTGGGCGTAGATACCCCCAAAGAGATCAATACCCTCAAAACTGTGTAAAATATAGCGTGGACCTCTGCTGTATATTCTTGGTCTAATCTAACTTCTCTTCCCATCACTGTTTTCTGTATTTCTATTTCCTAATGCAGAATATCAGAGACTAACATTAAAGTCAAACCATAGTGACTCCATTGTTACCGATATAAAGATTTTTGCCATAATCTTGACAGATTCTTTCTATTTTTCTTCTATTTGTTATCCTTCCTATTTCATCCTTAAATGTTCTTGAAATGATCTGGGTTAATTTTTTGCTGAAACTTCTTTCTCCCTCTACCTAGTCTTAATAGATTATTCAAAATTCAATTTATCTCCTGTGTATGTCAAGCTTTCAAGCTAAAGTACTGATGAAGCCAAAAATATCCTCTGCAAAAGGAACAATAGAGTTATCATTGCTTACTGATTAAACCTAATGCAGCCCATGTAAATGGTTATGTTATTATAGGATTTAGAAACTGTACAGCAACAAACTTAACAGGAATAGCCCCTATTTCTCCCTCTGTATTCTGAATAAGATGAATGCCTAATAAATGTTCATCATAACCATAAGCTTCCAAGTTCCAGAGAAACACATTTGTTTAAAATCAATATAGAGAACTAAACAAAATTTACTAAGCAACTATTAATTATTTACATAGCACATCTGTTGAGTCACTCTATGAAAGAAAATGGTAAAATGAATATAATCAGTCAGCAAACATTTACTACTACTATATTCAGAAAATCACTAAACGATGCATACCCTTTGACCCAGAAATTCCACTTCTAGGGATATACCCTAAAGAGATCAAATTCAGAAGGAAATGAACCATATGTTCAAAAATATTTTGGCATTTTTTGTTGTAGCAAATAATTGGAAACTAATCAAGTGCCCATTAACTGGTGAATGGCTGGATAAACTGTGGTATGTGGATGTAATAGAATATTTCTATGCCATAAGAATAACAAATATGACAAATTCAGGTGAATTTGGGAAGCCTTATAGGAGCCAATGCTGAGTGAAGTGAGCAGAAGCAGAAAAACAAGTTACACAATAATATTACACAATGTATTTGTTACAATAATGTTATACAATAGAATACAAGATAATGTAAAAGAAGACAACTTTGAAAGACTAATCATGGCTTCAGAAGACTGATGGTGAAACAGGCCACCCTCCTTTCGGGAGAGAGGTGATGGACCAATATGGCTCACATATTCATTTGTTTTGTTTGATTATATTTATTGGTTATAAAGAACAACCTCTATTGGGATGGAGGAGCCATGTGTGAAGGTGAGTAGTGGAAAGAAGGAAGGAAAAGAAAGAGAGAAAGACAAAAAGAAAGAGAGAGAGAGAAACGGAGAAAGGGAAGAAGAGAAAGAGAAAGGAAGAAACAAAGAAAGAAAAGAAGGAAGAAGGGAAGAAAGGAAGAGAGGAAGGAAAGAAGGAAGGAAAGGAAAAAGAAGGAGTATCAATAAAATATTCTAATAATACACTGAAGAAAAGAAAAAGAAATTTAGAAGGAAATGTAAAGAGCAAGTTTGCTACTACCTTTTAAAATTAAATATATACTGGGGTTTTTTTTTAGAAAAACAGCTAGGTAACAGAAGTTGACAGTTTCGTATAGAATCCCTTTTTTTGGTTCTTGTATATTGAAACATTAATGTTTATTGATGATTATTAATTTCATAATGAAAAAGAAATTTCATAAGACTAAAATAAATGTCTACGCTATACCCAGTATTTTGCCAGATGCTAAATCCACCTCTACATGGGCAGATTTAATAACATGACAAGTTCAAAGCAACTTAAGAGGCCACATGAACTTTTTGCTTCTCAGAAGTGCTATATTTAAACCAAAATTATCCCCCTTATTCATAAGACCTCTCCCCCAAAGAATGATTCTCTCTCTCTCTCTCTCTTTTTCTCCCTTTCTCTCTCTCTCTGTCTCCATGTCTCTCTTCCCCCCCTTTCTATCTCTCTCCCTTTCTGACTCTTTTCTCTCATTTTCTCTTCCCTCATATTCTCTCTCTCTCTCTCTCTCTCTCTCTCTCTCTCCCTTTCTCTCTCTCTCTGTCTCCATGTCTCTCTTCCCCCCCTTTCTATCTCTCTCCCTTTCTGACTCTTTTCTCTCATTTTCTCTTCTCTCATATTCTCTCTCTCTCTCTCTCTCTCTCTCTCTCTCTCTCTCTCTCTCTCTCACACACACACACACACACACACACACACACACACACACACACACACACACAGAACTGTGTGCTCTTGGACATGAGAAGCATTCCAATCTGGCAGGAATTAAACTGAGTAGTGAAATTGGCTGCCTTTCCCTTTTTTAAAAAACCAGATATATCAGCTCCAGGTAGAAATCACAAATAATGAAAATAAGAGATTCTGACACCAAATCTAATTACTGTGACCTCAGCAGATGTTGACAATAGAAAAATCCCATTATAGGAAATACCCAATTCTAGTTTTAGTGGAATACTGACAATGAATTTGGTAATATTTGATGTAAGAATTATTATTGGACTGGTGATTTTTAGAAGAAAAATTATTTGGTGAAAAGTAACCATTAGGGGAAAGTCAGTGCCAAGACAGACCTGAGGGCACAGTCTGACTAAGATCCCCCTCAAATCTGTGACCCCAAGACCAGAATGAAAAAAACAAGCACTGAACTCCCTCTGGGTGAGTTTCAAGGTTTCTAGAAGCAAGAAGCAGGACTTTATAGTCTCCCAACAGCCATGTGGCTGACACAACTCGTTAGCAATCTCTGCCTCTTGGCAGAGGCCAGGGCAGCTAAGGTCAAGAAGCTAGCAGGAGCAAGACAAGTGAAACAGAATCAAGTGAGAAGGCAGATGACCTGGCAAAGTGGAGCTTGGCCTTGGACCACTACCATGTCACTGCCCAGGAATGGAGGTAGTGGGGAATGTCTTACCCTCTCCTTTGTCAGTTCCTTCATCCCTGGGGCTGATCTTAGAATGAAGAGGCAGCCATAGGCACATGTGGCAGCTGGAATAAGGTACACAAGTGGGAGATGAAGTGCCATGTAAGAAGAACACCAAGGAAGGTCAGTTTGGCTGGATTGAAGTGTGTGATGAGGGGATTTACATGCAACCAAAACTTCTTTCTCCAAAGTCACCCATGTTCTAATTGCCAAATAGAATGGCTTTTTCTCTATATTCATCCTTCTCCATCTCTTTACAGCCTTTGACATCATCAATCACTTTTTTTGATACTCTTTTTTTCTAGGTTTTTATGATGAGACTCCCTCCTGATTCTCCTCCTACTTGTCTGATTGCTCTGTCTCTGTCTTCTTTGCTGGTTCTTCATGCAGGTCTTGTGCACTAACCACATGTGTCCCCCAAAGCTCTGTCTTAAGCATTCTCTTCTCCCTCATACTGCTTTACTTGGCAATCTCCATCAGCTCCCATGGATTCAACTATCACCTCTATACAAACTATTCTCAGAGCTATTAATCCAGCCCTAACCTCTCTCTTCACCTCCAGTCTTGCATATTCAACTGCCTTTTAAACATCTCCATTTAGATGTCTCAAAGACAGACTCAACATGTCCAAAACCAAACTCATTATCTTTTCTCCCCCCAAACTCTACCCTTTTCCTAACTTCACTACTATTAAGTAGCAATATGTAATAATAATTCAATATTCACAACACCCACGGTGGTTATGAATATGCTGGTATAGTTGTGAATCACAAAATGTAGCAAACTCTCCACATGGAGGACGGAACCAAAGCCTTTATTCAAATACCAAAAAAACCAAGTCCCAGAACCCATCATCTTCTTAGTCACCCAAGCTTGCAACAGAGATATCATCCTAGCCTTCTCACTCTCACCCTCCAAATACAATCTCTTACCTAGTCCTGTTGTATCTACTTTCATAACATATCTTGTATTTGCCCTCTTCTCACCTTTTGTGCTGCAAACACCCCAATGTGGGCCCTTATCATCTCATGCCTGATGATCACAATAGCCTGCTGGTTGGTCTTCCCATCTCAAGATTCTCCTGACACCAATCCATCTTCCACTCAGATATCATATTGATTCCTTAAATACAAAATCTAACCATGTCACTCTCTTTTTAGCGAACTCCAGTGACTTTTTAGTACCTCTACGATCAAATAAAAATTCCTGTTTGGCATTTAAAACCTCCATCACCTGGCTCCTTCCTACCTTCCCAGCCTTCTTACACCTTACATCCCCTCCCCCATATCTTCACTTTGTACTCATGGATCCCCCAACAGTAGCCTTCCTTATGTTCTCCTAATACAACACTCCATCCTCCACCTCCATGCATTTTCAATGGCAGTGCCCAGTGCCTGGAATTCTTTCCCTCTTCATCTTTGCCTCCTACCTTTATTGGATTCCGTCAAGTTTCAACTAAAGGCCTACCTTATACAGGAAACCATTCCTAGTCCTCCTTAATCTTAGTGCCTTTCCACTTTATCTTGTATATGGCCTGCTTGTATATGACTTTTAATTTTTTTCCAAAAAGATATTTTAAGTTTAATACAAATTTTACATAAAGAAATGTGAAAAAATACTTCCATATGCTTCTGCTGAGCTATTTTTGACAACTGGAATTCACAACTGTTACACTTTTGTTCTCTCTCTTTTTTTGTTTAGGGCATACTGGAAATCCAGTTTGAAGTGTCCATTAGGCAATTAATGATGTGTGGCAGTAGTAATAACAATGAAATAAGTCCTAGACCTGTGGTTTCATTGGTATTGTACAGGAAACTCCATTTGGGGAGATTCCCTTTACTAATACAGGTCCTCATCTAGTCTGCAGCTTACAGTCTGTAAGAGTTTCTCCTCTGAGCACTGAAAGGTAAAATGAGCTGCTCAAGACCACACAGCCAGTATATATCAGAGACAGAACTACATCCAGGTTTTCCCAGCTCTGAGGCAAATAGCACCAATAAATAACTGTCATTAGTCTAACCCTTTATGCTTTTCAAAGCCCCTTAAATTATTTCGTTTGATTTTCACAAAGTAGACAGGGATTACTGTCTCCATTTTTAGGTAAAGAAACTGAGATTCTAAGAAACCAAAGAACATCCCTGAGAACACACAATGAAGGATAAAGTCAAGACTACAACACGGGTCTCTCTTAATTTCTCGTCTAGCATTCTATCCTTTAAGCTAGCCTGCTTTCATAATAGCACCATTATTAACTGTCAAGGAAACAATGTGTTATTTTATCCTCATCTGCCTAAACAGAAATCCATAGAGTTAGCAATGTGTGTGGTTTTTTAAATTTTTATTTATCTTATTCTGAACTTCAGAAATAAACATTTCCATAATATAGTAGAATAGAAAAAAGATACTTGGACTTGAAACTGCAAGTCTATTACATCCAACTTGCTATTCCTTTTAAATATATAGTAACATTATCATGTAATTTTCTCTTTTTTTCCTTTTTTTCTTCCCTCCCCCCACTCCCCACCCTAAATATGTGTGGTTTTTATTCCATGATTGGTTTTTCTTCCCAGGCTCTGTTAAAAAAAAAAAATCAAAACAGGTTTTAACCTGTGCATTTTTTCTAGCATCTTTTATACTCAGAATCCCCTCCCCACTCCCTTCCCTGGGCCAAGCACTTTGCAAATTAATGAGTTGAATATAAGCACTACAGTGGCTACATATGTAAACCCATCGCCATTAAATACTAAGTAGTCATTGACAACCTTCAGTATTATAGGCAACTTCGCTAAGAGGGAAAACACTGACCAGAGCATCCAGCTTTTTCTCAACTCTTTCCTCAAAAGCAATAAACTATTTTACTTATGGGTAGAGGGGCTGAACCATTCCAAACTAAAATGCCTTCTTTCTAGAGCCTCATACAAACACTTGAAAGTTCTAAGGCTCTTTCCAAGGTTACCAATGACCTATCATTACCTTTTAAATCTGATGGCCTTTCTCAGTATTTATTCCTCTTCTGCAGAATTTGAAAATGTGACCATACCCTCCTCCTAGACACTCCATCATCCTGGATTTTTTTTTTACACTTCTCTCTCCAGATTATCATCCATATTCCATCCGCTATGCAAAGGTGCATAACAGGGTTCTATCCTTCATCCTCTTCTTTCTTGAGACTTTCTCTCTGGTGATCTGATCAGTTCCCATGGGTTCAACTATTACCTTTTTATAGACAACTCTCAAATCAATATCCAGCCCCAATCTCTCTCTCATATTCTAACCAGGGGTGGGGAACCTATGGCCTTGAGACCAGATGTGGCCCTCTAGGTCCTCAAGTGAGACCCTGTGACTAAAGTTTGGATGTCACCAAAGGGCTGCCCTTGAGGACTGAGAGGGCCACATGTGACCTTGAGACTGCAGGTTCCCTACTCCTGTATCTCTCTTACTAAGTAAAATTCTGGATTTTTATAAAACTATATGAGAAATGTGTATTTCAAACTATACATTCACCAGAAGTACACAATTATCAAATTTACATAGGTCACTTGGCACCTAAAGCAACTTTAACATTCTATGCCTTATCTTTTTTGGCACATCTCCAAGTGGCTATTCATCAGCATCTCAAACTTAACATGTGTATAAGACAGAACTCATTTTTTCCCCTTTTTCTATGTACTATTTTGTTTTATTTCTTAATTATACAATTTTTAATCATCAAAACTTTACCTTCTCACCTGCTCATCCCAACCCCTTCCCTATTGAGAACAAAAGAAAAACAAGACTCATTACAAATATGTATAGTCAATTAAAACAATTTTAAAATGTGTTTCATTTCTGCACTCCGGGTCTTTTCACTTTTCTGTCGGGAGATAGGTAGCATTAATTCTCTGGAATCATGGTTGTTCATTATTCTGATAAGAATAACAAATTCTTTCAAAGATTTTTACCTTCACCAAATTGTTGTCGTTGTGTAAATTGCTCTCCTGGTTCTATTCACTTCACTGCATCAATTCACACAAGTCTTCCTAGGTTTCTCTGAAACCATTTCCTTCATCATTTCTAACAGCACTACAGTATTCCGTCACATTCATATACCATTTGTTAATCCACCCCCCAGTTTATGGACACTACCTCAGATTCCCATTCTTTGCTCCCTCAATATTTTTGTATATCCTTAGTTAGACTTTGTCTTGTTTAGGACTAATCACTTCCTTAATTACTCTCCCTCCAATTCACCCTCCTCTCCTTTCCCTCTAGTTTCCCTATTGAGTGAAATATCCACCTGTGTGTGTTCTTCCTTCCTTTAACCAATTCAGTTAAGAGTAATTTTGAAGTGTCAGCTGCTCCATCTCACCCCACCCCCTCCTCCTAGTTTGTATAGATAACTATTTGTGAACCCTAATTATGCGAGATAATTTTCCCTAACCTTCCTTTCACTTCTTCCTCTTCCAGTCTGTTCCTCTTACCTTCTCTCCATTCTTCTCTTAGGATCATCAAGACATAACAAAACCACTTCTAGATTTTGTCTAATTAGACTCCCTAATAATGATAGGGTTCAGAGGGGACACATGTATTATTTCCTCATATTTGAATATGAAAAGTTTATCTTTGTTTAGTCCCAAACCATTGTTTATTCATTTTTGCCTTTTTATGTTTCTCTTAATTCTTGTGTTTGAAGTACAAAGTTTTATGCAGCTCTCATCTTTTCATTAAGAATGATAGGGGGTGTCTAGGTGGCTCAGTGAATAGAGCAGTGGCCCTGGTGTCAGGAGGTCCTGAATTCAAATATGACCTCAGACACTTAACACTCACTAGCTGTGTGACCTTGGGCAAGTCACTTAACCCCAATTGCCCTGCCTTCCCTCCTCCAAAAAAAAAAAAAAGAATGATTGGAAGTCCTATTTCATTAACCGTCCATTTTTCCCCCTGTAGCATTATATTCAGTTTTGCTAGGTAAATATTTTTTCACTGTAAGTCCATACACAGCCTTTGCTTTGGGCAATGTTTCATTCCAAGTTCTCCACTCCTTTTAAGTGGCAGCTGCGAAATCATGTGGGATGCTGACTATGGTTTTGAAGTATTTCAATTCATTCTTTCTGGTTGCTTGCAATATTTTTTTTTTTTGACCTGGAAGCTCTGGATTTTGGCTACCATGTTCATGGGAGTTTACATTTTGGGGTTTCTTTCAGGAGGTAACTGGTGAATTCTTTCCATTTCTACTTTTCCCTCAGGTTCTAAGAGATCTGGATAGTTTTCTTTCAGGATTTCTTGAAAAATCATGTCTAGGCTCTTTTTGGTCATGGAGTTCAGATAGTATAATGATGCTTAAATTTTTTTCTCGTTGATCAGTTGTTTTTGCTATTATATTTTTACATTTTCTTCTATTTTTCAATCTTTTGACTTTATTTTAATATTTCTTGTTGTCTCATAGAGTCATTAGCCACTATATGGTTCATGCTAATTTTCAGGGAGCTTGTTGTTTGGGCAAGGTTTTACACCTCATGTGTCAAATTATTAATTCCCTTTCCAATACTTTTTTTTAATCACTTTCATTTCTTTCCCAGTTTTTCCCTCTAACATGCTCATTTCATTGACAAAAATTTTTAACTCTATTTCTTCATGCTTGATTTCTTCTAAGAATTCTAGAGGAGCTTGTGTCCAGATTTTGTCTTTTTTCTATGAGGCTTTGCTTATAGATATGTTTTGGAGTCACTCTATTCTTCTGGGTTTGTGTCTTGACCTTCCTTGCCACCATAATAGCTCTTTATAAAGGGATTCTTATGTTTTTTTGTTTCCTGACTTCAGGCTTCATATTAAGGCTAGGCTCTACCATATTTCTGGAGGGACAGTCTGGACTGATCCTGTTGCTGCTCTCTTGGGGTTTTGAGTGCTGTGTTATTTCAAGGACTCAGGAACAGGCTGGGGACCTGTAAGCTTTCAGTGCTCCCAAAGAGGGAGGTTGATCCAGAGCAAAGTCTGATTTCTGTCCACATGGTCTGAGCTCTGCAAGTTCATGGCCTGGGCTTCAGTTGGAAAAGCAGTAGAATGCTGCTGGACTTAACCCTTGTCAGCCAACAAGAAAGCTCTCCTGATTCAGTGGGACAGAATTGTAGCCTCTCCTTTGGCCCAATTCTTCAGAAGCCTGGGCTAGATGCTGGAAGTGAGATCTCCCTCTGTTCTTGGAGTCTGAGCTGATGCCTGCTTTTGAACCTCCTTCTTTCTCAGTACATTGACTGCATCCTGGGCCATCTCCAGTTGTTCTGATCCATATCTGGCCACTGGACCCTGGGTCTGGAGGAGAAAGTGAGGCTGGTGATTTTGCACAGTCCTCCCTCAGTTAAATCCAATTCACTTGCATGTCACGGCATCACCTTCCTGATGTCATGGTTCTCTTTGAGAATGAAGGACAAACACCAGCAACAGCCTAGGGCCTCCCTACCTGGGAATACCACCACTGGATGCAGGTCCCCTTCTCAGTATGCCCTAAATCCGTGGCCCAAAACTGGGTCGTGGGTGATAAAACTAACAGTTGGTGCTTGTCCCCATCTTAATAGCCTAGAATGGGTCTAGGGGTACCCTGATATGAGTCTGGGACCTCCTTTTTCTGGGTGCACAGCCTCTCTCTAGGCTATGGAGTACTTGCCTGGCAGTATGCTCCTGCACCAACACATCCCCAATATCCACAGACTTCTCTCTCTGTCTCTCTATGCTGACCTGGGTGGGACAAGTGACTCACCATGATGTCTTCTGGATTTCCCCATTAGGATTTGGTGTGGTGTATTTTCCACACCTATTTGGAGTTTTATAGAGGGGAGCTTAGCTACATTGCTTTCTGCTTCTTTGCCATCTTGGCTCTGTTTCCTCCAAAATTCAATATTCCTTCCCCTCTGCCCCCCCAACCTTCTTCTCATCCTTACTTCCCAATTTCTGTAAAGAACATCACTATTCTACCTGTCACTCAGGTTCATGACATTGGAGTAACCCTCTGCCTCACTCCTTACATCAAATCAGTTGCCAAGTCTTGTTAACTCTACCTCCATAAGATATCTCACATCCATCCCTTCTCCCCACTCATATAATGACCACTCCTGATAATGCTCTTATTGCCTCTCAACTGCATTATTGTGATAGTGTCCAATTTGGTCTCCCAGATTCCAGCCTCTCCCCTCTTCGATCCATCCTCCACACAGCTGCCAAATTTATATTCCTAAAACATAGAACTAACTTTGTCATTCCCTTATTCATGAAGTCCTCATGCCTCCCTCTTATTTCTAATTTAAAAACTAACTCCTTATTTGACTTTCAAAGCCCTTCATGATCTGGCTGCAAGCCTACCTTTCCCAGGCTTATTGTACATTATCTCCCTTCATGCATTAAGCTGGCCTCTTTGCTGCTTTCCACATATAAGATTCTATTGCTTTTCTCCATGCTGCGCACAGACCAGACCTTGAGCTCAGACTGTACTCCCTTCTCACCTCTGCCTTATGAGATCATTAGCTTTCTCCAAAGCTCAGCTCAAATGTCACTTCCTATAGTAAACCTATCCCACTCCCTCTAGTTGCTAATGCCCTCCCCCTGGAGGAAAGGCAGCATTGTACATGGATGTGTGCTGCCCTCATCCTGGGAAATTCAGGCTCAAATCCCAGCTCTGACTCAAGCTACATGACGCTGGGCAAGTCACTTCATATCTCCATGCCTCAGACAGCTCTCTAAGTATACAAAGTTGATCTACATTAATAAAAGGAGTTCCCTATACCATTAAATCACATGTTACCACCTTCCCCAATTCCCACTTCCACTAATAGGCAGTTGACTTGGGCTTCTCCCATCAGATACTCACTAACCCCAATCCAGTGTGCATTCCCAATATCACTCAGCCAGATGACATTAACTTCCTTTTACATATTTACATATGTAAATACAACACAAGAGTATTTACTGAGAAAGTATAGCAAGAACAGAAGTTACAACATCCCCTAAATTGAAGACACACTCTCCTCTTGGAATTTTATGACAATTAAATTTTAAATTCTGAAAATCTTTCTTCAGTAAAGTTAAACAGTAGAAACTACAGGCAAAGATAAAATTTTGTTTTACTCCATGAATACATCATTCACAAGGTTTTATAAGTATGTGACAAATTATATGACAGTCCAAGGGGAAAAAACTAATGGGAAAAGATGTAACCCAAAGTTCAAAGTCATTAGCGTAAGATTATCCTCATCAGAGACTGAATATTTAATGATCTATGCCTAAATAAGGGGTAGAGTTGGCAAGGGCTTGAGAAAAGAAAGGCCCTGGTGTCCTCCAGCTTCAAGAGAGAAGACACATGGTGGCAGATTCTCTTCAGCTCTTTGAAACAAGAGTGGAGGAAGATATGTTGAGAAGCTGGCACCTTGATCATGTCTCTATCCCCAGATTACTACACTGCAGACTTTGGGGAATTTCTCCTTGGATGAAATCTGGGGCTTTTTCTCTTGCTTAAGCTATCTCACCTCTAAAGATGAGGTGCTTTACACTGTGTGTTATCTGGTATGTGACCTCATCTGTTTGCCTTCTCATTGTGCAGGGGTGGGGTGAGAGAGAAGGAGAGACTCTGAACTCAAAATTTGAGAAGAAAAGAGTGATGTAAATAAATAAATGATATTTTTAAAAGAGAAGAATTTAATCAAATGATGAAGATAAACACGTTTCAGCAAATGACAAACTTTTCTGATATTAAGCCCTTCGAAAACCTGTGAGTTAAAATTAAAGCTAGACTTGGCAAAACTGGGGGGAAAAATGTCTAAAAACAATTTGCATCAATGACATGCTTGGCCCTTCCACAAACTGGACTCTTGCAACCTTTCCAGCCTTCTCACCCCTTCTACCTCCTCCTCCACACCACCTCATTATTCTCTGGGATCCACAGATACCAACCTCCTTGACATTCCTCAAAAACAACACTGTAGCTCCCAACTCCACGCATTTTCACTGGCCTGTGCCCCAGGCCTGGAACTCTTTCCATCCTTCCCTTTGAATCTGAGTTTCATTGGCTTCCTCCCACCCTCAGTTAAAGCCCCACCTTCTTCAAGAAGCCTTGGCCAGTCTTCCTTCACCTCAGTGCCTTCCCTCTGAGGTGAGCTCCCACTTACCCTGTCTATCCTATTTGCCCATAGCTGTTTACATGTGGCTGTCTCCATTAGACCATGTGCTCTTTGAGAAGAGGCTGTCTTTATTCTTTGTATCTCAACACTTAGCAGAGTGCCAAGTTACTTAATAAGAGCTTGTTGATTGACTCATTGGCTAGGGCCCAAATTACCACCCCTCCCAAAAAAAAGGCCATTCTCCTTCTAAATATAGACTACTGTTGTACTAAATGCTAGAAATAGCCTTTTAAAAACCTCATTTATTGTACTTTTTCCCCTTGCCTTGTCTCCTCAAAGGTAAAATATTAAAGATACTATATGGTCACTATAACTGAAAGTTAATGCGTCATCTAATTGAACTGTATGTCTGTAAAAACAAAACAAAACAAAAAACTAGTGCTTTTGTTCTAAATATAATGCTTAATTTTTTAAAAATGACAAGTGATTTTGTTGCTGGCAGACACACATAATAAAGGCAAAAGTGTATAACAAATTATCTAAAACTGAGACTGATAGCCCTGATGGCTTCACCTAGCCTTTTTGTTCTTGCTCCCAGGTTTCTTTGCATGTTTACTGAATGCAATATGGGTAAGTCTTATTGCCTAGGCCCACGTAGCTCTTTGGCCGTTCCATTAGGTAGACTCTCTGAAATGGTTTGAGAGGACCACAGACATACCTAGAACTAATACGGGCCAGGGGCGCAAGAACACTCAGTCATGTTTTATGCATACCTATTTGTTGCCGCTATTCATTCATTTTCAGTCATGGTTGCCTCTTCATGACCCCATTTAGGGTTTTCTTGGCAGAGATACTGGAGTGGTTTGCCATTTCCTTCTCCAGCTCATTTTACAGATGAGGAAACTGAGGCAAATAGTGTTAAGTGACTTGTCCAGGGTCACACAGTTAGGAAGTATCTGAGGCCAGATTTGAACTCAGGAATTTAAATCTTCCTAACTTCAAGCCTGGCATTCCATCCCCCACTCCACCTAGCTACTCATGTATACTTATAGATGAAACATAGACTGATAATCAGGAATTTAGAAAGAGTTAAAAGTAATTTTCTAGCCCCCAATTCAAAGAGCTAGTACCAGCAGGAATCTTTGGTAGTAGGAGAAAACCAAGTCAAACGGCAGACAGTCTTAACCTAAGAACATTTGCTTGCTTTTTCTAGCCTCCTGGCCTTAAACTGTGGACTAAGAGAACTTTAGCTCTTGCTAGAAACTAGCCAATACCCCCCAGCAGATGGTGGCAGAGAGCAACACATGGCATAAACAAGTTGAGTATTAATAGATGCCCAGTGAGGAAAGCTCAGTAAATACGGCGGCTAAATGCTATCAGAGATGATAACAACACCCAGAAGGGAGCCGAAACCCGCTGTCCAGCAGAAGGCAGCACAATGACATCCCAAGAGGCCGCTGCCACCTCTGCCAAATCAGAAATGGGCACCGCTGTGCTTTGGCCATACGTGTTCCCGCATGGGTGTCCCTCCACATGTGTTCCTTGGCCGCGTGTGTTTTTGCATGTGTGTACATCCCCCTAGATGGCATGGGAGATGTGGGACCTCTGGAATATTGTACTCCTTATGGGCATGGGGCAGATCTCATTTTGTCCTTTAATTTACTATGCTGTTTTAATTAAGTGTCCTTTGCTTTGAATTAGTGTCCTTTCTAGTAGCCTATGCAAAATTAAATGGATCAGTCCAGTCAAACCAAGTCAACAAGCATTTATTAAGTGCCTACTATGGGCCAGCATTGTACTACTATGTGCTAAACACTAGGAATAGGAAAAAAAGATTTAAAAAAAAAAACCAGCATCTGCTGTCAAGCATGAACTCACAGTCCCTTAAAGGGCAGAGTTCACATGCTATGCTTTGAATGGGTGTGAATCTAGTGATTCAAATATGGAGCTTTCTCCATATCTATATATGTGTACAAGGAGCCCCAACTCAGCACAGCCCATAAACCAGCACAAAGGGTTTCATGTGACGCACGATTTACCCCATACTGTACTACCCAGGCAGATGGCTGGAATTATAAGTACTAGTCAAAGACAGCATTTGTTGGTTTTGTTGCAGCAAGAGAAAAAGTCAGTGACGGAGCCCCATTTTCTTGACTCCCACTCCTTTGATCAGGCCACAAAGCTTTTCTGATGTTGGTCACGTTTACCAGAACACTCATGAGTTCTTGCCCCATCTGCAGAACTTGTAACCTTGGCCAGATAACTTTGTACTATTTACAAGGGCAGATGGGTAGCACAGTGGATAGAGTACCAGGCCTGGGGTCAGGAAGACCTGAGCTCAAATATGACCTCAGATACTTGCTAGCTGTGTGACTCTGGGCAAGTCACTTAACCCTGTTTGCCACAGTTCCCTCATCGATGAAATGAGCTGGAGAAGGCACTGGCCAACCGCTCCAATATTTCTGTCAATGGGTCCCGAAGAGTCGCACACAGCTGAAATGACTGAACAACAACTCATATAATGTAACCCTTCTCTAAAAGTTAAATGTCTTTCAAATACCTCTCTAATTCTTCCTACCACCACCATGCCAGTACTTGAATAATCCTTCCCACCGTGTCCAGAAGGACACCTCTTTTGCCCCAGACAGCATATCAATTGCAGAGAAAATCTCCATTTTCTGACAAACAGACCAACTGTGAAATTTTAGCAAGAAAATGAAAATCGATTTAATATTGGATCAGACCTGGTCTGGAAGCCAGAGATCATGTCACCTCCGTGACCCACAATACTTACGAAAGGCCTCATTCTAACCTACTGATCTCAGTTTATGAAATCAAGCAGCCATATTTAAGAACTTTTCCCTCCTTTGCACTTCTGCACCAACAACCTCCCATTCTATGGCCCCATTCAACAATTCAGTTCACCGAGCTTTCAATAAGCAACAAATCCAGTACGCTCTGGGCACTGTGCCAGACACTGGTGAGCCAGAGACAAAACCTACATAAAACAGCGCATCCTCTGGAAGGCACAGGGTGATATGACATAGGTCCAAATGCCCAGCAAGCAGGGTGCTTCACAGTCCCAGAGAAAGAGGAAACCTTGGTTACAGAAAAACTTTTTGGAGATGTCAAACAACTGTGCAAAACCTTCTTTAGAGGGTATACATAACTTGTGCGTCCTTTCAGATCAAAGCTCCTCCAGAGCAAATGAGGATAATCCTCCCTCTGTTATCTGAACAAGTATTAACACTGAGAGACTGACACTCTGACCTAGGGCTAAAACATTTCATAAGCAATTTAGCAGTCAAATCCAGCAGGTGAAACTTGAAATTGGGTTTCCATGGATATTAAGCTTCCATATTTCACTAGAAAAAAATTCACTCTGGATCCCCTACATGGGTTCCTTAGTGAAGCTAAGTTTATAATCTTTTCTTAATTAAAATGAGCCATTTTCAGTCATGTCTGACTCTTCATGATGCTATTTGTCATTTTCCTAGCAGAAATACTGGAATGGTTTGCCATTTCCTTCTCCAGCTCATTTTTACAGATCAGGAAACTGAGGCAGACAGGCACTTAACCCTGTCTGATGAAAATATAGTAAGATGTAAAGCATTTATCACCTAATTTATTTCTAAGAAAGAGCAACCTTAACCCCCTCCTACTTTAGAAAAATCAAAGTAACCTCCCTACTGTAACTATATTGCTTTTGCTCAGTTTATTTCCTAAAGAAGACAATCTGAAGATGATCAAAGTAGAAAATCATGTAGAAGCATGTACTTATTTATAGATTTAAAAATTAAAATCAAAACTAAATCCAGTGGTTTGGGCTGAGGGACCATGCCAGCACATTGGTAAACCATCTCAGACAATAGCCTCACTGTTTCTATATAGCTGCTGTATACATTTATACCTCTTCATCAAATGGCTAATTTTTAACTCCAAAGAGAGACATGATCTTGCTTGTCAGAGTCCTTCTGACTTGCAAATGAATTTGGCTTTTATTTTAAAAGGCAGATTCCCAATTCCTGGAGGTACACATTTATTTTTTCTGATGCCTTGAACAAGAGGAGCTTTACCTCCTTATATATACTGCCCCATGCCCATATTTCTTCTACCTTTAGAATGAAAATTGAGACTCTAATCCAAAGGAGGGCAAGTGTACTCTAGTGAACACAGGATGGAGTCAGAGCACCTGGGTTTGAATCCCATCCTGCTACCTTCCATGTGTGTTCTGCTAAGCAAGTCACCTTCCCTCTCTGGGTCTCTTTCCTCACCTGCAAAATAAAAGGTCCTGACTAGATAATCCCCTAGCTCCCTCTAACTCAAAATCTAGTGCCAAAGCTTTCATTTACAAAGCCCTTTACAGAAGTGATCTCACTTGATCTTCCCAACAACCCCATGAAGAAGCAAGACAAAGAGTAGCCTCATTTTGTGCCATTCCATAGCCAGGTCTTGTGATTCCAAAACCATTCTTTCTACCACACTGTCAGAAGAGGCTTCTGAAAACTCTATTGAAGTATTCACTTTTTTGCTTCAATTGACAAGAAAGAATGTAAGAAGAATACATATGTGCATACATACATACATATGTGTATACACATACACACATATACATCCTTGGTGGTTTCTGTGTTATAAAAGATATCTACCTCTAGTAGCAGAATTATGGAAGGACCATGAGATATCAAAGAGATGAGAATGAATTTAGAGTACCATCACCTTGGATAAATAGCATAGCATCAGCTATAAATAGAGGGAGGGAAAGGATTTCTGGTCATTTCTCCTTCATGCCTGTGGAATTGATAACTGTCTTTATGAAAGCCCTGTCCCCCATGGTCTGGTCCTAAATTTGTTCTTTTTTTGGGGGAAATATACTGGTACCAGAGCAGCTAAGTCATGCAGTGGATAGGGAGCCAGGTCTGCAGTCAGGAAGACCTGAGTTCAAACTTACTTCAGATACTTACTAGCTTGTGTGACCCTGGGCAAGTCACTTAACCCTGTTTGCCTTAGTTTCCTCATCTGTAAAATGAGCTGGAGAAGAAAATGGCAAACCACTCTAGTGTCTTTGCCAAGAAAACCCCAAATGGAGTCATGGAGAGTCAGACACAACTGAAACAACTCAACAACACATTGGTACCAGGGCTACAACATTTAATGACTCAAATCCTTAATATTCTCTGAATCACAGCCATGAAATCTCACATGCAAAAAACAAATCCCACAAAAAGGGAAAAATACATTTTAGTTTATCATTCTAGACCAAGGGTTCTTAACCCCTTTTTGTGTCAGGCTGGGAAAGCCATCAACAGTCACATTTTTTAAATGTTTCAAATCACTAACAATTAGAGAAATGTACATTCAAGCAGCTCTTGGGTTGTATCTTATTCCCTTCCAATTTGAAAAGTTAACAAAATTGGAAAACGATAAATGTTGGAAGAGATACATTAATGCACTATTGGCAGAGTTGTGAATTAGTCCAGGTATCCTGGAAATCAATTTAGAGGTATGCTCAAAATGTCACCAAACTGCATACCACCATAATGCATCCCTCAAAGAGGAAAAGGATCCATATATACAAAAGAGCAAAGAAAAAGGGAAAGGACTTTAGAACCAAAAAAATTTTTATAGAAGCTCTTTTTGAAGTAGCAAAGATCTCAAAACTAAGGGAATACCTATTAGATGGATGAACAAATTATGGTATATGAATTTGATGGCATACTATTGTCTTGTAAGAAATGAAAAATGGAGATGATTTCAGAGAAAACTGGGGAGATTTATCAGAACTGATATTGAATGAAATGAACAGAATCATGAGAACAACTTATAAAAATCATAAAGATAAACAACTTTGGAAGACTTAAGAACTCTGTCCAATGCAACAACCAATCAGGATTTTAGAGGACTGAGGATGAATTCCACTGTCCATTTCTTGACAAAGAAGTGTTGTACTCAAGATGAAGAGATAGATAGACAGATAGACAGACAGATAGATAAATAGATAGAAAGAAAGGAAGGAAGGAAGGAAGGAAGAAAAGAAAGAAAGAAAGAAGGAAGGAAAGAAAAAGAAAGAAAGAAAATGCAGAAATTTGTTTTGCACAATTCTACATATTTATTATGAAGGTTTTACTTTCCCTTTTTCTCAGTTGGGGAAGGTAGGAGGGAGAGAAAATAAAATTTTTATTGGAAAAAAAATTTAAGACATATATACACCATATATACCAACAGTGTATAGCATTTAATCTGACCCTAATGTAATTAGCGATAGCCTATACTTGACAGAGCAGGATTTGTTAGTTTATACCAAAGCCCTATACAAGATAAAAGCAGCGTTCTTAAATCCTTTGACTTGTGCTTCCAACTTTGAACACCTCACATTGTGCCAACAAATGCGGAGCCATCTTGAGGACTATCCCACGAACACAGGTAGTAGAAAGGTCTAGTAATAACCTAGCAGTGCCCCACTCCTTAAGACAAAGTCCTGTCGTCTTTCAGAACCAGGTACCTCACTGGCCATTCGCTGGACATTGCTGGACTCCTCTAAAGTGATGAGGTCTAACCCAACGGCAGCTAGACAGCCCGTAGACAACAGCACTGACTATGAGAGATTACACTGGCTTGTGAGAAGAGGAAGGCTAGAGCTGGAAAAGGGATCACTCTAGTGGCCTCTGCAAATCTGTATTCTTGATAAGATTAGCCTAAGCACTGAAATCAATAAATGTACCTTTTATATAAAGCTTTTCACAACCTGCTCCCAAACTCTCTTTTCAACCTCTCTGGACACTATTCCCCTTCCCACAAACTGTAATCCCCCTAAAATGACCTTGTTTATGTTCCTCACCCCACACACTCCATCTCCCATCTCTGTACCTTTGTCCTGGCTGCCCTGCACACCTGGAATACATACTCTTCTTACTTTTGCTTCATAAAGTCCTTCTCTTCCTTTCAAATGAAGTTCAGTTACCATCTTCTACATGAAACCTTTTCTGATTTCCCCAACTGCCTGTGCCCTTCCCCAGAGGTATGTGGGTAAATGTTTAACAAGTACCTTCCCAGGGGAAAATAGATATACTACACACTTTTAAGTTTTATTTGCATTATTTCTTAAATCTAGACAGCCAATAAAACAATAAATCAAGTCCTTATGTAGAGAATTTGGGGATTTCTGAGATGTAAATATGCTAAAAATTTTGCAATCCATTCTCATTTTACTCTGCTGGCTCCAATATGGCCTCGCCACTCTCTCAAATTACCTTGCATTTAACTATTTGTGTATATTTACATTTATTCACTTTATAGTCATGCTGTATGGCCTTGTATATGTACTTCTTATCTCCTTCATTAGGAATTATTTCATCTTTAAACATGTATCTCCACATCCCCACCTAGCACATAGTAGATACTTAATAAATACTTGTCAATTGAATTGATTTATGGGTGATCTCACTGGGGAGGAAATAAGCATTTATTAATCACCTACTCTGTACCAGGCACTGTCCTAAGCGCTTTGCAAATATTATCTCATCTGTTCCCCACAATAATCCTGGGAGGCAGGTGCTATTATTATTATCCCCATTTTATAGTTGAGGAAACTGAGACAGAGGGAGGTTAAGTGACTTGCCTGGGGTCACACAACTAGTACATGTCTAAGGCTGAATTTGAACCCAGGTCTTCCTGGCTTCAGGCCCAGCCCTGTATCTACTGTGCTGCCTCTAGCATTCACTCACGATGCAATTTGTGGACTCTTCATGTGTGAATCATTGTCATTCTTTCTACTTGACTAGCCGCTCATTTGTTAGAGCTCTCCCCGAAAAAACTGCTTTGAATTTACTTTATGTTCCTTTTGCATTTATTTAACTGGTTACTTGTTGTTCCCTTTAATTAACTATAAACTCCATAAGGACAAGGATTGTTTTGACTTTTGTTCTTGTGTCACTAGAACCCAGCCCAATACCCGTAATATAGGAACTTAAGAAATGCTTGTTATATTTAATTATTAAATGTTATCATCAGACTAATAAAGTGATAGTATGAGTTGCTTTAGAAAAAGACCATAAATTTAAACCAGCATCTTATGTCATATAACTCAGTAACCTCTAACTATAACCTAAACACAAAGTCATAGCATAAAAAAAATTAGGAGAGAATGAGATCAGTTAACTTTCACATATATGGGTAGGGAAAGGCAAGGGGAGAGATACACTGACAGAGATCAGGAGAAGAGACAAAGACAGAGAGCGGAGACAGAGAGAAAAGGTGGGGAGAAAGAGATAGAGAGAGAAAGAGCAAATAAATGCCTTTTCTTTGAGCTAATTGTGTTACCTGGCTGACTATTAAAGATGAGCGCACAGACGCATGTCTGTCTCTCGAGAGACAGACATGAATATAAGTTGGTGTGGGGAAAGTGACCCAAAGGTGGTGCTACACTAACGTTTATTAAGCATCTGTAACCTACTAAGTGTCAAGAAGTAGGCTAAGTCTGGAGACTCTGGAGGAGTTTAGATAAAATATGATCCCTTCCCTCCTGGAGTTTATAGTATTGTAAGGAGATAGGGTACAAACATGGATACTGTAATACATAATGTCATAGGATAAATGTAACAAAGATGCAAAAACAAAATCCTATGTATTGACAAGAAAGAACAGAAATCATGCAAAAGTTTTTTTTCTTGCAAGGTTCCTCATTTAACAGAACATTAGAAATAGGAGAGACCTTAGAGATTATCTAGATCAGTGGTTCTCAACCTGTGGATTATGTTCAATTTGTAACAATGAAAATACATCCTGCATATCAGATATTTACATTACGATTCATAACAGTAGCAAAATTACAGTTATGAAGTAGCAATGAAAATAATTTTATGGTTGGGGGTCACCACAACATGAGGAACTGTATTAAAGGGTCACGGCATTAGGAAGGTTGAGAACCATTGGTCTAGATTCTAGTTCAATACCCTCCTCCCTCGGTTTACATTTTGCTAGATAATGAAACTGAGTCCCAAAGAGCACAAAGTCACCTAGCTAGTCAGCAGCAGAATCAGAGCTAGACCTTCACTCTGCTGGCTCCCTTTGCTTATTCCCCTATAGCACTAGTCTAGTCATCATGAGCAATGCAGGAATGAGTAAGCTTATCCTCATGCACAAACCCACAGCAGAATAACACCCACGGAAAAATGACACCTGAGAGTTAAAAGAACTTATAGCCTTCTGTTTGGAGAAGCCAAGTTAGTCACTTATAAATAAAAAGGGGGAAATGTAACTAGTGATAAAGAACCCGGCAAGGAGCAGTTCCGGATATTTGAACAGCAAGCAGGAAAGCATAGATCATTTCCTGGGAATTAGCAGGCAGAAAGAGAAAAGAGGAATATGAAAATACTGGCACCCACCTGCCATGGATTACTGAAAAAGCCAGTGAGGTAGCTGGTTCTGAAAGACGACAGGACTTTGTCTTAAGGAGTGGGGCACTGCTAGGTTATTACTAGACTTTCTACTACCTATGTTCGTGGGATTGTCCTCAAGATGGCTCCACATTTGTTGGCACAATGTGAGGTGTTCAAAGTTGGAAGCACAAGTCAAAGGATTTAAGAACGCTTCTTTTATCTTGTGTAGTTAGGGCTTTGGTAAAAATGAACAAATCCTGCCCTGTCAAGTATACATATATATATATATATATATATATATATTACTAAAGCAATAACCAGATAGCACCATCCATCCTCTACCTGCAGTATAAAATATATGTTTTTATTTTATTCCTATTAAACATTTTTGTACTAGTCATGTTGTAAAGAAGAATTAGGACGAATGGGAGGAATCACGAGAAAGAAGAAATGAAACAACAAAAAGAGAGAGAATATTAAAACTGCCTTTCTTTGTTTTTCCAAAGCCCTCTTGTAGTTGAAGAATTTTCCTTTGGTCTTTGACCCTTGGGCAGTTAGATGGCACTGTAGATAGAGTGCTGGGTCTGGAGTCAGGAGGACCTCAGGTCAAATCAGGCCTCAGCCACTTACTAGCTGTGTGACCCTGGGAAAGGCACTTACCCCTGTTTGCCTCAGTTTCCTCATCTGTAAAATGAGCTGGAGAAGGAAATGGCAAAGCACACCAGTATCTCTGCCAAGAAAACTCCAGTGAAGTCAGAAAGAGGTGGTGAACAACTGAACAATAAACTTTGACCATTTCCCCCTATTGGGCAGTTGATTTTCCCTATCTCAATTTGTTTCCTGATCTGTTAAATGGAGGAAAGGGGTTAGATTAAATGATCTCCAAGGTCCCTTCCATTTCTGAAATCCTGTGATTCCATACTGTCTAATCCCTTCTTCACTCACCCTCCCATTTCCGTTTGTAACGTGTCAAGGTTATACCTCTTGTGGAAACAAACTGATTGTGGAAAGGGTCCCACCTACTGATAGAACACTATTCATATGGAAGAAAAAAAATACTTTAAACATAAAACAGGCATATTTTGTTTCCTGTTTCAAGGCTGAAGATAATGAGTGCCTGTTTATCACAATGTGCCCACAATGTACCATAACAATTCACTTGCGTGGTTTTCTTCTTCATTGTGAGCATTAAGCTTCAAATTTTATCTGTTTGATTTTATTGCATTTTATTGCAAGGACACTCCCAAGAGCCATTCACCCAAGCAAGTGATGCTTCCAAACACAGATCTGGAACGGCATTATCCTTTCCATTTCTGTGCTACCACACTTGTCCTTACCATCAGACTTTCATCCCTGGATTACCGCAATTTCCTCCTACCTGGGCTCCCTGCCTTCTCTCTCTCTCTCTCTCTCTCTCTCTCTCTCTCTCTCTCTCTCTCTCCCTCTCTCTCTCTCTCTCTCTCTCATATAACCCATCCAATGTGCTGCTGTCATATTAATCTGACTAAAACACTTTTCATCATGTCACTTCCTTGTTCAAAAACCTTCAGTGGTTCCCTATTGGATGAGGTTCAAACTCTTTACCCTAGCATTCAAAACCTGCCACAGTCTGTCCTCAACATATGACAATCCCACTGCTACCTCTGCACAGCCTGAAATGTGCTCTCCCCCTCTTCTCTGCTAATCCAAATCCCCCCCCACAATTCAAGACCCAATTCAAATCTAATCTCCTCCATGAATCGTTCCCTTAATCATTCCCCCACACAATGCTCTCTACTCTGAAATTCTATAACCTTGTCTTTCCAATATTTATTCAATACTTAATCATGTACTACCATGTAATGACATCTATCATGATGCTATATTATATTATGATTTAACTCTGGAATTATTATTTAACTTTTCTTATGTTGTATATCCTGAGAGGCGGCTGGAACAGTAGATAAAGAATCGGTCTGGAAACCAGGAAGATCTGGGGTCAAATCCCACCTCTTGTGGTATGTGTGTGGTTCATCCTTTGTTCTCAAAAAGGACCATGGCATCAGGGAGGGGACACCATGACTTGCAAGTGCATTGGATTGAAGTGAGGGAAGGTTGTGCAAAGTCACCAGCCTCACTCTCTTCTCCTGCTCCATCTAGGTCCAGTGGCCAGGATGCCTGGAGACGGCCCAGCACCACCTCTTATACATATTAACGGTTTACACAACTGATATAATTTCTTAACTTCTCAGTGCCCCCAGGGAGCTAATCTAACTTGTTGAATAGTTGCTGCTCTATATTTACAGAGTTTCTTCATCTAGGGGCTTCCTATGCTAACAAAATCATGAGTCTTAACATATATGTGTGTGTGTATATGTATATATACATACAACATTTGAATATACACATATGTATATGTATGCATGCATGTGTGTGTTTGTTGTTGTTCAATGACTTTGCAGTCCTGTCCGACTCTTCCTGACCCCATTTGGGGTTTTCTTGGCAAAGATACTGGAGTGGTTTGCCATTTCCTTCTCCAGCCCATTTTATAGATGAGGAAACTGGGGCAAACAGGGTTAAGTGAGTTATCCAGGATCACACAGCTAGTTATGTCTAAGATCAGATTTGAACTCAGAAAGATGAGTCTTCTGGACTTCAGCCCCAATACTTGCTTATTGGTTTACTGTTCTCCTCACCACAGCTGCTACTCAAACCTTTCCATCCCTCCCCAGGCCTCCCATGGCACCCTTTCCCTCCCTCCATCATCTCAATTAAAGATCTCATTCCTCGCTGAAAAAAAAAACTGAGACCTTCTGCCTTATCTCCTACCATTCCAACCTCTTCCTGCACTATCTCCTTCACTCCTGTCTCACCTGAAGAGGTGGTACTTCTCACCAAAGCCTATCCATCCACTCTCATTTTCTCCTGCTATCATTCCTATTTTTTCTTATCCTGAAACTCTCCTTCTCTTCTGGCTCCTTCCCTGCTGACTAAAAACCATGACACATTTCCCTTATCCTTAACAACAGACCAAAAACAAATAAACAAAAAACAAAGCTCTTTCCACTCCACCATCCCTTGTAGCCTTTGTGCCCTCTCTCTCCTCCCCTTCAGAGCTAAACTCTGAGAAAGCCAGCCTCACTCAGTCCCTCTCCTCTCCTCTGCCTCTCCCCTTCTCTCACTCACTTCTAAACTCTCTGCAATCTGGCTTCCCAATTCACCATTGTTCCCATTTAAATATATTTAATAAGTACCTACCATGTGTCAAGCACTGTGCTAAGTGGTGGGGATACAAATAAGGAAAATAAGGACAGTACCTGCCCTCAAGGAGCTTACAATCTAGTTGTTATTAAGTCATATTTTGGCAAAGACACTTGGAGAGGCTGGCCATTTCTTTCTCCAGTTCATTTTACAGAGGAGGAAACTGAGGCAAACAGGGGTAAGTGATTTGCCCAGGATCACATAGCTGGTAAGTGTCTGAGGCAGATTTCAACTCCTGAAGATGAGTCTTCCTGGTTCTGAGCCCTGCAGTTTTATCCAGCTGCCCCTACAATCCAGTGGGGGAAGATAATGCACAGAAGGAAGTTGAAAAGGGGTGGGGAGGCCACCTGGAAGTACCCAGGGTAACCAAACAGAGCAGCTAATGGAAAATTAAGAGTTACCTGGAAAGTTCTGAGCCTTCTATAAAGGAAAGCTTTGGGAGGAGTCAGTTGCCCAGCTCCCTAGCCCTCCAGTCCTAAGGGAGAGGCAACTGAGGGTGCTGAGAAGGTGTTACATATCAAAAGCTGAGTCATCTGCCTAGTGATGAGATTTCTGGGGATGTGGAGTCAAAATCAATCAGAGATACTGATAAAAATGAACCGTTACCTGGACAGTTCTTAGCCCTCTTTAAAAGAAGAGTTTTTGGCTCCATCCAATCTCCAGCCCTCCAATCAGAAGAAAGAAGCAACTGGGGGTGGGGGAGGGAAGGGAGGAAGGGGATGAGATGTTGGGTATCAAACTGACCTGCAGCTTCCCCCTCCAAAGTTACCCATGAGCTCTTAACTGCCAATCTCATGGTCTTTTCCCAATCCTCGGCCTTCTTCACCTCTCTGCATCATTGAACACTTCAGATCACTGTCTTCTCATGGATATTCTCTCCTCTCTAGGTTTTTGTGCCACTGCTTTCTCCTGCTTCTCTTCCTATATGGTTGATTGCTTCTTCTCTGTCTTTTACTAGTTCTTTTTACTTTTTACTAGTCTTTAGTCTTTTTACTAGTTGAGGTGTCCCTCAAGCTTCTGTCCTGGGATTTCCCTTTTCCTTCTGTCTATATTATCTTGCTCTGGGATCTCATCAGCTCCCATGAGTTCAATTATCATCTCTATGCAGATGATTCCCAGATCTATGTATCCAGCCCTAGCCCCTCTCTTTAGCTCCAGTGAGACTTCACCAACAACCTTTTAGACATTGAATGTCTTGTAGGTATCTCTCATGTGACATGCCCAAGACAAAACTCTTTCCCCTCAACTCCCCCCTTCAGAAATCCTCTATTACTGTTGAAGGTCACCTAGCCCTGTCACCTAGGCTGGCAACCTTGCCATCATCCTCGATTCCTCATTCTCACCCACCCCCGTATCCAATTCATTACCAAATCTTGTCATATCTACCCTCATAACATCACTCACATGCAGCGCCTTCTCTCCACTCACACTAGCAACACCCATGTTCAGGTCCTCATCACATCTCACCTCTAGAAATAGCCTAAGATCTCCCTGCCTCAAGACGCTCCCACTCCAATCCATCCTTCACTCAGCTGCCAATATGATTTTTTCTGAAACAAAGGTTTGACCATGTCAGGCCCCTGATGTATAATAACTCCAGTGCTTCCCTATTTCCTCTAGGATAGGGTAGAAACTGCTTTATGTGGTCTTCAAAGCTCTTCATAGACTGTCCCCCCACCTTTCTAGTCTTCTCACACTGAACTCTTCTCCAAACACTGTACATACCTGAAACAATGGCCTATCTATAGTTCCTCTAGCATGATACTCCATTTTCTTTCTCTGTGCCTTTGCTCTCCAGGGGTGGGGAACCTGTGGCCTTGAGGTTACATGTGGCCTTCTAGGTCCTCGGGGGCAGCCTTTTCACTGAGTCCAAGTTTTACGGAACAAATCCTTTTATTAAGGGGATTTGGTCTGTGAAGTTTAGATTTAGTCAAAGGGCCTCACTTGAGGACCTAGAGGGCCTTGAGGCTACAGGTTCCCTACCCCTACCTCCCTTACCTCCACTTGTTGGTTGCCCTGATTTCTCTAAAAGAGAACTCAAATTCCATCTATTCCAGGCCTCTCCTGGTCTTCCTAGCTCTCAGTGCCTTCCCTCTCAACCTTCCTTCCACCTACTCTATGTATATATTGGAGAGACTGGTGGAGCTAAGTTGGAGCAACGGCTCAACCACCCCCTATCTATTTTATCAGCTTCAGCCACCATTCCTTCTTTCTCTGTGCCTCTCATTATAAGGGCACTGTTCAGGACACCAGACCCAAGTGCACATTGGCCCTGAATGGGCAAGGGGACCCTTGATCATCCAGGTAAATGTTTTCATAGTAGAGCCTGCATGATTCCACTGTCCCCCAAAACTCAGCTTGCATCTGAGCCTTTGGCCAAAGCACCTGCAGCAATGTCAACTATACCTTAGCCATCTTTGTGGATATCACCTTCCACAAGTACCTCTTCAGCCCTGATAGAAACTGCACCCAGGAGACCTTTATATGTATCTGGACATCTGCAACTGTATTGTGTTGACTTCTGAGAACCTGTTTCCCTCTCTTCCCCACCCTAACCTCTCTGGGGCTATCTATTATTCAGGTATTTTCTGGATGATATCTCACCAGGTAGCTAGGTGGTGCAATGGACAGAGTGCCTGGCCTACAGTCAGAAAGACTCATCTTGCTGAGTTCAAATCTGGCCTCAGATACTTACCATCTGTGTGACCCTAGGCAAGTCACTTAACCCTGTTTGTCTCAGTTTCCTCATCTGGAAAATGAATTGGAAAAGAAAATAGCAAGCCACTCTAGCATTTTTGCAAGAAAAAAAAAGTTGAAAAGGGGTGGGGAGGCCACCAGATGGGGTCACTGAACAACAGTAACAACTAATCTGTGCGCCATTTACATGCAGATAGGCCCTTTTTGGAAATGTGCTATGACCTACTTGTGCCCACATGCACCTTTCCATTGCCTTTTAGTTAAACTGAAATTAAGATTTCCCAGAAATTATAGAATTCCAACATCCACAGTCATAGCCTATAGTATAGATATCAAATACTCAGGCCTCTAATTCAGCTGGACCACATTAAAATGTAGTAGAGACATGTTTAACAAAACACATAAAAATACAATAGAAAATAGATAATGCTAAGTTATGATTTTCTAAGTCAATATGCAGCTCGCAGGTTTCTACTCGAGTGGTGAGAGCATTGGCTTTTGAAAGCTGGAATTGAAACAAGTCAAGGAGCAACTTGGTATCATGAAAAGGCCTGGACTTTTTCCAAGTGCAATGCAGCTTGCTCTCCTGCTACTATTTGATGCTGAGCCCAGCTCATTGACCACCTACAGACTGACCAGCGAACTGAGTTCTATAATCTGGACAACTGGACTTTTTCATTTTTTTGTGGGTCTTTTTTGCCCCTGTGCTCTTCTTGGAGTAATCATGAACCTCATTGAGGAAACTCTGCAATGCATTGTAATGCAATCAGTATAATATTATCCTGAAAGAGGAGCACCTGGAGTACCCAGCTCTAATGAATCCCAGCATTTATAAGGATCCTGCACGGAACATCCCCCACGACAGGGCAAACACCTTTAGCAAGCATACCGCTTAATGCTTCGCTTGACACTGATAATCAGAGGGTTGATGAACAGTTATCTCTGTGTCTGCATTTATCAAATCAGATCTCAGATGATCTTAACATATAGATGAGTAACTCCTCATTGGAAGGAAGTCTTTAAGGTTGTATTTTGCTATTTTTTTTTCAATCAACAAATAATAAAGCTAATGGGACCCTTAAAAAGGGGGAGCGGGATGGTTAGGTGGTGCAGAGCACTGGCCCTGGAGTCAGGAGGATCTGAGTTCAAATCCAGTCTCAGACACTTAGCACACAAGCCATATGACCTTGGGCAAGTCACTTAACCCCAATTGCCCTGCCTTCCCCCCTCTAAAAAGCAAACAAACAAACAACAACAAAAAGGAGGGGACATGTTAACATCAAAGTCACTCAGCATTAAGGTGTAGATCTGGGTGATCTTGCCAAGTTTTGTCTGGAATTTCTTCACTCCATCCTCTCTAACATGTTTGATGCCTATGATGCAATTATCTTCATGGTCATCCTGTGGTATTGTCCTATGTGGTACTGCAAGGCTAGATGACCGAGTCTCATGATGCTTCTTATTTCCTTCAAGTACATGAGAAAGTTAACATTTCCACCTCTTTTTTCTGCCTCTCCAAGGAGAACTTGAGAGTTATCCTTCCTTTTAGCTACACTTTCTTATGTCTTCTGGTTTTGTTTCCAACAAGAACATCAATGATGATGTTACTCAGTTCCCTACTAGTATATCAAATTAACTGGTCATTGGCCAAACATCTCGCATTTGGAGTACCAACAGTTCAAATGATGCTTATAGATGGTCTAAAAATTGAGATTCTTGAAACTGTTGCCAGAGAACGTCTGGCTTGCACCTTCCCTGACCTTGCTGATGCTGAATCCCTATCTTTCCCCTTCTCATATATATACCTAATCTTCCCCTGCTGCTTTCTGCAGACTTCCATTGTATTCATCCTACTTATATATTCCCATTCTATATGGGGTTGCTGAAGCTGATAGTCTGAGTTCTCTGCCTTTTCATCCAAATGAGCCTGTACTCGGACTGTAAATAAAATCTACAGATAACTATCTCTGTGTCACTGAGTCAGTGACTGGCAGCAGTACCTAAACAATAGACCCCTTTCCCCCTTTTCTCCACTCTGCCACAGCCACTAAAGCAGCAGAAATAGACCACACTGGATGGAAGGCCACGTTATACTTTTGCTTTGTTTCATTGAGTAGCCATGGTCAAAGAATTTGTCCCCCAGAGTCCAACCTGTTAATGGCCGATCTCTTTGTACTTAGGATGATATTTGGACAACAGACAGATCTGGTACAAGGGACAGACTGAAAGTCTTCCTAGATAGAACCTAACAGAGAGTATGCTTCACTAATATTACCTTTCAGAACCAAGGATCACCTCCATGCCACAATCTGGCCTGAGAGTGAGATTTTGTGGAGACAAATCATAGTCTGGGAAACACATCTTTCATCCACAAAGTGAGAAGGAGAAAAAAAGTCCTTGCACAACAAAAGGAATTTTTTCCTTATTTACCCAAGTATATTTGCTTTTAGGTAACACTGTTATTGTGCTTCAGTCATGACCCCATTTGGGTTTTCTTGGCAAAGATCCTTGAGTATTTTGCCATTTCCTTCTGCTTCCATTTCCACCTTATTTTACAGATTAGTAAACAGGGTTAAGTGATTTACTCAGGGTCACACAGCTAATAAGTATCTGAGGCCATATTTGAAGGCATAAAGTTGAATCTTCCTGACTCTAGGCCCAGCACTGTAACCACTGTGCCACCTAGCTCCCCTTTAGGGACCTTTATCCAGTAGTTATCTCAGACAAACCCAAGGAAATCTGAGGCTCAGAGAGCTATCTCCTTACCAGATACTGATATAAAGTCTACCTTGTCTAGAAAATTTTTGGAACTGAAAGTATGGTCCTAAGAGCACTGGGCTTGGAGTCAGAAAACCTGGTTTCAAATTCCAGTTTGGCCTCTTACTACCTGTGAAACCTTGGGTGTCACTTGGCTTGGCCTCTATTTCCTCATCTGTTAAATGGGGGTAGGGAGGGCCATCTAGATGGCCTCTAAGGGACCCTCCAGTCCTGAATCTATGATCCTATGACACAATGGGGCATTAGTGCAGTTACTGATAGCAACATTGGTCACCTGAGACCAGAGTCAGGATTTTCCCCTCAGTAAGTAATGGGAATTCTCAGCCCACATTCTCTTCCTTTCACCAGGTAAGCCTTCACATGGTGGTCAGAAGAACCAATACAAGGACACTCTTAAGGTCTCTCTCAAGAACTTTGGAACTGATTGTGTGACAATGGGAGACTCTGACACAGGACGTCTCAGCATGGCGTGCCCACATGAGAGAAGGTGCTGTGCTCTATGAGCAAAGCAGAATTGAAACAGCTCAAACAAAAAGCAGAATGGGCGGGGTGGCTAGGTGGCACTGTGAACAGAGCACCAGCCCTGGATTCAAGAGGACCTGAGTTCAAATCCAGCCTCAGACATTTAACACTTACTAGCCCTGTGACCTTGGGCAAGTCACTTAACCCCAATTGCCCTGCCTTCTCCCCTCTAAAAAGTAAAAACAAACAAGAATATCCTTTATTTCAGTCTTTGTGCTAAGTGCTATGGATAGAAAGGCCAAAAAATAAAAGTCCCTTCAATCAAAAGAAAAAAAAAGAAAAACAGAATGGGCAGATTTGGAGAATCCACCCCAAATGTTCACATGGACTATTTGTGCCGGCCTATGCTACAGCATTCCCAGCTCATATTGGTCTGATCAGTCAGGCAGACACATTGAAACTTGACTTTAGCCTGGTGATAGCATTTTTGGTCCTCTTTGAGAGCGAAGGACAACATCCACCACCACCAGCAATTAGCACTATTATCATTAACATCTAGGTGGCTCAGTAGATAGAACCTGACCAGGAGTCAGGGAGACTCATCTCAAATCTGGCCTTGGACACTTACTAGCTGTGTGACCCTGAGCAAGTCACTTAACCTTGTTTGCCTCAGTTTCCTCATCTGTAAAATGAGCTGGAGGAGGAAATGGCCAACCACTCCTGTATCTTTGCCAAGAAAACCCCAAATGAGGCCATAAAGAGTAGGACACGACTGAAAGACTCAACGACATCATTAACATCTAGCTGGAGCAGCAGCAGTTGTCAGGAAGGAAGGCAGCAAATGGAGTTAATAATCCACCTACACATGTGAAAAAATTCTAATCACACGATGAGATGACTATTAACTCCCAGCCTGTCTTCTGTGCCATCACCATTCTCATTATCGAATAATTAAGAACCTGTGGCTATCACCTCACCCAGATGTGCCTGGGGGGATAGAGACATTCGCATCTGCCACCCAAGCAGGTGACAGCGTCAGATTTTGAAATCTGAATATGCCAAGCCGTTCAGGTATGTGGGAATATGATAGTGTCCCTGTTTAATCTCAGATCTGAAGCAGACAACAAATGACTTCCTAGAGCCCACTCCCTTCTTCTGCCTTGTTTTTACCACCTACTGTTTAATTAAGTTTGTGTTTTCTTTTTTAGTAGCTAGTTTTTTCCTGCCCAGTGTTAGAGTTCTGATTATACACCTAAAGAGAAACACTATGGAATTTTTAAATTAATAGCCACTTTGGGAAGTTATCATGACAGGTTTCTCACTATTTGGTTATTTCTACCCTAGTACCATCATTTGGAAATATCATTCATTGAAGTTTCTTGCAATAAGCATCAAAATGTCATCCTGTTCTCATTAAGGAGGCAATATGGGATACTACATCAACACTTAATACTCTGGCTCTACTGCCTGAGGGGGAATTATAATCAATGGCAGAAAAAAACCAAATTGCAGAGGCATCAGCACCAAAAACACATGAAAAAGTGTTATTTCCACTTCAGCTTACACCAAAATTCCATTCAGTCTCAAAAAGCTAAACATATATAAAACATAGGGGAGAATATTAAAGAACCAGAGAAACAATTGGATGCCTAAGCACCCATTTGATTTTCCCATTATCCTAGAAGCTACAGGGTCATAATCTTACCTGCCCTGGAGAGAAGGAACATTGGAGGTTCTAAATATATGTTTTGTTAAGGTATTTCAGGCCAATTTTAAAAAGTAAAAATTATTTCTTTGGAAAATGTTATCTCCTGCCTCCCTACTCATTTTGACTTGACTTGACATATGGCAGAGAGCGAGACAGAGAGACAGAAACAGAGACAAAGAGAGACAGAGAAAGGGGGAGAGAAAAAGAGAGGGAGAAAGAAAAGGAAAGAGGAAGAGGGAGAAAGACAGAAGGAGAGAAAGCGAGAAAGGGAAAAAGAAAAAAGAAAGACAGAAAGAGTGGGAGAGGGAAAGAGGGGAGGGAGGAGGGAGAGAGAAAGTAAGAAAGAGAGGAAGGGAAACACAAAAGTCCTAGGCATATTTTGCCATTGTTTCTTTGAAAACCAGGATATTTTCTAACTCAGCTATATATTCTGAGTCACAACTGCTAAGAAAATAAACTGTACCCAGACTCTTTGCAGAATATTAGTGGTTTTTGAGAGCAGGATGTCAGCTTACATGGTAACAGTGACTGAATTGATTCTGTAGCGTTAAGTGCTATTAAGGTTCTCCAGTGTTGGCAGACTGACTGCAATACAGTAGGGAATCTCTATTCAGCACATGCATTTTGTGAGACTTTTTAGTACCATATACTTGAGAATAAAATGCGTGAAAAAAGAAGTAGATTTGCTTTGTTCCTCACTAAATTCTGGGTAGTAAATCTTGTTTGAGGAAAACAAATGTAACCTATGCCCTTGCCCTATCTTATATTTTTGAATTATTATTTTCCTCTAGGCCCAAGGTCATGATGATTTATGGAAAGGGAGACTAACAGATGTTTTAGATTATGCTGGCACACATGAAACCATTATCCCTCCTCCATCACTGGGCGTCTTGGGAAATGCATGCTTACAACGAGCAGGAAGCCTCAAGATAAGAGAAGAGTGCATAATCTGTACACTGTGTATTCCGGGCTGGCTGCCTCCTTCTTCCTCCCAGTGCCCTTGGAGGTTTGACATTCTGATCCCAGTGAGGGTTACAGGAGCTAACTTCTACAACCACTAAATGGATATCCCTCAGCTTCCGTGACCTAGACAAGAGCAATTGGGACTGTCAAGAGAATCTTCCCAGTCACTCAGGCTCAGAATCTAGGTGTTAAGGGCAGCTCCTCCCCCATATCCAATGTATTGCCAAGTTCTGTATATTGAAAACATCTCCCATATTCAGGACCCATTTCTCATCTCCAAAACTACCAACACTGTGTTGGAGGCAGGAGCTCATCACACTAGACTATTGCAACAGTGTTCTGCTTGGTCTCCCCCCTCAGGTCTTTCCCCACTCCAGTCCATCTTCCATTCACTTGCCAAAGTGATCTTGTAAATGTAGTCTAATCATGTGACCTTCCTACTTAATAAACTCCAGTGATTCCCTATGACATCCAGAATCAAATATAAAATCCTCCAAAAAACTATCACCATCCCACTCTTCTTATACTTTTGTTGCTCTTCAGTTGTGTCTGATTCTTCATGACCTCATTTGAGGTTTTCTTGACAAAAATATTGGAGTGGTTGGCCATTTCCTTCTCCGGCTCATTTTACAGATGAGGAAACTGAGCTTAAGTGACTTGCTAGCAAATGTCTGAGGCTGGATTTGAACTCAGGTCCCTCCTGACTCTAAGGCTGGCACTCTATCCACTGGGTCACCTAGCTTTCCCCTTGTTACATGTTAATCCCTTCCATATGATCCAGCAACATTGGCCTTGTTCCTTGCACATGACATCCCATCCCAATTCCATGCTTTTTCCCTGACTGTTCTCCATGCTTGGAATGTTCCTTATCCTTCTCTTCACCTCTCAACTTCCCTGTCTTCCTTTAAGTCTCAGCTAAAATACTGCTTTCTGCAAGGAGCCTTTCCTGGCCTTCTACATGGCAGCCCCTCAGATACCCTCAGATACAGCTGTCATCACCCCCCATGTTTTCTTTTCTCCAGGCTAAACATGCCCAGTTTCTTCAACCAATCTTCAAACATCATGGATTCTAGGATGCTTACTGTTCTGGTTCCTCTGGACATTCTTCAGTTTATGTACAGCTTCTTAATCCTGATGCCCAGAACTGAATACAATACTCCAAATGAGGTTTGATGAGTGAAGAGTACAGTGGGATTATCACTTCCCGAGGGATTCCTGAAAGTGGTGCCCCTCCTAATGCAGGCCCAGATCGCCTACCTTTCTTGGCTACCACATCACACAGCTGATTCATGTTGAGCTAGCAGCCCACTAAAACCCCCAAAGCCTTTTCAGGACTGCTCTCTAGCCATGCCTCCCGAATCTTTTACTTTTGAAGTTGATTTTCTTTGTACCCAAGTTTAAGGCTTGATATTTATTCATGCTGACTTTCTTTTCATTAGATGCATTCCTCTATCCTGCCACAATACTTTTGGACCCTGGCTCTGTCATCCAGGGTACTAATTAATCCCTATCCCAACCCTAGATGTGGGTCATCCACAACAGCACAAGACTAAGCACAGATCCCTGGGGTACTTCACTAGAGACCTGTTGCCACACTGATGTTGAACCATTGACATGACTACTTTCTGAATCTGGTCATCCGGTTAGTTCTATTTCCACATAATTATATTATCATCTAATCTACGTCTGTCCATCTTCACTACAAGACGGTATGAGGTACTTGATCAAGTTTTACTAAACTAGAAGTAAATGTTCATCAACCAGTTTAGAAATTTGGTCAAAAAAGAAAATAAGTTTAGCATGTCATCGCCTGTTCTTGATGAAACTATGCTGGCGCTTTGTAATCATCACTTCCGTTTTATAGACACCTGCCAATCATCTCTTTACTGACCTTTCCCGGTGTTTTCCCGGAATCAAAGTCAGGAGGAAATATCTCAAATACCAAGACTACCAGCTATTGTAAATCCCATTCAACTGGTGAGCTCGAAGGAAAGATTGACTTCTCCCACTGCTTTTCAACAAGCACCAAGTCAGGGGCAGCTAGCTGGCACAGTGAAAATAGAGCACCAGCCCTGGAGTCAGGAGGACCTGAGTTCAAATCTGGCCTCACACGCTTGACACACTTACTAGCCGTATGACTTTGGGCAAGTCACTTAACCCCAACTGCCGTCCAAAAAGAAAAAAAAAAAGATTTAAAAAAACTGACACCAAGTCATTCCACATTTATTAAGGGTCTACTATGTCCCAGGTGCTAAACTAAAAGCTGGGATACAAAGAAAAGCCAAAACCAAACAAAACAGGTCATGTTCTCAAGGGGCTCAGAATCTAACAGGGGAGACAACATGTGAACAATTATGTACAAACGGAACATATACAGGTGAGTTGGAGGTGATCCCAGAGAGAAGGCACTAAGCTTAAGGAGGCCTGGGAAAGGCTTCTTGTAGAAGGTTGGCTGTTAGTTGGGACTTGAAGGAAACCACTGGAGCTCTGAGGTGGTGATGAGGAAGGACAGAGTTCTAAACTTGAGGGACAGCCAATAAAAATGCTCTGAGTTGGGAGATGAAGTCTTCTATGTGAGGAACTGCAAGAAGGCCAGTGTCATTGGGTATATTGGTATAAAGATATAAAAGATATAAAGGTATAAAAAGCCTGGAAAGGTAGGAAGAGGCCCCAGCTTTAAAATTTTAAAGGGCTTTAAGAATGAAAAGAGCCAAAAAAAAAAAAAATCCAGGCAAGGAGCAGCAAGGTGGCACAGTGAATGGAGTACCAGCCCTGGAGTCAGGAGGACCTGAGTTCAAATCCAGCCTCAGACACTTAACATTTACTAGCCATGTGACCTTGGACAAGTCACTTAATCCCAATCACCCTGCTTCCCCCCTCCAAAAAGAAAAAAAAAGAATGAAAGGGGCTTTAAAAGCCAAAGAGTTGTTGTTCGGTCTTGTCCAACTCTTTGTGACCCTATTTGGAGTTTTCTTGGCAAAGATACTGGAAGTTTGCCATTCCCTTCTCTAACTCATTTTATAGATTGAGGAAACTGAGGCAAACAGGATTGAGTGACTTGCTCAGGGTCACACAGCTGGTAAGTGTCTGGGACCAAGTTTAAACCCATGAAGATGATCCACGGTGCAATCTCAAGGAGTTTATTGAATAGAGGGGAGACTTAGATCAGTTGGACAGCCAGACAGAGTCTGGACTCGAGTGGAGAAAGACCTGAGGCAGAGAAGCCAACCAGAAAGCCATTGCTAAAATCCGGTAGGCAGTAGGAGGTACTCAGAGTGGAGGTCAAGAGAGAGGTTAGGGCTAGATAAATAGATCCGAGAATGATACGCATTGAGGTCATAGCTGAGTCTATGGAAGCCAATAAGGACACCAAGAAAATGGTACAGAAGGAGAAGAAAAGAAGGCTAAGAACAGGGTATTGGGGGATATCCATGGTTAACAATAACAAACATAATAGCAGCTAATAGTTATATAGTGCTTCCTCTGGGCAAGGCACTGGGCTAAGTACTTAATCATTATTATCTTATTCGATCCTCACAACAACCCTGAGATGTGGGTACTATTATTGTCCCCATTTTTACAGCTGAGGAAATTAAGGCAAACAAAGGGTAAGTGACTTACCCAGGGTCACACAGCTAGTAAATGTCAGAGGCCAGATTTGAACTCATGAAGAGGGGTCTTCCTGACTCCAAGGCCAGTGCTGTCTCCACTGGGCCACCCAGCTGCACAACCTTATTGGGTACAACCTTTCCCCCTGCTTTCTCTTGTTTATCCGCTGTGATCCAGATCTGGCTCTCTGGCCACAACTCCTTTTCTTATGTCTTTCCATGAACTATGCCTTATGTAGTTCAGGAATCCCTTCGATACATCCAAAGATCTGGGACAGCAAGCAGCATAAGGTTTAGGAGCTGGCTGGAGGCAGATAATTTCACATAGGAGCATTTGACCCATTTCCTTTCGTTTTTCATTATGTCCAATAAACAATGGGATCGCAGACTACTAAGGCTTTGAACACATAAATATGGGGGAATCATGAGCTGTATTACAAATGTAAATTTTATTTTTTAATTTTTTTTAGTAATAATTTCATTCCCTAGATTAGCTCTGGACCAAGAGTGAACCAGACCCTATAGCAGCACCCTTTGATAGGGATGGAGCAGGATTTCAAAAGGTGCTCCACAGGTGCTATTAATGAGTGTGGCTACTCAGGTATTATGTTGTAGAGCACTGGGTCTGGAGTCAGGAAGACCTGAATTCAAATCTGGTCTCAGACACTTATTATCTATGTTTGCCTTAATCCACTGGAGAAGGAAATGGAGAGAAAAAAAACCTCCAGTATCTTTGCAAGAAAACTCCATGAACAACATGGACATACTATGGTCCATGGGGTCAAGGGGGTCATGAAGAATCAGACAGGACTAAAGGACTGAGCTTCACATTCAGCTATTGGTTCAAGTAGAGTGCCACCTTGTGGACAATACAGATATTGTACTCTTATGGAATAATTCCCATAGTGAAACACTTATCTTCCTGTAGGCTCAAGGAGGACCACCCTAAACAGGCACAAGCAGACAAGACTGTTCATGGTGTTGTACATGAGCAACAGCTGTCATGTAAAAATCAATTATGTATTAAAATTAGCTTTCACTTGCTTGCATTTTCCACAAATGGAAAATTCATGGATATTCTATTGCCATGAAAGTGATTTTTTATCTTAGAAAGACAGTAGCATTCAGATTTCTAATACTCGGGGTGGCTAGGTGGCACAGTGAATAGAGCACCGGCCCTGGAGTCAGGAGGACCTGAGTTCAAATCCAACCTCAGACACTTGACACACTTACTTAGCCGTGTGACTTTGGGCAAGTCACTTAACCCCAATTGCCTTCAAAAAGCGCAAAAAAACCCCTAGATTTCTAATACTTAATGTGATAGTCCAAAAAGTCTCCCTGGTTTAGGGGCTTGGCCTTTTTTCTTTCAGTTTTGAACACATCCCTTCCTCTTTCCTTATATCAATACTTCTTATTCGTGTTCTTTTCTGAAAACCTCTAGAACCTTCCATGCCCCATACTTTCTTTTCTTTTTTTGGAAGGGGGAAGACAGGGCAACTGGGGTTAAGTGACTTGCCCAAGGTCACACAGCTAGTAAGTGTTACATGTCTGAGGCCAGATTTGAACTGAGGTCCTCCTGACTCCAGGACTGGTGCTCTATTCACTGAGCCACCTAGCTGCCCCATTGCCCCATACTTTCACAGAGTGAGTTTCCTTTAGCCAATCCCTGGTGTATCCCTCTCTATGATATCACAGTTAGAAATCCAATGCCCTGAATGTAAACCTCCATCCCAAGAAAACCTATGGCACTCACTTGTTCCAGTATGGAAGTAACAAATGACCCAAACATGCTATCCATCAGGTAGGAGGAATTATAAGATTTTGGTGGAATCTTCTCCTTTTAGGTCTTCAAGAAAAGGCTGAGTGACCCGTTGTTGGGTAGGTTAAAGTGGGAATTTGTGAGGATTAGAAATATATGCAGATTGCAAGCGGCTGAGTCGAGGCACAGGGAGGTGTTTGAGGCCCAGGAATTAGTTGGGTCACATAGAGGTCAGAGCATACTGCACTGTCCCCAGCCAGGGGATACTGCATTGCTCAAGACTCTCTTGCATGGCGTTACCTGATGTTCCTGATTGGCGTCTCCACACCCTGGGGCCTTCATATCCTTGTGATTGCACTCCCCCTCTCACAATTCTGTTCAGCTGGGCTCTGTCATGTGTGGTATGTCGATCTGGGGTCTATATAAGACCTAGGCCTTGGAGGTATCTTTGAAGCCTGCCTTAAGACCTGGCTGTAAGGCTTCCCCATAGAGAGACCTTAATAAACCTTTTCTGGTTGGACCTGAGAGCCGTGACTCTTCTGTTCTAAAAGGTACGCTAGTGTCAATTAAGTAGGGTGAGTAACCGGCCCCTGCTGGTAAGTTAGGGTACTCTGAAAGAGAACCCTGACAGGAATTCTTTTAATGTATGGATTAGACAATATGGCCACTGAGGTCCCTTCCAATTCTCAACTCCTGTAATTCTGGGAATGTGGGCATTCCAAGTCCCAGAGCAATTTCTTATAGGAATATCACTGACCCTCTTCCTATTCTTTCTGTGGGATAAAATCTACTGGACATTTTTGAAACAGAAACCCAGCTGTATCCTTTCCACATTATCAGCTGGGATGAATACTTTGCCATGAAACCTTCCTTGCCTTGTCCCAGTTCTCTCATACCCCTGGGTGTCTCACAATAGGCCCTACATCTTCCATTCCTTTAATCAAAGGACATCATAGTAAAGATCTAATTGTTTTATATACCTCCTCTCTCTAATATCCCAAACCAAAGAAAGGGTTGGAACACCTTCCAGTCCAAATGTGATGACTACTTAATATCAATCAATCAATCTGTAAATATTTGTTACCCATCCACTATGTGCCAGAATCTGTGCTAAGTGCTGGGTGAGTTCTATTTCCCATAATGAAGATCCAGCTTTTGCCATAAGAGCTTGAACGAAAAAGAAATATTCCAGAAAATATTTCATAATAACATATATTTGCCCAGTTATGTTATTATAAGGTTGTGGCATAGAGCAAAATGTAATTTATTCAGAATCAGGACATTTGAGTTCAAAACTCAACCCTGAAACTTAATAGTTGTGTGACCTTAGGCAAGTCACAATTTCTCTGGTCCTCAGTTTCTTCCTCTTAGGAGAAAATGGTAGAGGAGAGGTTGAAGAAAATGACCTTTAAGGGCCTTTCTGGCTCTAAATACATGATTCTATGAATTCTGAATTAACTATCCCACTGCATCTCTGAGAAAATGGAAAATCTTATATCTGAGGACATCCTTAGATTTTGCATGAAAGCAGAAGACACATTCTTTCTACATGGGCACAAACTCCTATGAGACTAATACTATGTAGCAGTATGGTAAGTAACACCAGGAAGAGGTTAATGGGAGAGAAGCCAGGTTCTATACAGGAAGAAAGAAGACCGGTTATAAAAACAAGATCAGCTTTGATAATAGAAATAGCAGGAGATTAAGAGAATTAGAGAGATACCACAGGAACAAGAGAATGAGAAAACAGAGGAAAATAGAATCAGACAAAGGAAGATGACGTTAAAAGAATGTGAAGATGGTGGAGGGAAAGGGAGAAATGGAAGTACGTGGAAGAGGCAAAAATATAATACTAAATTCATTTTTATTAAACACTTCCTACCTGGTGGTAAAGTTATTTATTGGGTTTTTTCGGTCTCTTACTCCCTCAAGAGGTTTTGTAAACAATTTCATTTTGCCCCCTCAGCAATGTGCTCCCATTACTGTGTTGGGAGGCTGGCTACTTACTCTCTCTTTCTATGTCAGCATGTAATCTGCCACCAAGACAGTTGAAGCTAACATTTGCTCACTAGCACTGCGTTGGGCAGATACAAGCTCCTTTTCTTTCCAGAGGCAGTATAGATAAAATAGTAGATTAAAGAGATAGACTTGGAATCAGGACATCCTATGTTCAACTAGCTATGTGAGCCTAGACCAGTGATTCTCAACCTTCCTAATGCTTTGACCCTTTAATACTCATATGTGGGCATATCTGCATGTGGGCAGACCCGCCTGGAGGCAGACAGAGGAGCGGTGTCTCAGTTCCTAAGTCCATAGGAAACAGGTCTTAGGGGACCCCTGTGACCCCTGTGAAAGGGTCATTTGACCCCCAAAGGGGTCACAACCCACAGGTTGAGAACCCCTGGCCTGGATGAATCACTTCACAACTCTGACTCTCAATTTTCTGCATCAGATCTCTAAGGTCTGATTCTATTATACTATTGGGATCACCCTGTTGGCGTCCTATGGGGATCAAATGAAATAAATGTATGTGAAGTAGTTTAAACACCTTAAAGTACATGTAATACCAATTACTATGGATGAAGTGAAGGATTAGGATGATGGCATGTGTCGTCCTATTCAATGGAAAACCATTAAAATGATAAATGCCCGAAAAAGAGTAATAATGTGTATCTAAAAATGCTTCAAATATTCACAGAGGCCTTGGGAGGGCTGAAAAGTGTCGAGTGACCCCTTTTAGTTTTTTATTTTCTCATTTATTTCTTTGTTTTATTTTTTGTTTATATTTTTATATATTGTATATTGTGTATTTATTATTTTATTATGAACTCTTCTTCTTTGTCACATTAAGGTAATGTAGCAGATGGCAAACCTGGAGTCAGGAAGATCTGAGCTGTCCCCTCCACCATCTTCAAGGCATTTAACCACTCTGTGACTCAGTTTCTCATCTTTAAAATAGAAATAATAATAGCACTCACTTCCCAGGGATTTGTGACTATCAAAAGAGACAATATTTGTAAAGACTTTGCACACCTTAAAGCATTATAAATGCGAGCTATTATTAATTGTAAGGGGGTGAGGAGTAACTGATCAGAACTCAAAGTCTTTCCAGTGCAATTAATGAGATCACAGAAGATAAGTAAATGGTCACAGGGACCATGAGGTGTTAAGATCTGGGTTGTTGGTTTTTTTAATGCAAAGAGATTCTATTACTTTTTTCATGCTTTCTTAAGAGGTAATATAATTGTGCTTACCAACCACCTCAGTAAATGCCTTTGCTTTGAGCTGTTTCTGCCAACTCACTGAGTATTAAAAGGTAAACACATTAGGAGGGACTCGAGCTAGAGTTCTGAGAATTCAGATCCCCTAAAGTACCTTGAATCCAAGGTGGTCTTGCCCCTGGGACCTAACCTGTGAGCACAAGTTTGATAGCCTTAGAGGAAGCTCTATATAATTCAGTATCAGAGGCAGAAATTGAACCTCAGCTTATGTTTAGTATTCTTGATTGCATGTTGACTTTAATTTTCCTCTAAGTAAAGGATTTTATACTTCCAAAACCTTGTGATTTCATCAGTGTGGGCAAAACCAAGAATTCTGGCACTTGGACAAATTTAGTTGGCAGAGGTAGGGATAGGGACCTGGAGGAGCTGATTAAGAGATGACTACTCCCCTGAATGTTTAAGGTAGATGAGACAAAAATAGGGCAGCTAGGTGGCACAGTGAATAGAGTGCTGGGCCTAGAGTCAAGAAGACCTGAGTTCAAATCTAGCCTCAGATACTAACTGTATGACCCTGGGCAAGTCATTTGCCCCTGTTTGCCCCAGTTTCTTCATCTGTAAAATGAGCTGGAGAAGGAAATGGCAAACCAGTGTCTTTGCCAAGAAAACCCCAAATGGGGTCATGAAGAAGGGCTCAACAACAAAGAGACAAAAGTAATGGGTTTGGGCAAAGCAGTATTTTGAGGAATGTCAAGACCAGAGAAGACAACCTGAAGGGCCTTATATGACAGCAAAAAGGATTTGGACATGATGGGAGTTTTATATTGTGTGTGTATGTATATGTATACATGTATATGTGTATAGGCATTTTGATATATAGGTATATATATATAAGCATTAGATTATGTTAATTAAACACGGCGGAGGAAAGATGATTGCTGAATAATGATGGCAGAGGGAGTATCTGAAAGTAGCAGTGTGGAACAAAAAGTATGCCAATTCCTCCTTCTGGCACTGTGTATCGAGGGGGATGACAAAAGGAGCAGCCATCCTTGGAAGAGGGAACAAGAGATGAAGGGTCTTCAGGAGAAACTAGTTTTCAATGAGCTGCAGAAGGTGGAAAAAATAGCAGAGTAACAGCAACATTATGCAATGACCAACTTTGATAGACTTAGCCCTTCTCAGTAATGCAATGATCTGGTTGCTTGGTGTTGTCCCTCAAGGACCAAAATGACATCACTATGCTAGAGTCAAGTTTCAGTATGTCCAACTGTGGCTGATCAGACCAATATAAGCTTGGAACGTTCTGCCACAGGTTGGGCACAGATAGTCCATGTGAACATTTGGGTTGGATTCTCTAAATTTGTGCATCTTGCATTTCTTTTGAACTATTTCATTTCTGTTTTGTTCATAGAGGATAGCACCTTCTCTAAAGTGGGCACACCATGTTGAGTGATCCTGTGCCAACGTCTCTCATGTCACACAATCAATTCCAAAGTTCTTAAAAGACTCCCTGAGAGTGTCTTTGTATTGCTTCTTCTGACCACTGTGCAAATGCTTACGCTGTGTGAGTTCTCCATAAAGTAATCTTTTTGGCAAGTGTGCATTTTACATTTGAACAATGACCAGCCCATCAAAGTTTGTGCTCTCTGAAGCAGAATTTGAATACTTGGCAGTTTAGTTCGAGTAAGGACCTCAGTATCTGGTACTTTATCCTGCCAGGTGATCTTCAGAATCTTCCTAATACAATTCAAATGGAAGTGATTTAGTTTCCTGCCATGGCACTGGTAGACTGTCCAGGTTTCACAGGCATACAACAATGAGGTCAGCATCATGGCTCTGTAGATCTTCAGTCCAATAGTTAGTCTAATATCTCTTCTCTCCCATGCTTTCCTAGTCTCCCAAACACTGAGTTAGCTCTGGCAATTTGTGGGTCAACCTCGTTATCAGTGTGTCCAAGACAACTCCAAAAGACTCATGATGGAAAATGCTATCCCCATTCAGAGAAAGAACTATGGAATCTGAATCTAGATTGAAGCATACTGTTTTCTCTTTTTGTTTCTTTCTTGTGGTTTTTCCCTTTAATTCTGATTCTTCTTTCACAGCATGACTAATGTGGAAATATGTTTAATATGGTTGCACATGTATAACCTATATCAGATTGCATGCAGTCTTAGGGAGGATGGAGGGGAGGTGGGGGGGGGGCAATTTAGAACTCAAAATCTTATAAAAGTGAATGTTGAAAACTAAAAATAAATTAAAAAAAAGAAATAGAGTAAGATTTAAAACTAAAAGCAACAAAGTTAGAAAGGCAAAAGATTGAGTGGAACTGATGAGGTGCTTGGGTGCCTGTGCTTGAACCCCAGTTTGTAAAATATTTCTCCCTAGTCTCAAAACACAGTCTCAGGCACTTTCTCGCCTGCTCAAGGGCAGCACACTCTAGCAAAATACTTATCTCTCTTTCTAATACAGTAGCCAGCTGCACCTATGGAATTTAGTAGTTTGACCCAGCTGTGTACTGGCTGAAGCAGCTGTGTTCCGGGTCATACCTATCCTATGTATCCTAGACTCAGTCATATGTATACTCCCTAGCTCATTATATACATCCTGAATCCCACATTAGCTTGGGATATACAGATACCCCCAACATCCATCTTGTCAAACACGACATTGATGGGTGGCAGCTTGGTCAGCCCTGACCACTAGCTAACTTAGTGATGTTTCAAGCCTAAAGCCAGGCAGCCCCAACTTGGGCTATTTCACGATGAATTCTGGTCAATACACCTGCGCAGTAGATACTACAAGTGCATGTTCCTTTAAGAACTGACCACTCCTTAATTCCTCCCTAATCCTGCCCTGACTCACCTAGTTAGCATATTTGGCACAGGTTTTACTATAGTTATCCTATATAAACTATAATATACTCCCTCTAAGGTTGCAAGTTCTCTAAGAACTCTTATCCACTGTATAGTATAACAATAAATCTTTGCCACCTTGACTTAGAGCAATGGTTCTCAACCTGTGGGTCGCGACCCTTTTGGGGGTTGAACAACCCTTTCACAGGGATCACAGGGGTCACCTAAGACCATCGGGAAACACATATTTCCCGATGGTCTTAGGACCCGAGACACCCGCTTCTCTATCCACCTCCAGGCAGGTCTGCCCACATGCAGATATGCCCACATACAAGCATTAAAGGGTCACAGCATTTGGAAGGTTGAGAACCACTGACTTAGAGAATGCTTGAGTCCGTGAATTCATTCCAGACTGCTTTCCAGGGACTCTGGTTAATGGGGTTCCTGGACTCCCTCCCCCCACCAGGACTGAGGCAAGTTACATTTGAGTTTATGATGAGGCAAGTAGTTGGCATTGGGAGTGTGCCACCTTCATTGCTGGTCTTTCCCCCATCCTGAGTTCTCAAGTTAGGTGGCATGTTGGAAGAAAATTGCTCCAATGAGATGGTATTCCAGGAAAGATGTAGAGTGGCTTCGAGATCCTGGGGAGTGGCAGCCAAGCAAGAGAACAGGTGGCTCACACAGGTAACATTCCACTGGGCAGTCTTTTGGTGCCACTCTACCCAACTGCTGTCCCATAGCTGGGCTACTTTGGGGCCAAGAAGTTTGGCTGGGATAACTAAAGTTCAAGATCACAATCTTCAAATTAAGATTCAGCATGCCCAGCCAAACACTTACTCAAGACATACATAGAGCAGGTAGGTGGTGTAAGAGGGGATATAATGGAATCTTGTTTTGCTCCCACAAAAATTATTGGAAGATAATCAGCGGCTGTGGGGAAGCTTTTGTTTATCTTACTTTACTAAAACCCTGGTCTTCCTGGGTCAATGGCCAGAGGGAACTAGAAAGGTGGGGGTGTGGCACAGAGCTCCTACCTTAGAAGAGAAGAGGTCAGGTCTCAAGTATCCTCATTACCTTGCCTCTGTAATCAACATATAATCTGCACATATCAGGGGAATGTAGAATATATATATAGAAGGAAATAAAGTAAGAAGTATGAGGAATTTGACTAACCCTTGAGAAATTTGACTATATAGGGAGGGAATGTAGAATATATATAGAGAGAGAGAGGGAAATAAAGTAAGGAATTTGAAGAATTTAACTAACCCTAAATCTACCAGGAAGGACAGAACTTGTAGACCCTCACTCCTATTAGTGAGTACTATATTTGATTTTTTACTGGAAATGTAAATGAGCACCTTTCTCTGTTTACTTTTTCCAACATTTTTGAGTAGGAAGTGATTTGTTGTTTTAAGGGCTGTATTGTGTGGATTTTTCATTGGGTATACAAAAAAAGGAAGTAGCAAGCAATGGAAGCTTGCCCTAGGTTAACTTCCTGGTCCTAGCTAGAAGTCCTGTGATGTTTACAACTGTGTGTGTCTTTCTAAGAGCCCCCAGGGAAGCAGTAGGCAGTGTAAGTGTAAGTTTTAGGCTCACCTAGAAAATCCTGTGAGTCCCCAAAATATGTTTTTCATAGTAGTGTAATAAAGCCATGCCTGGAGTCAGGAGAACTTAAGTACAAGTCTTACCTCACACACTTACTAGCTGTATAACCCAATTGTCTCCCAAAAAAAAAAAACTTCATACTTAAAAGCCCCTAGGTTATAATAAATAAAGATTAAAGTAGTGTCTATGTGTATATCAAAAAGAGATGTGACACATTATTCTAAATCTTCATTTATGTAAATAAATTATGGAAATGATATTCTTAAATTCATACCCAGCTGGGAAGAGGCCTACATACATGCCTTGGCTTTTGAGAGCAATAATTCACATTTGTATCATGCTTTAATGTTTATAAGGCACTTTCCTTGCAACAGTCCTGTGAGGTAGGTAGTGAAAATATTACTATGCCCATTTTATGGATGAGGAAACTGAGGCTCAGAGAGACCAACTGCCTTGCCTTCCCCTCTCCAAAAAGCAAAAAAAAAAAAAAAAAAAGCAGAAACAACACAGCCCCTGCTATGTGAGAGCTTATAATACAGTTGGAATATACTTCATTTTTACTTATATAGGGCAGTTCAAAACCTGGGAGGCTTGTCAATGGCATTATGTAGATGAGGGCAGGAATATAGACCAAGTAGGTAAAAGACATTGACATCATCTCCTTTTCTTAGTTTTTATTCTGGTTTATTTTCATGCAAACCCAGAGATCTTGGGGATTTTTAAGACTAAGGAAGATGTTTGAGGAGCAGGTAGGTGGTGCAGTGAAGAGAGTGCTGGGCCTGAAGTCAGGAAGACTCATCTTCCTGAGTTCAAATCTGGCCTCAGACACTAGCTATGTGACCCTGGGCAAGTCACTTAACCCTGTTTACCTCAGTTTCCTCATCTGTAAAATGAGTTGGAGTAGCAAACCACTCCAGTATCTATGTCAAGAAAACCCCAAATGGAGTATGAAGATGGACACCACTAAAAGGACAGAGCAGCTACAGTGAAAGATGTTTGTGTGGACAAAGGACTTGGGATGACCTCAGACTTGGAGTTAAAAGACAAAACTGAATCTTAGCCTGAGGGTATTGTGCTGGCTTGGGTTCTGCATTCCCCTTGGCTGAATATGGGGGCTCTTAGCCTCTAGCACTGAGCCAGGGGCTGTCTGCCTTCCCTTAATCAGGAAGTCACTTTATGACCATTACATCCCATCCAATGGAAGTCGAGGTGGGCAGCTGGTAGTCCTGAGGAACTGGCCTAAAGCCAAGAAGCTGGAAACAGAAACTTCCAAACCACAACCAGCAGAACACTGCTTGGCAGAGACTACACGGCGTGCCTGCCAGTGGGAGCAGTTTTATGACCTCACCCTCAGACAAGGGCAGCTCTAAAGGGGCAAATTCATGAATTGCCCTTTCATGCTTGTGCCCTGGCCACATGTATCCCCTGTGTGTGTGCCCCTCCTCTACAAGTACCCTGGGCACACATGTTCCCTAAGTATGGCCACTCTTTCTGCAGATGGTGTGTATCTAAGGAAGAATATGTCCTAGGTTTATGGATGGAAATGTTCAATTACTACTTTTCTAACTATGCTATTTCTTTAAATGCCTTTGCTTCAAACTAATTAGTAAATTAAATTTAAAAAATCTAATTAGTAAAAGTAAACACATGGGTGTCATAAGCTATAGTTTTGAGTAGACACAGATGTACAGAATACCTTAAAGCTGGGGTAGTTTTTTTCTGGGGGTCCCACATGGGAGAAGGGGCTACTCCAGGTGCTATGCTTTTCTGTGTGTATGTCATATCCCCCTATAAAATATAAGTTTCCTGAAGCAGGAAATGCTTCATTTTTGTCTTTATTGCCCCAGGATCTCGAATGCAGTAGATGCTTAATAAATGCTTATTGAATCAACAATATAAGTTGTATCTTTTAAAAATAGTTTTAGCAATGTTGTTTTATCAGCAATTGTTTTCCTTTAAAATATGATTAATACAAGTTTGCTGCATTGGAATATAACCTTGGATTCAAGCCTGGAGCATTTGCAGTATTTCCTCATTGGTGGAGAGAATGATTCACTAATGCATGCCTCAGTGAGGGTGGAGTTGCCATAATAGCTTGGGAGAGAAGAGTCATTCTTCCTTCCTGAAGCCACATGTGACTCCAGATATTCTTTAGAGAAAAACCTAAATAGAAAAAAGATAGGCTTTTTCTTTTTTAAGGCAAAAATATAAGACAAATTCAGTACCCCAACATGTCCCTGATTTTAAGCTTGCTTCCCTAGAGACTTCAAGAAATTTCCTCTTGGGTGAGACTGGGGACTCTCCCTTAGCTGAGTTATCTCATTCTTAATAGAATTCATTCTCTCTGTGTATCATCTGGTATATTCTAATCTGTTTAATTTTTCTGATTTCTGTTTGCTGTTTGGATAAATGATTCACTATTCACTATTTGTGATGATCTTTTGTGTAATTTGTTGAGAAGGGGTCAAGTTTTCCGATATAAACTTGGGAATCTTTTCTTCTTTAAGATATACCAATCAGGAAAGCTGTTTGAACCTAAGAAAAAATATTCCCTAGACTAGCAATATTCAGTGGGCAGATAGATATAATTCCATTCCAGTTCCCCATCTCTGCTGTGGAGGCCAAAATTGCGGCCCCCTCTCCTATTCCCCTCCAGGCAAGAATCAAATTCTCTCCTGGAGAGGGGTGCACAAGATTCCAGAGATATCTTTCTGAAGGGGTATGGACTTTGGACTTCCCCCATCTTTTGAACTTTCCCATGAATTTCAGGAACCCAGCCCTTGAACCTAGATCCCTGTCATTCTCCTGAGGCATCAGCTCATTCCAGTATAGTCCTTTCAACTGTCCTTTCATCTTGGCCCTCATTGTCTGCACCTGACCCCACCCCAGGCTATTCACCATTCCTTGATCCCATCCAGATCTTAGCCCAGTCTTTCTGTATAAAAATGTCTATCTTGCCCCCATTAAATTACTCAATTTCTTAAAATCTGGACTGCTTGTATTGGTGTTACAATAAACCTTGTTACTTGAACTGAAAGGAGGATTGAGTTGAATTCTTTCCAGGCAGACCCATGCCTTTTGCCCTAGAATTCAAGGATTCCCAGCACCCCTAGACCACAACATTTCCAAGCCTCATTTAGACAATCCCACGTGGGCGTACATATAAACTAGATAGGCAAAACACATATCCTTCATTTGGATGTAATTTCAGAGCTCAAAAAAATTTTTTTCATCAAAATGGAGCTCCAATTTTTATGCAAGTCAATAGGTAAATATCATTTAGAGAAATTCACTTTACAATCAACTTTTGAGAGAGACATTATTTATACAAAATGAGATTCACCCAAACAAGAAAGGAGTAACACGTTTTCATAAAAAAGAATTCTAGACATTAGATTATTTTAAATTAGGGCTTCTTTCCCGAAACAATCTTCCACTCCTTTGGAATCCTGTATCATGCATCCTTGCAGAATACTTTCCCTTCTTCCCTCCGCTCCTTCCTGCTTTTCAGCTTCCTTTTGGGTGTTGTCTTCTTCCATTAGACTAAAGCATCTTGAGGGTAGGGACTATCTTTATTTTTATTTGTATCCTCAGCACTTAGCACAGTACTTGACACATAATAGATGTTTAATAAATGCTTATTGACTGATTTAACCATATAGAAAAAGACATTAAAAAAAACACTAGCCTGGGATCAGCTATATGAGACTTGGCAAGGTTCTTTAGGCTTCTCTAGGACTCATTTTTCTCATCTATAAAATAAAGTGGCAGAATTCTCTATAGGCCTTTCTAACTCTAAAATCCTACAATTCTAAGTTAACTACAGATAATCTTGGAGCACAGAAGAATAGTAAAAAAAAAAAAAAAAAAGATAATCCTCATGGTTGCTGCTCATGGTCAGGAACAAAAAGTCAGGGGGAGAGAGATGCCACGCTGACCCGTCAGTTCCACTGTGAAATCCATTGCCCTAAATTTGGATTTAATAATCAGAAAAAATTTTAGCAACACCAGTGATGTAGCTTTTACTACCCAAACAACTTACTGAAATTGGAAATTGGCCTGTTTGCTCACATTCAGTCTGTCCCTGGTACAAGTACATGCACTGTTCCTAACAAAAGATAGATTGAATCCAAAGTCACTCTTTCTTTCCCTTTCTTGTCTGATGTTGTGCTTTGATGCCCACTTTGAAGGGTTCCCCTCAAGCCATGGAAGATTGGCCACCAGACATTCCATACACGAATCTGTGGCAGCAAAAAAATACATGGAAAAAAAGATGATATATTAAAGCTCTGCCTTCCTCCAAAGTCCTGCTGAGCCAGCCCGTGTCAAATCATAAGGACTGGCTGAGCTCTAGCTCTTCTCTTATTAACAGAATGATAACTGCTAGGCTGTTAGGACTTTATTGGATTGCCTAAAAAGGGAGAGGCAACCAGGCTAATATTGTATGACACTTATTTCCCAGAAGCTATGCCTATTACCGAAATGAAAGGATGAAAAGGAAGCTAAAAGATTACACATTGACCCACACACTATAATCATGGGCTGCTTGTCGCTAAGAGCAAAACCACCAGTGTTTACATTTGATCAATGTCATCTCAGTTAATGGAAAAGAACAAACTAGAAATGCAAATCAGCAGAACGTTATGTTCAGCATATATATCTTAACCAGGAGATCACTGTACACAGGAACAGCAACATCCTACGATGATCAACTGTGAGAGACTTAGCTATTCTCAGCAATACGACGATCTAAGACAATTCCAAGAGATTCATAATGAAAAATGCTACCCACCTCCAGAGAGATAAATTATGAACTCTGAGTGGAAATTGAAATATATACACATATATCTATATTGTTTTTCTATATGTGTATACATATATGTGTACATGTATGCATACACACACATTCTTTGTGACCCCATCCAGTTTTCTTGGCAAAGATATTGGAATGGTTTGCCCTTTCCTTCTCCAGCTCATTTTACAGATGAGGAAACTAAGGCAAAGAGGGTTATACAACTTGCTCAGGGTCACACAGGTAGTAAGGGTCTGAGATCAGATTTGAATTCAGGAAGGTAAATCTTGTTGACTCCAGTCCCAGCATTCTATCTACTGTACCACCTAGCTGGCAAATAGACAGACGGATGGATGGACAGATGGACAGACAGATAGATAGATAGATGATAGATAGATAAATAGATAGAAGTATATGTTAAAACTATACATAAAGGAGGCTTGCAAATGAAAATGCTTGTATTTCCCAGTGTCTGTCAAGTTCAGGATGACAAAGAACAAAAAAGCAACAAGAATGAAAGAAGATGTAATGAATGGGGAGAATACAGCAGAGCATGAGGAGACATACATGAACCAATGCAGAGCACAGACAACAAAACCACATAGGGCACTCGCATCGGATCACTGATGGTGGAGCTGGGCGTCTTGCAGAGAGCCGTGTGCTCCCAGCCCTTCTCTAAGGAACACGCCCAAACTAAGGCTCCTGACTGGTCCCCTGGTCCCCATGCTAGGGAGAGTGGTATCACATAATAATATCAGAGACTGAACCAGAACTTGCCGCTCACTCTGGGGCTTTACAGAGCAAGGAGATGTGGCCGTCAGTCCCTTTCAAGGCAGCCTCTTTAATGAAACAAAGTGCTCTGTCGATATACATTAGCACAGTAATGTACACGGAAAGAAGAAAACAAGACACAAATGACTCCTGTGTAATTACAATGGTCAAATATGGTCCTGGTAGAAAAAGGGAGAAAGTGCCCTTCCCTCCCTTCCCCCCTCCCTCACTCCTTTACAGAGGCGGAGAGCCACGAGGGGCGTATGATGCCGCATGTGTTGTCAGAAACAGTAGAGACAATCCTTGTTTTGCTGAACCTCGTTTTTTACTCTTTGTTACACAGGCTGGCTCACTGAGGGTTAGAGCGGAAGGATATACTTGGAAATGATAGTGACACAAAATCAAAAGGTAGCGTTTTTTTTTATGAAAAGAAAATCATGGGATGACTAGGTGGCATAGTAGGTAGAGTGCCAGTCCTGGAGTCAGGAGGATCTGAATTCAAATGTCTCAGACACATCAAACTGTATGACCCTGGGCAAGTCACTTAATCCCAATTGCCCTGCCTTCCCCCCTCCAAAAAGAAAAAAAATCTTCTATGGACAGCATTCTTTCTCATAAGCAAATCTTTCTTCATTGTATTTTCGTGTTTTTAATGCCTACTCTACCTACAAGTCTTTGCATCTGTGTGACACTCTCTAGGTGCCCAACAAAATGAGATAGGCCTAGCCAGGGTCCTGATTCTACAACACCTACAAGTCCTTCATGTCTGGAGAAAAGTAGCTGCTCTTATAACTTTATTTATAAAAAAAAATAAGAGTTTGGGGCAGCCAGGTGGCACAGTGAATAGAGCACTGGCCCTGAAGTCAGAAGGACCTGAGTTTAAATCCGACCTCAGACACTTGACACACCAGCTGTGTGACTTTGGGCAAGTCACTTAACCCCAATTGCCCTCCAAAAAGCAGGAAAAAAAAAAAGTTGGCCTAAAGGCTACTGGAGTGATTTAGTAGTTACCTAATTTTTCTCTTATATAAGGGAGGAGACACAGATTCATAAGTAATAACAATAATGGTAAGCACTTGAGAGATAAATTATTCATAAGAAAGTAGCTACCTGAGCTACCTGTAAATGAGAAAAGCTCCCAGTGGCTGCTCTGTCATTTTATCAACATGCCTTCTAACTTCTCAGCTAAGAGAAAAGGTGTCTCCTCAGCTTCTATCCCTCACTGTGCTATAACAAATGGAAATCCAATAATAGGCTCAGGGAAACAGCCACTCCATCCTGTCCCTCCACTAAGAGGTTCCTCTCATCTCTGGACTCCATGTACACAGACCCTGGTTCCGTCCAGAGGAGTAGGACTTCCAAAGAAAGAAATCAGGCATTTTTGTCTCATTCCTCTTGGGCCCTATTTATCCCAGTACTTGGAGAAACTCTAATTAAATCTTAGGTTTGGGGTAATGTATAGGATCTCCCCAAAGAGGAGAGAAGAAAATTAACCAATGTACAAAATGAATCAGGTGTGGGACAACCACTTATTTCCTCCATACAACAGAAATGCTAAGCACAAAAGCATCTCACAAACACTTGCTAACAAAGATATAAAACAAGTTCTAGTAACGTAAGTACTTGTCTAGCAGATTGAGACTTAAAACAATCAAAACATAAAGGCTTTTGCAGAATTGCTGAATAGGCATTATACATTTCACCTCAGCTCTACACTGTCCAAACAATTTTCTCCAAGACCTTCAAGGGGCCTAGCTCTTCCCGATGTTGGTGGTCATCCTTGCCAATGCAAGAATTTCTCCTGATGCTAGGGACTCAGAACCTCTGGTCTCTTAAACTCACAAGGGAGCCTACAAACCTGGAAATGTCCTTCTCGGAATGGCTACATAATCACCTATGATCAGACAAAGAAACTCAAAGCAGAAGAGGAAACCAGAGGCCCAGGGTCAAGTTCATCTCACTGAGCCCTAACTTTAGCTATCATATGGAACCAGTTGCCATGCTGCTGGCTTCAGGGAAAAGTCACTCCCTTTTAAAGATCCACTGAGCCAGCAGCTCTTCCTGCTCAACAGACAACATAGTTCCGAAACACCCAAGTCCTTCAACCCCAGGTTGTTTCCCTGTAAGTGGCTAGGGCACAGGCTCAGCATTCCTTCAGATTTCCTCCAATCCAATTCCTACAGTTTGCAAAAGGAAATCACAGGGTCATGGACCAGGTGGGACAGCAGAGCTAGCAGTCAGAGATCAGGCACACCACTGTACTCTGCCCACCACGTGGTTCCTGCTCAATAGGAAGTCATGCCAACTAGCAAGATGAATGATCTTCTCTTATCTTGCCTTCAGGCTTCTCTTTCCCAAAAGCCTAAAAAACAGTGCCAGAAAACCAAGGTCAACCCAACTGATGAATTCTGGGGTGGTCTTTGTATGAGTCTCCCATCTCCATAGCAGGGTTCTCTATGCAGATGCCACATAAAGACAAAGAACCATTCTTTGAGAATAAGAACTGGAAAACATTTCTTGGGTAGCAGTGCCTCAACAGATTGTGTAAGAGGTACATCTACACCTTCCATATCCCCTTTTTCTTGTACCCTTCACCAAAGATCTTTATTCCCCCAGAGATAACAAAAATCGAGTTTTCCTCCCATGAAAGCTTAAGTCTGAAATCTAACACTTAAAATATTTATTCTATAATGCATTCCTTCCCATTTCCCTAGTCTCTTAACACTGAAGATCAGGAAAGGAAAAAGGGGAAGTGACTTAAAGGTTGCATTGCAAATATTAATACATAATTACAAAGCTAGCTTCTTAAGTTGTCACCAAGGTCTCGGCTCTGAACATTGGACGATATCTACTCATTCCAGTAAAAACAGACATGAAAGAGCACTTTGTTTCCCCCACAATATGTAATAAGTGCCCCTATTTACCTTTCACCTGCTCCCATACTCCAACTGCCTTGCAATAATGGATCCTCTTTTATATATTAAAAAAAACAAGCTTCATCATGAAAAGGCATATCACTTCACCCCAGAACTAAAGAGATATTTTCTCCAATCTAGAACTAAAATTGTATCTGACAGCCCAGTTTTCCCCAGTTGTTATGTTGTTGAATGCAGGCCTAAAACCTGAACATCTCTTGGCTTAGCTTCATTCTTTAACTCCCTTCCTCTACCTTCTTTGTTCTCCTCAATCACTGTAAGGGATTTATGAGTCGGCATCTCTCCCTATTGGCCTCAAAGAGTCAAGCTATATTTATGGCAGTAACTGTTCCTCAATACTACAAGCAAGGCTGCCTCTTAACTGTATTTCATGTGATAGATTTAATGAATGCTTGAATAAGGAGCCTCCTGTCAGACAATTACAACATGTGCACTCAATATATATTTGTCAATTTTTTAGAAAGACAAAAAGTTAATTCATCCTAAAATTAAATCAAAGAAATTACCTCAGAGCAAAGATAGGTATTCCATAGCTCTGGTACAGCTACTAATTGCTACTTTACCCACTCCTCATTCTATACATATCCATCTCTTCCCATCTCTCAATCAATCAGTAAACATTGATTGTCTACTATTAAGCATCTGTTTAATTATTAGTTATTATTAATTATATATTGGTCATTTATTTATTGCTTTATTTAAGTTCCAGGCACTGTGCTAAGCACTAGGGATGCAAAAAGAGACAAAAGCTCCCTGCCTTCCAGGAGCTTACAATCTAAGGGGGGGAGGGAGGGAGACAATATGCAAACCAATACATACAAAGCAAGTTATATGCAGGAGAAATGGGAAACAACTAACAGAAGGAAGGCACTAGAATTGAGAGGGTTTGGGGAAGGCTTCCTATATCAGACAGGACTTTGGTTGGGACTTAAAGGAAGTCAAAGAGGTCAGTACTCCAGGAGGAGGAGGAGGAGAGTTCCAGGCCTGGGAGACAGCCCGAGAGCACGCCCAAAGCTGAGAAATCTTGTGCTCCTAACAGCAGAAGACCAATGTCACTAGATCAAAATGTACATGTCAGGGAGTAAGGTAGGAGGAGAATGGAAAGGCAAAAAGGGGTAGCTTGTGAAGGACTTTGAATGCCAAACAGTATTTTTTTATTTGCTTCTAAAGGCAATAGGAAGCCACTGGAGTTTATTGAGGGGGTACGAAGGGAGGAATTGACATAAACAGACCTGCAGTAGAGAAAAAATCAATTCAGTGGCTAAATGGAGTATGGATTGGAGTGGGTTGAGACTTGAGGTAGGCAGATCCCCCTAAAAGGTTATTGCAATCATGCAGGCATGAGGTGATAAGGGCCTTCACCAGAGGAGTGACAGCATCAGAGGAGAGAAAGGAGTATATTTGGAGATGTTGCAAAGGTGAAATCAGCAGGCCTTGGCAACAACTTGGGTATAGGAGGTGAGAGGAGGTGAAGAATCCAGGATGGCTTCTAGGTCGGAGCCTAAGGGAGTGGGAGGATGCTATTGCCCTCTACAGTAATAGAGAAGGTTGGGGGGAGGGTGGTTTAGGGGGAAAGATAATGAGTTCTGTTTTGGAGAAATTGAGTTGAAGATGTCTGAATGGCAGTTGGAAATATGAGACTGAAGGTCAGCAAAGGGATTGGGGCAAGAAAGATAGATTTGAGAATCATCAGCATAGAGATGGTTATGAAATCCCCGGGAGCTGGTGAGGTCACCATGCAAAGCAGCACAGCAAGAACAGAGAAGAGGGTCCAGGACAGAACCTGAAGGACCCCTACAGCTTTTAGAGGGTGTGATCTGGAGGAGGATCCCATAAAGGAGACAGAGAAGTGTTCAGATAAGTAGGAAGAAAATGAGGAGAGAGGAGTATCGTGAAAACCTGGAGAGAAGAGAGCATCAAGGAGAAGAGAGTGACCAAAGTGTCAAAGGCTGCACAGAGGTCAAAGAGAAGGAGGATTGAGAAAAGGTCATTGAGTTTGGCAACTAAGGGATCATCAGGAACTTTGGAGAGAGCAGTTTCAGCAGGATAATAAGGCCAGAAGCCAGACCAAAAGGGGTTAAGAAAAAGAACGAGAGGAGAGAAAGTGGAGGCCCCTATTTTAGTTGACCTCTTTAAAGAGTTTAACTACAAAGAGCAGAAGATATATGGGATGTTAGTGATATGGAAGGGTCAAGGGAGGGTTTTTTCAGGACAGGGGAGACATTTGTAGGCAGTGGGGAAGGAGCCAGTAGGGAGAGACAGATTGAAAATAAGTGAAAGAGTAAGGATGACAGAGAGAGCAATATATTGGAAGATACGAGATGGAATGGAATCTCTTGAATGAGCAGAAGGGTTAATTAGCCTTGGTAAAGAATTGAGAGAAATTACTATTTTGCTGTTATATTAATAACCAATTATTAAACTAGGATCCAGATTTTTTTCTCCTTTATTTCTTCTTTTAGGTCCCAGCCCCTGTAAAAGATTAGTCAGTATCTGAAGAACTGATTAACAAGATTGACCTAATCCTTGGGGAACATGCTCTTGGGCAAGACACCACCCAACTAAGAGACCTTACTTCTTTTTAGAGTATAAAGAGAGTCTAATCTTGGTGAGGTCTTGCCCCAAGGAAATCAGCCCTGTCCTTGCACCCCTCCACTGGAGTTTAGGGTGACCCAGCTTATGAAGGAGAAAACCAACCAGAGCAGTCAGGGTAGAAATAGACTCCTCTGTCCAGATTGTTGGAGGCAACTGAGTCTCATGATCAAGCCATATTCTCAGGAGAAGCTGACAACTCCTAGCATACCTCCTCATTAAATTTCCACAAATCAGGATAGATTTTCACTTCCCAGGGCATTCCCGTTCAAAAAAAATACTTAAGGCATTCAGTGTCTCCATTATAGTTCTTTAGTTACCAAGAGAAATCACTAACCATCAATTTATTGATTATTAGCTAGCCTAATTAATAAATTGATTGTTAATTTCCCAGAAATTATGTCTCTCAGGTTTTTTTTGTTGTCACAGAGTAAAGCCAATTCATCATATGAGACGGGGTGAAAGAGACAGTAACAAAAGATACCTGAGTGATAAGAGATGAGTAAGAGGGGGAAAGAGGGAGTTTATTACTTCAATTTGTTCTGTAAAATATGAGGTAAGACATGTATAACCTTTGTCAAAGTGCTTGCTTTCTAAACGAGGAGAGGTAGGGAGAGAATTTGGAACTCAAAATTTGAAAAATTGTTAAAAACTGGGGGGGAATAAAATATTAAAATTTTTAAATAAGTAAATAAAATGAGGTAAGGCTCTCAGCTGAGAGAGTAGGGGGAGGGGAAGCCATGAGAAGTTTGAGGAAAGATGAAAAAAGTTTGGAAGAGCTGCTGTGGAGAGTGGCTAAGTGAGCTGATAAGGGAGGTATATAGCAGGATTACCTGGCACCAGTGAGGGCCCAGTTGAGGTTATATAACATAAAGTAACATACTGTACTGTTTCCTTTTCTTTTTTTCCTTTTGTTTCCTTATTCCCTCTTTTTCTCTCTTGCCCTATTCTGCCTTGTGTGTATGGCAGACTATGCAGTCAAATTCTTAACTAGACCTAAACTTAGCCAACTCAGCTCTAATATATCAAGGATCTGAAACACTGTCCTGAGTGAAAGCTGACTTTGTAAAATACCTCTTTCACATATAGATCAGGAAAAGAATATGGATATATATATGAAAAAAATCTCCTTTTATTCAGAGAATCAGAGCTAAACCACCATCGTGAACCGCTGTCCTTTGAACCAAAGTGGAGAAAAAGGAATACAGTTATTACAAAATTGTGAGACTTTGTCAATACAGAAGAGGATGCTTGAGTCTTTCATACAGTTCAATGGAGGAACAAATCTGCTGGGAACCACTCTCCTGCTGAGTTGGTCCTGAGACGACTCTGCCACCCAATGGACCTTTGTGTGATACAATGACTATGCAAGAGGGACATGGGTATTACAGCAACAGATGTAGGGAATTTCACCTGACCTCTTCCACTCTTCTAAGTAAATCTCTTGGGTAATTTTCTTGGCCCTAGCCCTAGTTACTAGGGACGTGATGGTAGCTAAAGAGAATTTACTCACCCTCACACAAATAGCAAGCAAACCTGGAGGGGCTCCTGCTTAGAAGCAGTAAAATTGTCCCCTCCCCCTGAAAATGACTGACTTTTCTGTGTTGGGTGTGCATAACTAGAGGCTCGAGTAACAAAAAAGCTAAAACAACCATAGACATTTGATGAAGATTTGAATTTCACAGACTCCCAGAAAAAGAGGCCATAGAAGGCTGGTGATGAGCACACTTTAGCTGACATTATCACGAACTATCAGTTAATCAACAAGAGTTTGTTAAGGGTCTATTATATACCAGACACTGTGCCAAGAACTGGGCATACAAGTACAAAGTGAGTCCCTGCCCTCAAGGAGCTTACTTTCTACTAATGTGGGGGAAAGGGGTGGACATAACATGCAGTGTGTGTGTGTATGTGTGTGTGTGTGTGTGTGTGCGTGTGCGTGTTTAGTCATTTCAGTTGTGTGTGACTCTTTATGATCCCATTTGGAGTTTTCTTGGCAAAGATACTAGAATGGTTGGCCATTTCCTTCTCCAACTCATTTTATAAATGAAGAACTGAGGCAAACAGGGTTAAGCAACTTGCCCAGGGTCATACCGCTGGTGTCTGAGGCCAGATTTGAACTCATGAAGATGAGTCTTCCTGATTCCAAGCCCAGCGCTCTATTGTATAGCAGGAGGGAAAATGGTCACTGACTAACCTCACAGGCCAGCATATAATCACAAAAAGTAAGAGACAGAAAGCAAATTGTTAAATTAAATGTAAAGACCTGAGTACACCCTGCATCCTTTTAGTAGCATTGGGAAAAAAATTCCTTCCCTAAAAAAAAAACTATAGGAAAAGAAAAACTAAGGAAATAATAAAAAAAATAAGAAAATAAAAATAAAAATAAATGCCTTGATTGCAATAGGACAGCCTAGTCACTGGCTGGGGCCATGCTCCTGAGGGGAGGGGGATAGGAGCAGGCAGCAACACGAAGACTTCACAGGGAGAGAAAGAACATTAGCGAACCGCGGTGCCGAAGGTCTAAATTGCTCTGACCATATATACCAGTGTGCCCTAAATTTGCAGCAATTTTTCCTGCTGATTTTGTGTTTATTTCTAGATAATACACACCAGGCTTAGAAAGACGATGTTTTCTAACTACTACTCTTAGAGCCATCTTGGTAAATGCCTTTTCACTGAGCTTATTGTGTCTAATGACTGTCTGATAAAGGTAAACTCACTGATAGGGGCACATTAGCTGTCATTTTAGGAATGCAGATCCATAGAATACCTTGAAACCTGAGGATAACAGCTAATTTAAGGGAAGGTACCCCAGAGGGGGAATTACATACAAAATAAGCGATTTGAGGAAGGAGCACTAGTAACTAGGGCTTCCAAATGGTTTCGTAAAGGGTGCAGCACTTGAATTGAGCCTTAGGGGTTCTAAGAAGCAGAAGCACAAAGAGCATTCCAAGCACGGGGCACAGCAGCAGGAGATGGGATGATACATGCAGGGAATCCTAAGGAGGCCAGTTTGGTTAGAACATAGAGGGAGAAAGCGAAAAAAGGATAATCAGCCTGGAAACAGACTGAAGCCAGACTAAGGAACATCAAATGCCAAGTTAAGAAGTTTGCATTTTATTCTAAAATCAAGAGGTGGCCATTGAAGCTTCTTGAGCAAGGCAGGGATGGGGAGAGCTTGGGAGAGGAGAGGTCTTTAATTCTGGCTTCTTGCTTTGAGAGAAGATGTACTTGGTTCTAGGATCTCTTCAAGGAGAGGTCCCTGGAGGGAAAGACTGTGAAGTAGCTGATATATAGAGGAACCAGTGACTCAAGAATGTTCCTATTTCCAGCTTGCTTTCAAGCTTCAGGAAATGTCTCATTGGGTAAGTAAGATCAAGATGTCTGTGTCTCTGTCTCTGTCTGTCTCTGTCTATTTGTCTATCTATCTCTATTTCTGTCTCTTTCTCTGTCTCTCTCTCTCTCTTTGTCTTTCTCATTGAGATATCACTTTCTCAGTGGGAGAGTTCATTCACTCTACATATTGTCTGGCATCTTCTAATCTATATAACTTCTATGATTTCTGTTTGCTATCTACTTGGATAAATGAGTTTATTCACTACTCACTACATATGATGGTCTTCATGTAACTGGTTTTTTGGTGGGAAGAGAATCAAGCCTTCAGACATAGCTTTGGGCACTCCTCCCTCATGGAAAAGGGAACCAGGAGCATAATATTGAACATAAATATTTCTTCTATCTAGACTAACAACATGGGGAGGGCCAGATAGAGATGATTCTCATCTGCCAAGCAGAGCAAGGTGGCCAAGCTCATGGCCCCAATCTCTTACTACCCTCCTGGCAGGAATCAAAGTCTCCCTTTGAGAGGAATGGACAAGACTCCAGAAACATCTATATATATCTCCTACAAGACTCATTTTGATAAACACATGTGAACATAGACATAACCTACACGGAAAACACATACACACCTTACATTAGCAAGCAAAGTTTTATAATCAGAACTTTAAAATGAATGTCTTCACAGGCTCACTCCACTACTGGTGGGATTGTGACCTGATCTAATCATTCATGGAAACAATTTGAAATTTTAACCAAAAAAAAAGTAAATTGTTCAAAATCCTTGGGCCCAGAGATTCCACTGCTGGGAAAATACTCCCAGAAGTTCAACAACAGAAAAAAACAGAAGTGTACCATATGTCAGCGGTTCTCAACCTGTGGGTTATGTTCAGTTTGTAACAATGAAAATATATTCTGCATATCAGATATTTACATTACGATTCATAACAGTAGCAAAATTACAGTTATGAAGTAGCAACAAAAATAATTTTATGGTTGGGGGTCACCACAACATGAGGGACTGTATTAAAGGATTGCGGCATTAGGAAGGTTGAAAACCACTGCCATATGTGCTCAAATACTCACAGCAGCACTTTTTGTAGTAACAAAATGGGTGCCCATGGATTAGAGAATGGTTAAATCAATTATGGCATATAATGTAATGGAATATTGTGGTCCTGCAAAAAAAAAATGACCATAAAGAATACATAGAAACATGGGAAGATGTAGATGAACTAATGCAGAGTAAAGTTAGAAGGGCAGGTGTGTGGTATAATGGAGAGAACAGTGGACTTGGAATCAGAAAGATTCATCTTCTTGAGTTCAAATCTGGCCTCAGATACTTCCTAGCTGTGTGACCTTGGGCAAATCATTTAACCCTGTTTGCCTCAGTTTCCTCATCTGTAAAATAAACTGCAGAAGGAAATGGTCAACCACTCCAGTGTCTTTGCCAAGAAAATCTCAAGTGGAGTCATGGAGAGTCAGACATGACTGACACAACAGGATAACAAAAAAAGTTGCAAGAACCAAGAAAACAACATGCACACTGATTACAATAACACAAATGAAATTAAAAGAATATTAAAACGAAGTTAAATCCTGGATATTTGTAATGATCAAGCTTGTCCTTGAAGAATAGAAGAGGAAATATACCTTCCCCCTTTCTGGAGAGGTGAGGGACTATGGGTACAAAAAGTTGTGTGTGCTGACAGATGGATTTACTATTTCAGTTGGTTTTGCTTAACAATTTTCTTTTGTTACAAGGGAAGGCTCCCTGAGGAGAGAAACAGTAGGTTATATTCAGAAAAGACTGTGAAGGAAAACCGGAAAGCATTAATAAAATATTTACTCAAAGTAAAATTTTTAAAGAAAGAAAGTTAAGGAGTTAAGTCTTTTAATCTTTTTTGAAAAGATGCTTCTATTAAAAAAAAAACCAACCCAGGTTGAACGAACAGGAAGCCAGAAAACAGCACACTAATGAAAAGCCTCATTTCTCATGTATAGTTGAAGGTACTCTGCATGAGGCCTAAGCTCTTGGATCCCAGTCTGAAGCTCTGAAAGCAAAGGCTTGGTCATGAAAGAGCAATTTAAAAGGCTAAAAGACATATAGGAACTTCATGGGAAGATAGGACTGAAATTACATATAATTTTTTAAATTAGAAAACTTTAATAGCTCTAAAAATAACACAAGAAAGATGATCACTAAAGATATAAAAGAAACAATTTTTCAAATTGATCAGTAACCGGAAGAAATCATAGACAAATACAAGGTATATAAAGTTGCTGTGACTATGAGTTCTTGACTAGACCTTAACCTAGCTAGGTCTGGTTCTAACCCCTTTGGTTCACCAAAGGGACCAAGAATGTTGCTTTACCCTGTGGCCAATACTAAGAGCCCAAAATGGAGCTAAATTCTCCTGTTTTGCAGACTACTGACCCGAAAGTTTTAATCTGCCTCAGACACTTAACCCTTACTAGTGGTGTGACCTGGGGCAAGTCATTTAACCCCAATTGCCCTGCCTTCCCCCTCCAAAAAGCTAAAAAAAAAAAAAAAGTTTTAATCTAAAGGTTCTAAAAAGGGTTTTAATCAGATCTTCAAATTTACGCTAAAGATTTATGCAAACCTTTCCTTGTCCCATGGTGAAATACTGCTTTTAGCAATAGCTCAGGGCATCTAGGTGGTGCAGTGTCTAGAGTGCCAATCCTGCCAATCCCCAGGAAGACTCATCTTCCCAAATTCAAATCTGGCCTCAGACACTTACTAGCTGTGTGACCCTGGGCAAGTCACTTAATCCCATCTGCCTCTGTGTCCTCATCTATAAAATGAGTTGCAGGAGGGAATGGCAAACGGCTACAGTATCTTTGCCAAGAAAATCTCAAATGGAGTCATGAAGAGTCGAACATAACCGAAAACAGCTGAACGACAAACCAGTTCAGAAGACATCGAAACATTATTTCCTCTGGCTACAGACTTCCCATTCAAGCAGTCACCAAATCACATATCTGAAGAGGTCAGGCCATGAATTTAGAATTCAATACATCCCTTGGTAGCAACCTGTTAAATGAAATATAAAAGGAAATATGAGAATTATAGGAAATTACTATTCTCTCTCACTGAAAACTCCATTCCTTTATCTCCCCCTAAAGGTCTATGTTTAGTAATGGGGCACTGAAGAGAATCTTCTATACTTCTGAGTCCTCTATAAGTGCTCAGAAAACACCATTTCTTGAAGACCCGCCTACAAATTAGACCAGAGTAGAAGAAATCTTGCTTCAGGTCAAATCAATAAGCATTTAAGTTCTCACTTGGTCTTGGGCACTGTACTGCTAAAGATGAACCAAATTTTAAAAAACAGTCCTGGTCCTCAAGTACCTTATATCTTAATAGGAGAAGACACCACACAAAAGAAAGATGAAAAACTAGAGAGGGTGTGTGTGAGTCAAGAGCAGAGCAAGGAGAGGAACAAAGGAATTCATGACCATGGCTGGCTTGGGCGCTTCCTCCAAATGAAGGCTCTGAGAGGAGCTCCCCAATGGGGGAGACAGCTACAGAGATGGAGAGACCTCCCAGAGGTCTTCAGAGATGAATCTTGGGACTTAAGGTTTATGATTTGGTGGTGGTGGGTTGTGTCTTATGCTTTTTAAGAGAGAAAAGGTAATTAAAGTTTATTTTTCCTAGTTTTGTTTTGGGTGGAGAAAGAACTGAAAGATGGTTTGATGTGGAAATGGGTACATCATTGCGGAGGCAACTGGAAGAGAAAACAGGGACCCTGCTGGTAGAAGAAACAGGGCAAGTGAATGCTTTGCTGCCCTCATGGAAACAGATTTAGTTGAGGTAGTGGGTGGGTAAGGGAATTTCTTTGCCAAGATCTCAAAATAGAGCTGTTTAAAACGCCCTTTCACAGCATGTCAGACAAATGAAGCGTGTGTATTGCATACATTTCAGAATGATTAAATGTCAAAAGAAGGCTGTGAGAAAGGGAGAAAAACTATGCCTGAAAAAAAAATAACCTGTCATCTATTTCCAAATCTAGGTACAAATGGACAACCATGGAATTAGGACATGTTATCATCTAATAGTTTCCCTAATCAAGTTCTTCAAAATGTCAAAACACTTGAGATTTTAATTATAAGTTTGGGAAGAGTAACAAAATTTGAGAGTTGGAAATAACCTCAGCTGCCATCTGCTCCAACCCAAATTCAAGTAATCCCCACTAGAACATACCCGACAAGTGGTCATCCAGCTCTGCTTGCAGACCTCTGAGGAAGGGAAACCCATCACTTCCTGAGGTGTCCCATTCCACTTCTGGACAGCTCTGATTATTTGGAAGATTTTCCTGACATCCAACCTAAATTGATCACTTTGCACTATCCATTGACCCTTGTTCTGCCTCTAATGTCAAACAGAACCAGTCTAATCCTTCTTCCATGGGACAGTCCTTCAATTTCTTGAAAACAGCTATTCTTTTCCCTCTGAGTCTTCTCTTCTCTAGACTAAACATGTCTATTTCCTTCCACCAGATCACATACAATACAGGCATAAGACCCTTCATTATCCTACTTTCCTCTTTCTCCAATCTATCAATGTCCTTCTTAGACCATGGTACCCAAAACTGAACACAATACCCCAGGTGAAGTGGGAGCAGGACAAAGTGAATATACAGTAAGATCATCATCTTCATAATTCTGGAAGTTGCACCTCTCTCAACAAAGCCCAAGGGTGTATTAAGTTTTTTGGTGGCTCATGTTGACCTTGTAGCCCACTAAAATCCCAAGATCTTTTTCAGAACAAGTACTGTCTATATAAACACGTCTCCCCCCCCTCCCCATCTTGTACTTGTGACATTGATTTTTTTTTTTACCCAAGTCTATGACTTTATATTTATCCCTACTGAATCTCACCTTACTAGGTTCAGGTTGATGCTCTAGCCTGTCAAAAACTTTTTGAGTCAACAACTCTGCTGTACACCTATGGCTCCAAACTTTGTATCACCTGCTAATTTGATGAGCATGACATCTTTGTCTTTATCCAAGACAATGCTGAAAAGATTAAATAGGACAAGGACAAGTCCAAATCCCTGTCTACCCCACTAGAGACCTGATACCCTTATGTGAACTATTAACAACTATGCTTTGAGTCCAGTCATCTAATAATTTCTGAATCCACCTAATTGTATTATCATCTAATAAGAAGTTTCAAACACATGAGCTGAACTGTGTCCTATAACACTTCTAAGTATGACCTGGTATGGTTAGTGACTCTGTTTCTTTGGAGTCTGATGCCACTGGTTTAACCTATATCTCTTCATCTTCATGAGAAGAGTATGAGATATTTGCTCAAAAGCTTTGCTAAAATAAAGGTAAACTATCCCTGTTGAGATTTTGCTGTAATTTCTACTCAGATGTTCTATGTTACTGTCTACTGGGTTGTAGCCACCAGCAGGTTTTTCCTTTATAAGAGAAGGTTAAACTCTTTTTAATCCAATAGCCCTAGAGCATATCACAGGGAGTATACAGCTATATCCAATCTGGCATCCAGCAAAAGCAAGCAGAAGCCCTCAGGTAAGTATTAGCTCTGTTCTCAAATCCCTGGCTCCAGCTATCTATGACTTACAGTAAGAAGATTCCAAGCCCAGTGCTCTACCCAATGCATCACCTAGCAGCCTTATGCATTCCTGTCAAATCTCCAATGGTCAGTCTGTGTCCCTTTGACCCATGCCAGCAACTCTACTCAACAAAACTATAAAGGAGCTGTAGGAAGGGAAGGGGCGCTCAGCTCTCAGTCCTCAGCTCTCAAAATGTTACCTGATACCAAACAAATCAACAAAAGGACAAGAATAAGGCCTCATCCTTAAATCATTTCTTCTAAATTCCTGCTTTATTGTGCATACCTGCAAAGAAACAAAATTTCCAGTCTCTATTTGGCATTCCTCCATTTGATGCTATCTCACTAGTCTCCCTATACTTTTCAATATAAAATCAAATAATGTTCTATCTTTTTGTCTCTCCTGCTTTCCTTCTTCTCTTCAGCAAGGCAATGTGGCAGAGTAGAAAGATCACTGGGTGTGTCAGAGGATCTGAGCTTAAACCCCGGAACTGCCAATAATTTTTAATTGCATAATCTTCAGAGAATTGTTTCACCTGTCTAGGCATCAATTTCACCTTCTGTAAAATGAAGAAATTTGACTCCATGACATCAGAAGTCCCTTCCAGTTCTAAATGGATGACCTTCTCATATCCTATTATGCTGACTCTAATGATAATCTCAAATGGATCATGCCCCCACCCAAGATCTCCCATGGAAACATCAGAATCTAGCTCTTGTCTCTCAAAGGACCCTCAGCTTCCCTGGAAGTAGTTAGGCTAACAAAGATATTAAATAAATAATAGATTTATTTAAGGCAATATTGAAACCCTCTCCCCCCTCCAAAAAAAAGAGTTTCCTCATCTGTAAAGGTAGGAGACTGGACTAGATGACCTCTAGGTCTTATGACTTGCTTCCAAATCCTCAATGAAACAATAAGGAAATCCACCGTCAGTAGCCTCTGTTTCTCTCCTCAGAGGTTCAATTCATATTTGCCACAATCTCTGAGCACCAATTAGTGAAGTTTCTGAACCAAGAGTGGAACGACAGCCCTGATAAAAATGCCAGATCAACATCTCTGGTGTAAGTACAGATGTAGCATCTCTTCTCTGCCTCTGACATGGCTCTAGCTGGTGACAGCCTTTTTCTTGACTCTGGGATATCAGTCTCTCTTATTAGCATGTTCAGACTTCAGTACCCTTACTCTGCTAGATCATCTCCAGTCATCCTGATCTATATCGGGCCATTGGACCCAGATGGCTCTGGAAGAGAAAATGAGACTGTTGACTTTGCATAGCCCTCCCTCACTTAAATCCAGTTTATTTGAAGTCATAGCATCATCTTCCTGAAGTCATGGTCCTCTTTGAGAAGAAAGGACGAAGCACAACTCCACATATAACTCCCTCACTCTAAACAATGTCCAACCCTACTGTCATATGATCACCAACTCAGAAATTTCTATTTCATATAGTTTGTACCTGTATCTTTTGAATAGCCCCTATACATGGGGCCTCAAACACACCAGCTATTTGTCATTCTTTGTCCTTCATTCTCAAAGAGGACCAGGACATCCTGGAGGTGATGTCAGGACATGCAAGTGGATTTAAGTGAGGCAGGGCTGTGCAAAGTCACCAGCCTCACTTTCTCCTCTGGAGTCATCTGGGTCCAGTGGAGAGATAGAGATCAGGATGACTGGAGGTCTTAACAGGTCTCAGTCTGACTGAGGCAATACTCAATCAGTGATTAAGAATAGGTTAGAAATGAAGCAGAGAACAGCCTCTTTTGCCTAGTTCCAAAAAAAAAAAAATCTTAGAGGGGAAGACCCTCAGGGTTTCCGAGCAAATCAAAACCAGTTGCTATATACTTACACTCTGAGCTAATCAGGGTCCAAAAAATGACCAAATGAGGCTTGACCTAGGACCTATTGTTGGCCAATCAATGAGAGCCAGAGTGATTTGGGTTTAAGGCACGGTCCTTAAGAAAGAAATCTAGCCTGCAAATCCCAAGATATTGACTACTTACAATTTACCTGAAACTACTACCAAATTTTCTGGGTCCCAATGAACAATTAGAAAGGCAAAAAGGAAGAAAGTTAAAATCACTAAGTAACTAGGAATCGCACAGCAGTGACCAAGGAACTCTATTCAGTAATTCTCTATCATAAGATTGATAAGTGGGCTCCAATCTTAGTGCCAACTCTTCTTTCCATAGACAAAGTCTAGAAGTCAAAGGCAAAATGAACAGAATCCAGAGGAGCACATGTACACTTTAAGTATGTGATGAATTCAACGAACCCTAAAACTGAGAGGGTGGGAGGAGAGAAATGGGGTGTGGGGGGGGTCTATAAAAAGTACAGGGACATAGGGATGGCAAACACTCATTTTGAGTTAAGGATAAAGTTTTTCATAGCACATGGTGACATACTAAGTCAAATGTGGGAACCATTAGCATTCCTCCCTGGTAAGTGACTAATGCAGGATAAATACAGAATGTTTATTCATACAAGAGGAAAAAAATTTTTTAAACCTGGACTGTTCTTAATAAAGTATGTCCTTAGCCAAAGGTCACTTGGAATGACAAGACAAAATATTTCTTTAACATGGTATCTGGACCAATTTTAAAAGTCATCTACTGCAATCTAGGGGAATTCCAAAATTAAGGACTCTGGATCTTAACTTCCATTTCTTTCTTTCTCATCAGCACATAAGATGGGGAAAGGGCAAAGTTTCCTCCCCAAGTGGATAATGGAGCAGCCAAATATAAATGAGTCCTGTTGGTGAGATGCCTGAGATGCGACTTTGTTATAATCACTGGATCACATGGAGAGAATGTGGGAGTATTGAGGGGAAACAGCATGCCATAAAAAAAAAAAAAACAAATGTTTTCTTGATTTGAGTAACAGCCTCCTCAGTGTGTATAATAAAAAGTGGGTTGGAAAAGGAAAGGGAATAAAAGAGTGACTGTCTTCCTTTTCTGTGTATCCCCTAGAGAGCCTAATACAATATCTTATACATAGTAGGTGCTAAATAAAATATTTACAGAAAGAATGAAATCCAATACAAAATGATGTATCTCCGCTAGATAATAACAATAATGGTGATGATAGCATTTGCATAGCACTCTATGATTTGCAAAGCACCAAATGTTATTTCATGTTTATCTTCATAACAACCCTGGGAGATTATTATTATGGATGTTTTTACAGATGAGGAAACTGAGGGAGGTTGAAGTTAAGTGACTTGCCCAGGGTCATGTAGCTCTTAATAGCTATTAAGTCTCAGGTCACCACCTGGGTGCTGTGGGTATACAATGAAATATTCTCTACTAGGGCATTAAGGGGTGCGATGGAGAGAGCACTAGACTTGGAATCAGGAAGAACTGAGGTCAAGATCTCCCATACTAGCTGGGTGACCCCGGGTCAGTCACTTAACTGCAGCCTGCCTCAGTTTCCTCATTTTGTAAAAATGTCTATAGCACCTATTTCCCAGGATTATCATGAGGACCAAATACAGAAATATTTGTGCTTAGCACAGTTCCTGGCACATAGTAAGTGCCGTACAAATGTTAGCTATTATAATTATTATTGCCCAGTGATCACTCTCACACTGGAGAAATATGAAACACACAAGGGCCTTTACATGTAGTAGACATTCATTTTAGCTCTGTTCAACAAACCTTTACTCATGTTTTATTCATTTCTTGTTCAATGTTTTGTTTGGTTAATGGTGAAAAGTTCAATAATAATAATAAGATGGCATAGCAACCAATGCAGCCCTTTTTTTTTTTTGAACTAGGCAAAAGAGGCCATTCTCTGCCTCATTTCTAACCTACTCTTAATCACTGATTGGGTGTTGCCTCAGTCAGATTGAGACCTGTTAAAGACCTCCAGTCATCCTGATCTCTATCTCTCCACTGGACCCAGATGACTCCAGAGGAGAAGGTGAGGCTGGTGACCTTCCACAGTCCTGCCTCACTTAAATCCACTTGCATGTCCTGACATCACCTCCAGGATGTCCTGGTCCTCTTTGAGAATGAAGGACCACCAACAACAAATAGCTGGTGTGTTTGAGGCCCCATGTACAGGGGCTATTCAAAAGATACAGGTACAAAAAAACATGAAATAGAAATTCTAATAAGGAAATATCTCCAAGAATTAGGGCAGTCAAAGACTCATGAAAGACTCTGGGATTTGAAGGATGGGTAGTAGAAAGAAAGAGGCAGGACAGAACATGGCAGTGGGGAAAAAGACAAACAAAATCAAGCAGGGACCAAGGATCTCAAACTAAATCTGTAAGCATAAGGGTATTTTCAGAGGAAAGTATACGGACTCGGAGTCATAACTAGAGAGGGACAATTAGGAGTTTGCCCCAGAAGACAACATGGTGGAGACATAGATGCCATACTTCCCTCCCTGAAGCAGCCCTATGACCCACCAGCCACTCCCTGTAAAGTGTAACCACCCCTGCTTCCTTGCTTAGCTCCAGGTCTCCACAAAAAGGGGTCTATCCTATGGCACCCCTCTACCATCACGACCACAAGCAACTATGAGTTCACACATGGTTAATGTAAGTGAAGAATGGTTAGCCAGCCAGAGTGTGATCCTGAACCCTACCTACACTTCACTTTTTCTGGACCTATTCTACCCTATTCTCTCTTCCTGTGGCCACTGCCCCAGCAGCTTGTCCCAGAGTCTCCACCCATGGGGCCAGTTCTGGAGTTCAAAGGGACTCTTGTTTGGAAGCCTCTTCCCGAGCTCCACCCTTTCCTGGCTGAATTTGCCTTCAGCACCAAATTCCAAGCAATGGCTCTGAGGAGACTAGTCTGGATGAAGCCAAAGATTTTTGTTGGGGAATGGTGAGAGATAAAATTGGAAAGGTAGTTTGAGGAATGTTGGAACAAATCGTGGTATATGAATGTAATGGAATATTACTGTAATGAGGAAATGAGGAACATGAGCTATTCAGAGAGACATGGAAAGGCTTATGTGCACTGCTACAGAGTAAAATAAGCAGCTGAACCAAACTTCCCAGCCCTTGGTGGAGAGGTGATTAACTGAAGACAGAAAAGGAAGATGAATTTCAACACAATCATTGGGTTGGTTTGTTTTTCTTGATTGTACATATGTGTTGTGAGAGGCCTTCTTTGTGGAAGGCGGCAGGTTAGGAAGTAGTGATAAGAAAGAGGAAAAAAGAGCATCAACAAAACACTTTTTAAATCACTCAAGGGAGAAAAAGAGAAGGGAACACAAATGAATAGAGGAATTTTGTTACAACTTTGTGAAATTTTTTAAAAATTTCTTTTTTCTTAAAATTTACATAAAAGTTCATAATTTCTTAAACAATCCTGTTTTTCAGATTGTTTGGGGTTTTTTTGTTTTTTTTGTACAAAGAAATGTCCGTGTTTGTTGATGATGAAGTTGACCATCAATAAGAAAATTTAATTTTTTAAAGGTAGTTTGAAACTACATTCCTAAGAGTCCTAAATGCCAAGCCAAGGAGTTGGATTTTACCTTAAAATTCTAAATCAAAAGCATTCTAAAATTCCATTGTTGTTTTCATGTCAACTTGAGCAGCTTAGGAGTCAGTATGTGTAGATTTTTGAGCAAAAACAAAGAAAGGAATTCTACTTTTGTTCCACACAGCTGGTATTTTCAAGGATTTATTTCCAGGATCTGAATTTAAATTTTAACTTTCTAAAACGTCACCAGAGGGATCCTCCTACAAACCCTTCTGAAAAGATCCTGGGATGGTCTGATACTCCCAGCATTTACACAAGAACACTTCATCGGGTTGTCTTTTTGCTAGTGAGCAGTCCTCTCTGTGTTTGACCCATACACCCCAGTGCAGCTGGGCTTTGGTGAACTGGCAGGAAGCAAGAAAGAAATGTAAAAGTAGAAGTGATGAGACAAGGCAGCCAGGAGGGGTAAATCTAACATTCAGAAGGACAAAGTAAGTGTAACACACCTCTCATCCACTACAAACTTGAATGGAAGACCTCGAGGCCCAGAGAAAATAAAGTGTAGGTAGGGCACAGGATCATACTCTGGCCGGCTAAGTTGGAGCACTGGGCTTCTCTTTGCTAGGCCCTGATTCAGACCCCATTCTCCCATTCCTCAAGATAGATCAGCTGTTGGATGAGCAACAATAAGAGGTCTCTGCCAGCAACAGAATACAACTGTCAGATGTATACGTCAAGTCCCAAGTGCCCATCCCTTCCACTGTGAGAAGGAACCCAAGCCCAGAATTCCTGAGCATTCAATGAAAGGTGGAGCCGAGGAATAGAAGGTAATCTATTCTCTGAGAAGCATAGGGAGCTTGACACTTCTCCAGCATGAACATTGGATGGGATGGGGATCATAACCACCAGAGAGAGCCCAAGCTCTTGATCCTTACTATTAAATAAGATCAGATTAATTTGGCTAATAGTACCACTTTCTGATTAAATTAGTCCAAGATGGCACTACCTCCACCAAGTAGAACTTGTTTGATCCGGTGTTAATTAACATTTTTATCACTGAATTGGATAAAGGTGTAACTCTTGGCTCAAAGGACCATTTACTTGAAACTATTCTCATTGGCAGATATTGCACCAGCATGAAAGGCAGGTGAGAGCTCAAGAGAAGAGAGATCCTGGTCTTCTGGCTTCCAACTCTGAGAGAAAAGACACATGGTTCCACATTCTCTTCAGGTCCCAGAAGGGAGAGAAAGATTCTGGGAAGAAGCCAACATGAGAGGAGCTGGCAATCTCAAACCTGTCCCCCTCCTCAGCTTGCTAGAGACTTGGAGGAATTTCCACTTGGTAGACATTTGAGACTTTCTCTCCTAGTTGAACTGTTAGCTTTCTCCCAAAGGGAAAGTTCGTTACTCCGAATTGTCTGGTATATACTCTCCTATGTATACTTAATCTGCTTTCTGTTTTCTAGATAAATTAGTTTATTCACTATCAACTTAAACCTAAAAATCATTTTTCAACTAACAATATTTAGGTGAACAAACATACATACTTCTAGCTCAGTACCTCCTCTCTCTGAGGAGAGCACTGTTGCCAGTCTTGGCCCCAACCTCTTGCTTTCCCTCCTGGCAGGAGTCAAAGTCTCCCTTGGAGAAGGGTGGGGGGAGGAAACTTTAAAGATGTCTATTCTTGTCTATTCTTCTAGCCACATCTAAATATCCATGTGGACATCCATAACCTGCAAAGCAAAATACACAGTATACAACACACACATTACTATAAATCTTATCAAATTTTCAGATGACAAAAAGTTTGAAGGAATGTCTAATATTGTCCGATAGAAGCGGGATCCAAAGATCTTGGCAAGCTAAAAAATTGGTCTGAGTCTAATAAAATGAAATTTTTAAAAGGATCAATGTCAAGTGGTACACTGGTTTAAAAAAATCAGCTTCACAAGTAAAAGTTGGGAGAGTCATGTTAAGGCAGAAATTTATCTAAAACTAGAAATTGTGCCTTTTAATGGACTGAAAGCCCAATGAGTCAGTAATGTGATTTTGTTGTTGCTATTGTCTTTCAGTCTTTTCTATCATTTCCGAGTCTCTGTGACCTCATTTGGGGTTTTCTTGGCAAAGATACTGGAGGCGTTTGCCACTTTCCTCCTCCAGCTCATTTTATTTGTGACTTGCCTAAGGTCACACAGCTAGTAAGTATCGGAGGCCAGATTGCACTCAGGAAGATGAATCTTCGGGACTTCAGGTCTAGCACTCTATCCACTGAGCCACCTAATTGCCCTCAGTAGTGTGAAATGGCAGGCCAAGAGAAAGATAATCTAATCCTGGTCTGCTTTGAGAGACACAGCAATCAAGAATAAGTAGGCAAGAGTTCCTCTATTCTGGGGAGTATTGTGTTTAGTTCTGAGCACTCAGTCTTATAAAGGACATTGATAAGATAAGGAGCATCCAAAAGCTGTCAACCCGAACGGTGCAGGGCCTCAATTCTATACCACATAAGGACAGTATTGACTGAAGGAACTAAGGAAGAGAGGACTGGGAAATGAGAGATGGGGGTGGGGCAGGAAAGAGACACATTATAACTGTCTTCAAATCTTCGAAAGGCTGTTGTGTGGAAAGACTTCATGTTCTGTTTAGCCCCTGAGAACAATGGATAGAAGTCAGAAAGATGAAGACCTAGGTTCCCAGTAATGAAAATCTCAACAATCAGAGCAAACCCAATGCTGGAATGGGTTGCCTTGGAGACAACAAGGTCCTATGCATTCGTGAAAGAAGAAGTCCATGGTTTGGATACCATGAATCTTTTTTTTTTTTAGTTTGTTTTCAAATTATTCAGACCCTCTTGTAATATTAAGAGTTATTCATGTAAATTAAAACCCAGCCTTCTCAATTTTATCAAGAGAATAATGAAGAATAATGAAGAACTGTCAAACAGGAATCTTTGCACCTTATGCCTAGAAATATCTGAGGAAATGCCATCCCCACTGCGAAAGTGGAAACACAGATGCCTTCTCATTTCCCTGCCACTAGGGATGCTACCAGCATGTATCACTAGAATTGTCCAGAAGGACCTTTGATTGGAAGTGTGCATAATGCAAGTCAGAGAATGAAGGGAAAACAAGACAGTTCATCTGAAGATTGATGGGTGAGGGCAGGCTCAGGAGAGGGATGTGATAACCTGATATTGTTGCCTCATTTTCCACTGGAGACCTTCAAGGAAAGGCTGGGATGATCATTTGCTAGGTGTGTTCGAGGAGGGATTCCTTTTATTTCATGTATCTATTGAACTAGATGGCCACTGAAGTGTCTTTCAAATTTAAAATTTTTAAGATTCTGGAATGGTAGTGTTTCTAGAATTGTTATGCCATCATGTGGTCAACAAGAAGATTGAAATTGAAAGGGCAGTTCATTTTGTATACAGAACCTAGCAATCAACAATATAAGGACATAGTCTTTCCTCCACTACGCATGAAGAACAAGAAGGCTAAAGCATAACTTTGAGGAGGTCTTTCCTTTAACAGGTTAACTTTTTATAACTTCTTTATAAAATAGTCAATATTAATTAACTACGAAGGAGAGAAAAAGAAGGAATTGTGAAGAGGATTTTTGGAGAGTTTTGCATCTGTGAAAAGATTAAATTTTAAGGAGAAAATTGAGAAGCTTCAAGGAAGAAAAGCAGAGAATCTCAGAAGTTCTCATCTGAAGAATAAAATTTGTCCACCACCTCCCAGCTACTATGATGCAAGGAAGTTAAAGTCTCCACTTCTCATGTCTCCAATAGCCTGGGCATCTCCCACCCAAGCGAAGGTCAGGAGAGGGTTATGGGAATGGAAAGCTGTTATGAACCAGGCCTAGTTCAAGTAAGTCTAATGATTCAGACTCAGGAATGGAATGCAATGAGATATCCATGGAAAATTCAATGAAAAGGAATTTACTTAATAAAAATGTTTACAGGATTCAGATGTGCACAGCTCCCTTCCATCTGCATTTGCCACCGCAATAGCACTCATCAGAAAATTATATCAACTGACCATCAAACCTAAGGAACACCAACTCCCCCAAAATTGGGTATTTTACGCCTCATGCAACCAGAAAGCCCCACCAAAGTTTCCAGCCCTAGTCTCTGAGACCAATCAAGTTCTTGCTCCCTTTAATAAAAAACAACTCAGCCAAGGAAAACAGATGGTATGCCTCCCACACCCCACTCTTTGGTGTAAAGGTTCCAAAAATCTTCTTGGTGACCTCAGGGATGTAAAAAGCCTGAAACAGGTAGCATTGGAAGACCTTAATGCAAAGATGATAGAAAGAAAGAACACACTATAAAAATCTCCGGAGAAAATAACAGCCCATATAATGAGAGTAGTATTCACAGTGGATCTTCCATTTCAATGGAGAGGAACAGCACCAGGAAGCTATTATTATTATTTATTATTATTATTATTATTAAAGATAAATTTATTTTACATTCCTCTTTAATAGTGATAGCTAGCACTTGTATAGTTATTTTAATGTTTGCAAAGCTCTTTACATATGTTAACTCATTTTATCTTCAGTACAACTCTGAGGTAAATGCTATTATTATTCCCATTCTACAGATGAGGAAAGTGAGGCACGGTGCCGTCATGACAGGACTAGAGAGGGCCTGAGGCAGAATTCAAACTCAAAGTTTCCTAACTGTAGGAAGCTTTCTCCCCACTGGTCTTTTCGAGATCAGGTAGGCACTGTTACTCATCTTAATCACCGAAGGGACAAAGGACTTTTCTCATTCATGGCCTCTAATTGATTCAAGAGACTTCACAAAAGTAAATCTGTGAAATGGGCATTTCACAGATTTACTTTTGTGAAGCCAGTTGAATCAATTAGAGACCATGAATGAGAAAAGTCCTAAGCCAAAGAAATCTTTTTTTTCTCCTTTCAAAGAAATCTTTGAAAGGAAAAGGTCAGCATTGGCCCCATTGGACCACACCCTAAGCAACCATTGTCCCAGTGACTCATTGCGTGTTTTTCTTCAAATTGCTGCAGCCTCTCAAGTCTTGGGTGGTGGAAGCCTGCCCTCCCCAGAGGAAACCATGCCCCCTCTAGCCCTGAGGCTCTCTCACTAACCATAACAAGTTCCCAGTTCCCATCTTCTCTCCTCCCCAGTTCCCAGTTCCCATCTTCTCTCCTCCCCTTTCTTCCTTTGTACGCCTGACCAACAGGATTCAACACATTTTCCAGTCAGAGACCAACCACCCTTCCTACCTGCGATGCATCAGCCCCTGCCCCATCAGCATCAACACCTCCAACTGCACCACTCTTAAAAATCAACAGCACATTCACATAAATTCCAAGTGGCTGAATGCACAGTTTATTATGAAGAATACACACCGTACCGGCCTATTTTTCTATTTCTATCCACAGCACTAAACACAATGCCTGGAATATAGAAAGCCTTAATAAATGGGTTTTATTCATTCGTTCACTCACACAATGCAAAGAGCACTGGCTTTGACATCAGAAGGCCTGGTTTCAAACTCCACCCCTTGAGACCTGGGACAAGTCATTTAACCTCCCTGGGCCTCAGTTTCTTTATCTGGAAAAGGAGGGGATTCAACCTGATAGCTTCTGAAGTCTCTGCCAGCTCTAATTTTAGGAATCTGTGGACCTATGACTCTATGGAAGGTTCTGGTCTCTTGCTACCCACTTTCTAGGGCTGAACCTAATCCACAAAAATAAGAACAGGAAGAAATGAGTACCTAGGGTCACATGAAAACAGAGATCCTATGACTAATATGGAAATATGCTTTACTTGGTTGCACATAGATGCCCTATATCAAATTACTTGCCATCTTAGGGAAGGGCAGGGATTTTTTTAAAAGGGAGAAAATTTAGAACTCAAAATTTTATTAAAAATGAATATTAAAAATTGTCTTTACAGGTAACTGCAAAAATAAAATACTTTTTTTTTTAAACAGAGATGATAAGAGGAGAGGGGAGAAACAAGTGGATTATTGAAAGGTACCAGACGTCTCCCATTTATTTAAACTTACATCTTTAGGGAGCCATTTGATAACTGACACAGAAAAACAATCATGAGTAATTTATTTAGGAGAATCATTTATAATTATACAAATAAAATTGGAAATGATACAAATCAAATTTATATAAACACAAATCCATATCTGCCATGACATAGATGGCAAGGGACAAAAGGAAAACGAGATCCAAATTGGCCACTACTTGAAACTAGACACAGTTGTGTCATGTACATCAATGCCTTTCATCCTGGCACCCTGACCAGGGGTATACCCTAACCATCACTAATGAAAATAACTCATTAAAATAGGAAACTTTCTTCATATATTTCCCCTCAGCAAAATTCCAGAAAAATCTTCTATACTCCTTGCCTCCATCTCCTCTCCTCCCTTTCAACTCACTTCTCAACCCATCTTCACTACTCGAATGAAATTGCTTTCTCAAAGGACACCAAATGTATTATGGGGGGTTGGTTCCCTCCACCCCCACATGCCCAGCCTGATTCATTAATCACAGAAAATAAAAGGAAGGTAACAGGTTTTGTGACTGTTGTGTCATTTCAATGTCATGACTCCATTTGGGGTTTTCTTGGCAAAGGCACTGTAGTGGTTTACCATTTCCTTCTCCAGTCCATTTGACAGATGAGAAAACAGAGGCAAACAGAGTAAAATGACTAGCCCAGGGTCACACAGCTAGTAAATGTCTGAGGTCAGTTTTACAGAATAAGTCTTTTTATTAAGGGGATTTGTTCTGTGCAGTTTGGATTCAGCCAAAGGGCCACATTTGAGGACCTACAGAGCCACATGTGGCCTCGAGGCTGCAGGTTCCCCACCCCTGGAACCAAATGTAAAGATATGATTACCTTTTATTATCCCTTTATGTATGTGAAATTCTCCCTGAAAGAATTAGAAGGCCAGCATAGCCACTGGCTAACTGAAGATTGTCCACACCTCTGGTACCTCTGGATGACAAACCAGAGTGAAGTCCAAGGCAGGGCGCTCCAAGTCTGTCTCCATTCTTCTCACAAATGCTGGGGGTATTTGTGGAAGAGGGAGCCCACATTTACATTGCCCAGTAAGTATATATTGGGAATATACTGGGAATGTGCATGACTGAAGAAAACTCACAGGCCAGGCCCCAAAGTCCTTTCACTTAGTGGGGTGTTACTACCATTTCTCCTCCCCAGACCTGTGTCTTTGATAAGCAGGTCACTCAGCTAGGCTTTTTGACCCTGATCTTCTCCACAATGCAGTTCCTGTGACCTCTCTTCTTCCTCCAAGTTTCTCTTTTCAAAGTTGCCAGCTGGTTCCAGCCCCTGTGTCCTTCTGTATGTCTCTGTTCTTTCTCCCTTAAAAAGTTGGCAGGCTTACCTTTTTTTTTGTTTGTTTGGTTTTTGGGTTTTTTTTGGAGGGGGAAAGGCAAATGGGGTTAAGTGACTTGCCCAAGGTCACATAGCAAGTGAGTATGTCGGGGTCTGAGGCCATATTTGAACTCAGGTCCTCCTTACTCCGGGGCCAGTGCTCTATTCACTGCACCACCTAGCTGCCCCAGGCTTTTCAAAGGCCACCAGGGACTTGGTCATTCAGCACCTATCCTGATAACATCAGGGAAAACCTCTTTATACTTCATAAAAGTATCACAGGAGATAGTTTACTTTGACATATTAATATTTTCTGTGATTATATCAGCCAAGTCAAATCAACAGTATTTATCAACTCATGCCCTTCAGAGACTGACTGACTGACCCTATAGGAGCTGGTTCCTAAATGAGGAAATAATGAGAAAAAATTCTTAATCCTAAATTAATAATTGACTGTTAATATAATAGCAAAATAATTATTTCTCAAAAGGCAAAAAAGGTAATCAACTCTCTCTCTCTCTTTCTCTCTCTCTCCCCCCCCATTTCCCTCCCGCCTCTGTCTCTCTGTCTCTTTCTCTATGTCTCTGTCTCTGTTTCTCTCTCTCTCTCTCTCCCTCTCTCTCTCTCTCTCTCTCTCTCACACACACACACACACACACACACACACACACACACACACATTGCATTGTCTTCCATGGGTCCAATAGTTCAATTATTTCTTTGCAGATACCTCCCTGATCTACATAGATCCAGTCTCTCTCCTTAGATCTAATCCCACATCGCCCACTCCCTAATCAGATAACTCCAACTAGATGACCCGCAGGTATCTCACACTTCACATGTACAAAGTAGAAATCATTATCTCTCCCCAAGCCAAATCCCTCCTCTAAACTTTCTTTTTTTTGTTGAAGACACCACCATCCTTCTAGTCATCCAGGTTGATGACCTCAGCATCATTCTCAACTATTCCCTCTCCCTCACCTCCTATATTCAATCAGCTGCCAAATCTTGATGATTTTACCTCCACAATCCATCTCACAACCATCTAGTTCTCTCCATTCAGTCAATACCCTAGTTCAGGTTCTCATAACCTCCTGCCTTGACTATTGTTACAAACTCCATGTTGGATTTCTGGCATTTCAGCACACACACACACCCCTCTCCATGCCTTTTGTTCTGATGCCTGGAATATTCTCTCCTTACCTCCACCTCTTAAGCGCCCAAGTTTCCTTCAAAGCTCAGCTCATGGGGTGGCTAGGTGGCTCAGTGAATACAACACTGGCCCAGGAGTCAGGAGGACCTGAGTTCAAATGTGACCTCAGATGCTTAACACTTACTAGCTGTGTGACCTTGGGCAAGTCACTTAACCCCAATTGCCCTGCCTTCCCCCCTCCAAAAAGTAGGGGGGGGAAGCTCAGCTCATGTGCCACCTCCTGAACCCCTAATTCGTTAATGATCTCTCTCTCTTCAAATTATTATGTATATTTTTATATAGTCCATCTCTGGACTGACACTCTTAGGGTCCAGTAACTAGAGAAGGTTGGGGGAGGCAACCAATTTGCTGACTGAGCCATTTACCCATCACTCTCAATTTCGAGAGCTGAGCCCTGACTTTGAAATGAATGAGCTGGTGGGAAGAAAAACAGGAGAGGGAGGATACCAGGAGCCATTGGGGGGGGGGGGGGGGAGGCAAGAAAGGGAAAGAAAGATAATGGAGACCTTGGGAGGTATGGACTGAATCTTTGTTGCTTTCTCCCTCTCCAGGGAAAAGCTGAATATCTATGTGTGCTATTCATTCTCTCTTACTTCCTCTTTGGGATGTACGGATGTTCACAGAAGACTAGTTCCTCGTGTGATGGCTGATGAGCCCTTTCTGCAGCTGCTTTTCACCTTTGGTGTTCATCTGATTCACCCAACTCTCACATGTGGCTCCAGCGGTCACACCCTGGTAAACCATTTCAGCAGATGGGCTAAACCAGATTGAGTGTAAACAAGAGTTTTCAAACCATCAGTGAGTTAGGGGGGTGTCTTCCCAAAGCATGTGAAGACTTCCCCAGGGGTTCCAGTTTCTTCCAATGGCCATGGAGGCAAATGAAACTAGGTGCTGTGGAACTCTTAGAGTTTGGTTAGACATTGAAGACACCAAGGTCATCCACTACATATCGAACTATCACCAGTCATTTTAACTTTTATCTTGCCAATGGATTCCAATAATGAGTTCTGCTTCACTTAAATTCAATTTATGCACAAATTGAAAGATGTCACCCATTCCATTCTTTGCAAATCTAGAGACATCTCCACTCCATATGTTCATATGGACTATTTGTGCCCAATTTGTGGTAGAACCTGCTGAGCTTGTATTGGTCTGATCAGCCATAGTCAGATACACTATACCTTGACCCCAACATAGTGAGTTCATTTTGGTCTTCAAGCATGAAGAACAACAACGATACTCCCTCTTTCCATTTAACCCTACTAGGCTGTTTGGGAGGCAGCTGTATTTTGGAAGTTCTGTTTTTCTCTCAAATTATTACTTGGTTTCTTAAGTTGTTAACCCTGAGATAAAGTTTGTTGACCAACAAAAGACCCATGTTCCCCCTTTCAGAGATTAAAATTACAATTCTGCCCAGTAAGGTTAGGCTGGGACCTAGACCTACAAAGAAAATGAGACAGAGAGAGTGTTGTCTTTCATGAATCTTTCAAAAGTACCCAAAAGATAGAATCCTGAATCTATTTACCTTCTCTTGGGGGGGGCTTGGGAAGCGGGGGGAGTCAGAAGCAGCAAGCTATGGGGAAAAGAGAGGCTACAACTGCGTCAGCCTGAAGGCTTGAGGCAGCCAACTTTTCCCTCTTCTTTCCAAAAGAACAATCCCTAGAGAAGAGTGGAGAGTGTGAATGGAGCAGACACAGTGGCCTAGTTGCAAAGCATCGATTGGGCATGTGTGGTCACCATAGTGATGCTGCCATAGAAACCTGATGACTAACAGCTTCTGAATTCACTGACTAGTCCTCCCCCTAGTGGTCAGACTTATTTGTTCAGCTCTTGAATCTTGATGGCATGTAAACTCGTTAAGGATACAGAATGCTCTGTATCCCCAATGCTTAAGACATTATTTTGCACATAATAGGTCCTTTATAATGACAATATCTATGCATATCTATAATCTATATAGAATTGCTTACCATCTTAGGGATGAGAGAGGGAGACAATTTGGAGCTCAAAATTTTATAAAAAAACAAATGCTGATGGACTGTTTTGCATGACCACATGTGTATAACCTATGTCAAATCGCTTGCCTTTTTAATGGGGGGAGAGGAAGGGAGAGAATTTGGGAATCAAAATTTTTAAAAAGAATGTTTAAATTGTCTTTACATGTTACTGGAAAAGATAAAATGCTATTAAAATAATACCATCTAGCATTTATATAGCTACTTTAAGGTTTGCAAAGTGCTTTACAAATATTATTTCACTGGATCCTTATAAGAAATCTGGAAAGCAGGTGCTATTATTATCTTCACTTTACAGATAGGGAAACTGAGGCTGACAGGGTAAATAACTTGTCCAGGGTCTCCCAGCTATTAGGAGTCTGAGGCTGGATTTGAACTTAGACTTTCCCAGGGCTCAGGGCTCTATTCATTAAGCCACCTAGCTACCCCTTTATAACTATTTATTAGATTGGATTGAAAGCTACCATCTAATCTGCAGAGGTGAGCAAAGTTTCTTATACTTTTCTTATGGGAAAGATGAAAAAATATTAGTACAGTCTGATAGATTCCCCAGGAGTCCATGTTTGGGCTTATGATGCTTAAGATTTTTACCAGTGTTTTGGATAAAAATCAAGATAACACATTTATTAAACTGGTTCCAAAAGACATTCTAAGCCATCACAGATGCCAACTCTCAGTTCAAAGAGAGCTGGTAAGGGAAGTGGGGCATTGCTTCTAGAGCAGGGGTGGGGAAACTGCCTCAAGGCCACCTGTGACCCTCTAGGTCCTCAAGTGCATTCTTTTGACTGAATCCAAACTTCACAGAGCAAAAGGAGTTGTTCTGTAAAACTTGTACTCAGTCAAAAGACCTCACCCAAGGACCTAGAAGGCCACATTTGGCCTTGAGGCTACAGGTTCCCCACCCCTGTTCTAGAGACTCATAAATTGGAAACTGAGTCCATATGTGCTCCTTTTACAAGTAATTTTGGGGTGATCCCTCATCCGAAGATGGTAGGGGTTATAAGTCTAACTAGCCCCCAGAGATCTCTCCTCCATGCAATTTTTCCTCCATCACCAGGGTTTCAGACCTATAAAATATCCTGAATCTCTAGATATGACCCAAATGACTCCATGCTTACTACATTGCAAGACTCTTCTAGATGTAGTCCCAGGATGAAGTTAGGAGCTCTGATCTCTGACCATCCTCTGCGCTGTTACTGTCAAATTTTCAATTCCTGTTCCCCTTATCCTTGTGATCTAAAATCAGCCTCTGCTGAGAATAAAGTTCTCTCTCCCTCCTCTTATCTATCCACCTCAGCCTTGCCCTTCCATGGTCCACATCCTCCTCTCTCCTGTTCTACCATGCCCTCCAGAGCCCTAACAATCCGTGTTGTTACCAAACTCCTCTTTAACTCAGAGCTCTTCCCTTTACATTCTTTCCACATGCACCAGCCAAGAGAAATCTGGCTTTCCCAGAAGATACTGCATTCTTTGTTACCCTTTCCAGGACTAAGCATTCTGCTCATGTCTCCCAAAGCAGAGTCACTGTGTGACCCTGGGAAAGTCACTTAACCTCTCTTTGCCTCAGATTGCTCATCTGTAAAATAGGGATAATAATAGCACCCACCTCCCAGGGTTGTTATGAGGAGGAACAGACAGAGTCATTGCCCTACACTAACTGTCCCATGTTTAGCAAGTTCTCCCAAAGTATTCCAGACTGCTTTACCAGTATTACTCAGCAATTTCTCTTAAATCAAGCAATTAATATGCATTTATTAAGCACCTACTTGTGCCAGGTATTGTACTAAGCACTGAAAATACAAAAAGAGGCAAAAGACAGTCCCTGCCCTCAAGGAGCTTACAATCTAATGGAGACAACATGCAAACAAATACATACAAAGCGAACTATCCACTATGCAACCTAGATGATTAATGTAATGACAGGAGTATATTGAACCAATTACTCCTATCTCAGTTGACTTAATTAACAAGATAAACCCTGATACCTTTTTCAGATGGGAGAAAATACTGCTACTGAATCAATCAACAGCAAAAAAAAAAAAAAGCCTAGCTGAAAGAAGTCCTTGATTAATTAGGAAAGAAGGAAAGACATATAAAATAGGATGATTCTGCACAAGAGGTTTATTGAGATTGGCTGAAAAGACTGATTCACATCCTGTGCATCATATATAAAATAGCAAACCAGTTTGAAACCTAGAATTCCAGGGTCAGGCTAGCAACTTCATGCTTCTGAAAAAGAATTGCTTGAGGTATAAAGGAGAAAAGTCTCTGTCTCCCTCCCCAAGCTGTCTTCCATTAGAGGATTTGGACTTCTCATTAGCTGGGTGATTTGCAGAAATGTCAACACAAGCGAATCAAAGATAAGGTAGCCTCATATCTCTACAAGGAACCCATCAGAAAACCATGGAAAACTTCATAAGGACCACATGAATCAAGGAAAAGGACTTTGAGAGTTCATCACAGACTTTTTTTTTTTTGGAGGGCAATTGGGGTTAAGTGACTTGCCCAAAGTCACACAGCTAGTTAGTGTGTCAAGTATCTGAGGTCATATTTGAACTCAGGTCCTCCTGACTCCAGGGCCAGTGCTCTACTCACTGCACCACCTAGCCACCCCCCATCACAGACTTTTAGAGAAATGTTTTGTACTAACTTTACTTATCCTATTCACCTTAGTAAATACCCATTTCTAAAAGTGAATTAAGTCTGGCTGACTAATTGATATAAACTGATAATCATTACACCGGTAGGGGCTTGTGAAGTATAGTACTAGAAAACCACACCACCACCACCACTTCATTTATCCTGGGTAAAAGTACCCTCTACCTGGGGGCCCAACCTGTAAGTATGACTAAGGGCCTGGGATAGAAGCCCCAGACATATTCTGCACTAAGTTTATCTTCTGGGCAATTACTGTTTCCCTCATAGCATCTATCATAGAGCATTGAGTACCCTAGGTATTCAATAAATATTTGCCAAATTAGTGAATAATGATTTAGTTCATTCATTCTCTGGCTATATGATATGAGCAGCAACCTCTGTTGCTGTGAAAAAGGGCTGTGAAAAAAAAGGATGAAATATATGGAAAAAGTCAATGGCTAGACCCACTATTAAGGCTAAAGGTTTACTAAATTAAGTGATGTTTTGTGATGACTGAGGGGCTAAAGAAGCTAAAAGTCACAGTCCTACCAAGAGTCAGTAATTCATGGATAGTCTCTGCAGTTTCTCACAACATGAAGCGACAAAAGGTAGAATAGGCCTTCTTTCCATGTTGTAACCCATGCAAATTATAAGACACCTCTGTGTTGTTATAGGGGGCAGCTAGGTGGTATAGTAGATAGAGTGCACAGGCCCTGGAGTCAGGGAGACCTGAGTTCAAATCCAGCCTGAAACATTTGCTAGCTATGTGATCCTGGGCAAGTCATTTAACCTGTTTGCTTCAGTTTACTCATCTGTAAAGTGAGCTGGAAAAGAAAATGGCAAATCACTCCAGTATCTTTGCCAAGAAAATCCCAAATGGGGTGCGAAGAGTCAGGCGGGACTGAAAACAACTGAACAACAAAAAATGTTGTCATAAACTCAATTTATGTAGCACGTCCCCAAAAGAAATGTATCAAAACTTTGTTCCTGAATTAATCATAACAAGGTGTCAAAAGTCCTAACAAAGAACCAACAGGGGAACAACTAGAGGTGTGCTGTAGCTAACTCCAACAAGCTTATGAGAATTAATGGTTAAGGTTTCAGTGTGGGTGTTTACACTCAAATATTGAGCAAATTACAAATCAGTTTTGATGATTGTCTAGACTTAAGAAAGTGACGGGGGAAAGGCTAATAACACAGACTAAACTTATGACCCACCCAGAGAGAGTACAAGGAACAACATCCAATAAAAGGACAAGAGAGCAGAAAAAGCAGCTACCAGAGGAGCTGTCTACACGTCAGGACAGTATAGACAGCAAGTGTGTTTTTTGTTTTTGTTCTACTCATCTTTGTATGTAGAGAGGCAGCTGATGTGGTATTTTTTAGGGTCAGAAGACCTGGTTCCAATCCTGACTCTGCTGTTTACAACCTGTGTGGCTCTCAGGAAATAATTTAACTTCTCTGGGCCTCAGTTTCTTCACCTGTAAAATGCAAGGTTAGACTAAGTTATCTTCAAGGTCCCTCTCAGCTCCAAATGATCCTATCAAAATCAGCTTTCAAAGGTACAGTGGGATGCAGCCCTTCAGGCTGTTTTGTGTGATTTTGTTTTTCTCCCAAGGTTCCAGGAGTGGGCCTGAGCCAGTATAAGCAGAAAAGTAATCGCCAGAAATGGTCTTACAGAATCACAAAGTATCATCCTGAGAAGGAATCTCAGCAGTTATCCAGTTCTACTGAACCCTAAAAAGAACCTCACTCAGCTGACAAGTTGTCTCCAGCCTTTCCCTGAAGCCCTCCAGTGAAAGTGACCCCACAAACCCTTGTGGTGGCCCAATCTACCTTGAGATAGCTTTAAGAGTTAGGAAGATTTTCCTTATAGCCTTATTTCTATCCTGGTAAAAAGCGTAACATAGTCTTTCTTAGAAGGCTTTATTTTATTCTTTCTGAGCTAACAAAAACTCCCAGATGGCCTCAGTGGTATCCTGCCCCTTCCATTTTACCTCCTCATCTTACTCCTTTCTTTATCTTCTCTTTCCTCTTTCAATAAGTTTGGGGAATTGGTGGGAAAGGATACTCAACATTGCAGAAGCAGAGAAAAACAAACCCACTCCTTTTTGGGGGTTCTCCATCCCTTATTCCTCCCTCTTCCTGAATCTTCCTTTTCCTGTCCTTGGCATCCTGGGTGGAGAGGGAGGTGGTTCCTTAAGGCCTCTCACCCTACCCAAGCCACCACTGCTAATGGGCTGGAACTGGAAAGGTTCATAAGGGTAAAACAGGCTCATTTTAGCAAGGAGGACTGGTTCAGTCTGGGACCACGACCTGAGTTTTGAGCAGAGGAAAGTCAAAAAGACCTGAGGGGTGCCTCTCATTCTAACCAGGGATTTTCCCCACTGCCTCAGTGACCACCTGAGTGTATTGCGCAGAAAGCCTGGAGGTGGGGAAGGGAGAAGGAAAGGAGATGTTTAAGAGCTGGGACCTCAAGAATTCTGGTCCAACACTAAGGCTGGTGATGCCTGTCCTGGTATATCCTATGGTGGATACGGAGATTACAGATGATGTAATTGAAGCATTAACAAACGTGAAGGATATAGATATATAGACATATATTTATATCCATATATATACACATACATATATGTATACATATATGCATACATATACATTAGTAACTCAATGTACTTGAGGAATTTAATTTGTATTTGTCTCAAACAAGAGATGATAAGCTCTGATGCGGGCAGGTGCTACATTTTATCTAAACTTTGCTCCTCCCCTAGCACCTACAGCAATGCTCTGCACACAGGGATTCTATCCAATCTATCCTTTATAAAGTTTATTTGTACATAGTTGTCTGCATGTTGTCTCTCCATTAGACAGAGTTTCTTGCAGGCAGAGATTGTCTTTTGCCCTTCTTTGTAGCCCGAGCGCTTAGCACCGTGCCTGACACATAGGCTTTTAATGTAGTCTCGTTGCCTGTAGACTAGGAACCAGTCCCCGCACCTTGGTCCCCGCCAGGCTCGGGCACTCCATCCCCTCTTCCCGGTGTGAGCAAGCATCCTGTTCCCGCGTGCCTCTCTGTCGGTCTTTATAAGGTGATGGGGAAGCGTGCCCTGGGGGCCCTAAGGCTCAATCGGTGGGAGAAGACAACAGTCAGCAAGTAATTGGAGTTCCGACCATGGCACCCAAAGGCTTCAACTTGATGGAAGCCGCGGAAGAGCTCTCGGACCAGGTGAGCGAGGTTCCCAGCCGCAGTTCACCCACCCCTATTCCTGCGTCATAATGGTACCTCCCATCCCCTTCAGCAGCCGACCCCGAAAGGGGAACTAGATTATACCACTCACTCTTGGGAGCGCGGGGAGGGCAGGAGCTGTGGAAGGCGGGACTAGGTTTGGATGGATATGGGGAACAGGGAGACTTTTCTGCGCTAAAAGGGTGGGTGCTCTGTGTATTTTATTCTCTTGTTGGATGGGTTGTGTTTGAGGGGAATGCAGACAGACAGTCCCTCTAGGCTAGAGGAGGGGTGGAGTGTGGGCCGGGAAAGACTAAACTGACAGCTGCTTGTGCCATGCGCGCCCCCGAGACTTTAAAAAAAATTGCAAACAAACTTCTTGCATTTGAAATTGTAAAGAACTATCTAGTCCAATCTCTTCGTTGTACCTTCGTTGTACCAATAAATATTCATTGAGCGCCTTCTCTACGCCAGGCACTGTGCCAAGTCTGAGGATACAAAAGGAGACAAAAGACAATCTCTGTCCTCAAGGCGTTTACAATCTCATACAAACAAATATATATAAAGCAAGCTATAAACAGGATAAATAGATAGTGAAATCGAGGACCAAATGAGTTAAGAGATGTGCCCAAGTTTACACAGGCAGTAAAGCAGGAAATGCCCCTTGGAAGGTGTAAAGGGCTTGAGTGTATCCTCCTACCCAGTTTAAGTATGCATACATAGAATTGTTGCGTTCTTCGATCTGTACAATTTGAGCTTTACTCTAGCACTGGATTTTTGAGGCAGAAGACCTGGGTTTGAATACGGACTCTGCTACTTTACTAGGAATTTGAGCTTGGGCAATTAATTTTCCCTTCCTAGGCCTTAGTTTCCTTTTTATTTTGTTTTTGTTTGTTTGTTTTTACTTTTTGGAGGGCAATTGGGGTTAAGTGACTTGCCCAAGTTCACACGGCTAGTAAGTGTTAAGTGTCTGACGTCGAATTTGAATTCAGGTCCTCCTGACTCCAGGGCCAGTGCTTTATTCACTGCACCACCTAGCGGCCCCCTTAGTTTCCTTTTTATGGTTTGGGTGATGGGAGAGGGGCAAGGATGGGGGAGGGAAGGAAACTAGATCGCTAAGGTTCCTTTTCAGTTCTAAAATCAATTATCTCAAGGTAGTAAGAGCCAGGACAAGCATTCCGTTTAGTCTTAACTCCAGGTTATTTTCAAACAATGCTAAGAAAATTTCCAGTATCTCCTTAAATCTCTGCAATAATACTGCTCCCTATTTCCGATTTCAGGTCCTATTCCATTTCTGCCTCTTAGCAACTTTTTGCCCTTCTCTGCATCCTTATCTTCTAGCATACAGTTTAAGAAATGCTTGTTGACTGACTTAAAAGAAAACAGTAGTTTAGGGTGTGTTTTTTTTAATCTGCCACCTGCAATATAGGCTATTTCAAGTAGTGCAAACAAGCACCTCTTTAATAACATTGAATCCCATGTATAATTCTTAATAATTACAACAAAGATAGAGCTGATGAGACCTAAAAATGGAGATATGCTTCCACCTTGAAGTATATCCCTTCATCACTATTTATTAGCTGTGTGATTTGGGGCAAGTCACTAAAACTGTATTTCTCCATCTGTAAAATGAAACTTGGATTCGATGCTATACAAGGTTCTTTCTAGGTCAAAATCTTATGATCCAATGTGCCAGATTCAAAGGGTCTGATATACTTTATTACTTAGCTCTTATTTCTACTATACTTTAAAGATTACAAAGTATATTCCTCATAATAACCCTGTGAGGCAGGTGGTACAAACATAATTATTTCCATTAAAGATGAAACTGAAAAGAGTTGATCTTTAACTCTCTATAGTTGTCCAGAGTCCAGAATCACAAAGCTTGTAAGTAATAAAGACAAATCCAGGTCAGAAGACCTCAGTGTTCTTTCCAAGCATGACTGTCCACTTGGCATTATGATCCCAAAATTAATCCTTTCCTTAAATAAAAACTTATTGCTTATATTTGAAATCCATTCCCTCATGAATTATACTCATAGAGTTGGGTGTAGAGAATCGAGGGTGATAGGCTGAGTAATAGCTGTAGAAGCCACTTAGATGACCACTCATTACTAAGCTGGCTCTCAGTTGTACTACTTAACCTTAGGTACTACTTAACCACCTCCCTTCTCTGGGTCTCAGTTTGCCCATCTGTACAATGAGGAGATTGGATTAAGTGACCTCTGAAAGTTCTAAATTCTATGATCCTGCAGCTCTTAAAACTTTTTTTATGATAATTTTACAAGTGGATGCAAATATATAATAATTATTACCAGAAATTAAGGATCTGGAACTGTAATACATTGATCTAGGTTTGTTAGGGTTTTGGTCAGTCAACTAGCATTTACTACATGACTTTTATGTGCCAAACACTGGGGTCACAAAGAAAGGTAAAAGACAATCCTTGCTCTCAAGGAATATTGTCTTCAGCCAGAGAACTAGTCTCTCTAATGCTGAGATCTGTGGGTTTTGCATTTGACTGTCAAAACTAGTTGATCTGTTTTGGTTATTGGGGCATAATAGGTGCAATAATAAGAGCTTTGAAATGGGAGTCAAAGACCTAGATCCTGATCCTGTTGGGCCCCTGTGTAATCCTGAAGCACTCCCTTCATTATCCTGGGACTTTAGCCATTTAACCTCTCTTATCTGTAGAAGAGGGATTTTGTTGTTCAGTTTCATCTGACTCTTTGTGACCCATTTGGATTTTTTTGGCAAAGATACTGGAATGATTAACTATTTCCTTCTCCAGTTCATTTTACAGATGAGGAAACTGAGGCAAACAGGGTTAAGGGACTTGCCCATGGTCACACAACTAGTAAGTGTCTGGGGCTGATTTTGAATGCAGGTCTTCCTGACTCCAGGCCTAATTGCTAGCCGCTGAGCCACCTAGCTGCCATAAAGGAGGCAATAGCATCTACCTGTCTTAGGCTTGTTCTGAGAATCAAATGAGATAACATGGAAAATTAAATCCTCTGTCTGTAAAATGAAAGAACTGGACTAGGTAATTTTCTAGGGCCATTCCATCCAGCTGTGACAGTCTGTAAGTCTTTGGCAAAGGATTAGCTACGTTATTTGTCTAGTCTCATGTAGTTTCACCTCTGGATGTCATTTCTTGGCTCTTGGTCTGCCTCCAGTCTTGGATGCTGGCCCCACAAACACTTCCTTCAGTGTCGGATCTTCTCAAACTATTGTTACCACTCAGCTGTGCTCATTAATCCTAACTCTAACAAGTAAATTAGGGTGGTGGTGAACACAGAAGCAGCAGGAGCTTGTTTGGAGGGAATTATGGTGTTTAAGCACAAGACACCCTGGGGATATATTTCAGCGCCACATATATGGAAGGGGCGAGTGGGAACAGGACTTGTAGTTTGGTTGGCATTGCCATATTAAATGATTTGGAAGCTTCCATGGTGTACACCACATGAGGTTTCTGTAATACCTGTCCTTTGACATGGCTTAGAAGTCACCTATTCTAGAAAACTTACCTCTGTTTTCTTCCCCTCCTTCCCAACCACCATTGAAAATGATAATTTCTTCCTTGGACCTTACATAATGCTTATTATATCTTTATCATGTCCTTTTCTATCTTGTAGTCATTGTACAATTATTGCCCATTCATAGGAATCTATGTGCCCTATTTTTCTTGCTGGATCATAAGGACTATGAGAGAAGAGACCTTGATTGAATTACCTTTGTGTCTCCCCCAGTGCCAACAGTCCTTTGAATGTATTAGGCACTTAATAAATGACATCAGAATCCAGGAATGAAAAAAAGAAGATGCATCAAAGTCATTAATTCAGTCAGATATTTATTGAGCATTATGCTGTGTGCAGTATCCTGTGCTAAGCACTACCAGTGATACAGAAATGAATTCTAAGCAATTCTTGCCTTTAAGAAGCTTATACCTTCTTAGGAAAGGTAAGACAACTAGTAATCTTTGTTTTTCCGTTTTTCCATTTTTCCATTCAGTTGTTTCAGTCACAATGGACTCTTCATGACCCTATTTGTGGTTTTCTTGGCAGAAGGACTAGAAGGATTTGCCATTTCCTTCACCAGCTTGAAAATCTTGTTGTTACTCAGTCACGTCTGACTCTTGGTGACCCCATTTGGGATTAGCTAGCATTTATATAGTGCTTTAAGGTTCAAAAAGACCTTTTTATGGATGTTATCTTATTTGGTCTTCACACCAACCCTGGGAGTGGGTAGGTGCTACCCACCTTTTACAAATGAGAGAAATTGGTTAAGTGACTCATCTAGGGTCACACAGATAACCAGTTTCTGAGGCTGGATTTAGAGTCAGGTCCTCTTGACCCCAAATCTTGCCTTCTAGCCACTACCTAGCTGCCTCAAGCAGACATATGACTAGAATGCAAAGCAGAATATGATAAATGACATGAGAGAACAAGAAAATACTGGAGCAGGTCATCACCCGGGGGCCATTACAATGAGTTGGGATTGGGGAAGGCACCATAAATGAGGGAAGATTTGAGCTGGGCCAGAAGGATTGGTAGGATTTTGACAAGCAGAAATGGGGGAGAGAAGGGACACATTATAAGAGAGAACTAAACCATAAGCTATTATATGAGCATAGTGATGTTCTTTTGAGAAGTTTTGCAATAGCTTAGAGGCAGCCAGGTGGCTCAGTGGCTAGAGTTCTGGGCCAGGAGTCAGGAAGACCTGCATTCAGATCTGGCCTCAGAGAATTACTAGCTGTGTGACCCTGGTCAAATCCCTTAACCTCCATTTACCTTAGTTTCTTCATCTGTAAAATGGAGATAATAGTCATTCCAATCCCCTTGGGGTTGTTTGGAGGTTCAAATAAGATATTTTGTAAAGGTATTGCCAAACTTAAGCTATAAATGCTAATTATGATTTTATTTTATTGCTACTCTTTAGCATCACCCTCTCTTTAAGAGCCCTTTTAAAGACCTGGTCTGTAGAAGTTTCAGAAGAACAGAACACAAAGTAGGAATTCCAGGGGTCCATTCCTAAGGACTCTTAAGAATAAGGAACTAATAATACTAATGATTATTGGGACAGCTAACATTTACATAATACTATGTGCCAGGCATTGTGCTAAGCACTTTAAAATTGTTATCTTGTTTGAACCTCACAACAACCCTGGAAAGGAGGTACTATTATTATTCCCATTTTTATATATGGGGAAACTGAGGCTTCATGACTTAGAGGTTACATGACTTGCCCAAAGCCACACGAGAATGTTCCAAATCACTAAAAGAAATGTGAATCAATATAACACTCATCTGAGCAAGGATTTGCACTCAAGTCTTCCTGACTCCAAGTCCAGAGCTCTATCCACTGAGACACCAGAGGTAAAGTCCCTGGGTCTGCAACTGCCTGGCCATGGCACCTTTGAATTAGCCATCTTGTATCTGTTTCTCTACCAGTATACCAGGATTCTAAAGCCAGAATGCCAGAAGAGGAGTATGCAAAGTGTTCTAAGAATCTAGAGAGATAATGCCCTGCCTCCCCCACCCCCCAAACTGGTCTAAGAATTTATGAATGAAGCTACTTTTGAAGGCAGATCTCTTCAGCTGACACTGGTATTTTAGAGACATCTCCCTGTTCCCTGCCCCTCAACTGTGCATTTCTTGCCTCCTCATCTTCCTTCTGACCCTTGCTTGCACTTTCCAGTTCCTTTGCCTCACAAAGAGATTCCTGCCTCATCTGGCTCGCCTCTGTCTGATCAGCACCTTCCTAGAGGATGGCATTCACACCTGGTGGCAGTGGAATGGACAGAAAGAGTTCATTAAGATGTCCTGGATTCGCAGCCCTTTCCTGGCATTAATTTTTGGAATGATCAATACATTTGGGCAACTGGGTAAGACTTCTTGCTACTCTAGGGCTCATCTCAGTGAAGAAAGGCTGCTAGAGGTTGGAGACCGAAAGATGAATGGGTTAGTGTGTGGGGAAAAGTCTCAGTGGACACAGTTTGGGGAGGAGGGGATGGGGATAAGAAATGGAAGGAGGAGAGTGAATGCTATCACCCCTAAAAGTGGTTCTTCATTCTTTCTATTACAGTGGGATGCATGTTGATTTTAGTCCAGAAGTGTGTTCCTTGTGCCTGTTTTGTGCTGTTTGGAATCATTTTCATGCAGGTAAGTTAATACACAACTATTTCAGTAAAGATGCTGATCCCCAAGGATATCAATGTACTTGGAGTAAAAAATAGCCTGGGTTCAGGTTCCAGTTCTGCCAATTATTATACTCTGTGATTTTGGTCAAGTCACTTCCATTCTCTGAACCTTGGTTTTATCCTCCATGAAAATGAGGGTTTTTGACTGAGCCCCTACCCCACCAATTTAAATCCTATGAAACCTATGATGCTGCTGAAAATACTGGCCAACTCATTTAAACAGACCTTCTTTGCAATCTCTCAGAAACTGACCTTTGCTTAGCAATGTACTTTGCAGTCAAACTGCTTGCCTGACCTTTCTGCTTCCAGAATATTTGCATGACAAATATTGACTTCCCTGACACCAACATATTCTTAGCATAGAAGCTGGCAGGTCCCTTGAGTTGCATCCAGGAATCTCTTCCCATATCTCAAAGGTCACTAGCAGAACCCTCTATTCTTTCAGGTAACTGTTTAATGGAAAGAACACTGGACTTCAAATCAGAAAAGTTTGGGTCCCTGTTTTCCCATTTTCCATAACTTATAAAAGTCCCTGCACCCATCCAGCCCTTGGTTTCCTCATCTATAATATAGGACATTGGATTAGTTGGCTTATAAGGGCTCTTCCAGATTGAGATCCTGAGATCTCATGGATATACAAAGTATTCTTCTTTTTCTTTCCATGTTTATATATATCAGTGAACTGAGATGAGAAAAGAGCTATGTTCCGAAGCTGACTTTCACCCCAAAGGCGTCATATCTGATATTTCTAGAAGAATAAGGGCCAATAGAAGAAGAGTCCTGGATTCCTCTCCAGCTCTTCCTGTGCCTTCTACTCCCTGCACCTGACTCCAGCCATCAGAATTACTGCTGGCCCTGCCGGCTTGTTCAGAGCTGGTTCGGAGCTTCACAAGCAATAATGATACTAGCACAAATATAGATACCACTTACCCATTGGATAAGTGGTCAAAGGAAATGAACAAACAGTCTTCAAAAGAAGAGTCACAAACTATTTACAACTGCAAGAAAGAATGTTCCAAATCACTAAAAGAAAGGTGAATCAAAATAACTCTGAGCTTTCACCTCTCACTCAACAAAACTGGCGAAGGTAATAAAAGGTAAAAATAATGTGAGAGGGGCTGCAGGTGACAGGTTCCCTAACACATCCACCAAGGCTTCTAGGTAGTGCAATGGATAGAGTTCCAATAGATCTAGAGTCAAGGAGATCTGAGTTCAAATTCAGGTTCAGATGCTTCTTAGCTCTAAGGGCTTACACATTCGCCCTGAGAAAATCACTTAAGCTCCATCTTCCATGAGTGGAAAATCCATTGGTATTTTATTGTTGGGGAAGCTAGGTGGCTCAGTGGATATAGTGCTAGGATCAGAGTCAGGAAGGTCAGGGTTTAAATCTGGCCTTTGACACTAGTTGTGTGACTTTGGGCAATTTACTTACCTGTCTGCCTCAGTTTTCTCATCTGTAAACTGGGGATAAGAATAGCACCTACCTCCTATGGCTGTTCTGAGGATAAAATATTTATAAAGCATTTTGCAAATCTAAAAATGCTATATAAAAACAAGCCACCATAATTATCATTACTGCTAATCACATACAGTTGATAAAACTGGGAATTGGTCTAACTAGCCAAGAAAACAATTTTGGAAAAAGTTTGGGAAAAATCAGCAGTCTGCACCTTTTGACCCACAAATCCATTGTTAGGGCATGTATTCCAAGGAAATCAAAGATGGAAAGAGTTTGCATTTATTCAAAGCACTTTTTATGGTAGCAAAATATTGAGAACAAAGTGTGTGCCCATCAACTGGGAAATGGTTAAACAAAATTGAAGTATAGTCAATATAATCCTTGAGATTATCATTTTGCAGAATTCAAAGATTTGGAAAGATTTTACATAAGAAGATTTACATGACTGATCCAGAACAAACTGAGCAAAACCAAGAAAACACTATATACAAGGAATACCCAAAAAAACCCACTAAAGTGAAGTCAAATGCTACATAATTGTAATAACCAGCCTTGGCTTTGGAGGCAAGGTGAGGAAATGTACCTCCCTCCTATCTAGAGAGGGGGTTATGGGTGCAAATAATTGCATAGACAGGCAGATCTAGTCATTGTGTCAGTTGATTTCATTTAACCATTTTTCTGTTGCAAGGCCAGAGTTGGACACAAAAAGGATGTTGACGTATCTGGAAATTAACTTTGATGTTAAAAAAAAAGTTGCCAATAAAACATTTAATTTTTTTTTAAAGAAGCCGCAAGGATTTCGTAAATAAAACCCCACCACTGAACCAAGAAAGTAGAAATGAATAACTTCTTTCCTTGTATCTTCTTTACTTTCACCAAGATAACATCAGACCCCACCTTCTGCTCTTACCCATATCCCTGTTTAATGATGCATTGCCAAGGCTTAGGAAAACCACAGATACTTGGTAATGAAACATGCTGCTCCCTCCTCCCATAACAAAAAGGTGATGGATAGCACATGCAGGGCCTGCACAGCAGGTCGATTTGTTTAGAGTAAAACAAAATTTTTATTTTTCTTATTCATTAAAAAAGTAAGGTTCTGTTGAGGGTGCAAAGACACTGGGAAATGACGCTATTATTTTTTTAAGCATCAATAAAACATTTTTTTAAAAGAAAAAGAAAGAAAAGAAAATCCATACTTTGTGACCAATATGAAAAAGAGAACCGATTCTTTGTGTCCAATTGGAAAAAGAAAACCTATGCTCTGTGACCAATCAAAACAAGATAACAATTTGTCGTGTCCAATCAGAAAAAGAAAATGATACTTTGTGACTGATCAGAAAAAGAAAACTATGCTTTGTGACCAAGCAGAAAAAAAGATAACAATTCATTGTGCCCAATCAGAAAAAGGAAACTGATTCTTTGTGTCCAATCAGAAAGAAGAAATTCTTTGTGTCCAATCAGAAAAAGGAAATTGATTCTTTGTGTCCAATCAGAAAAAGAAAACCTATGCTTTGTGACCTATCAAAAACAGCGTGGGTACCTTTGCCTCCAAACTTCATCTTTACATTTCAGGAATAGTAGCAACCAGTATATTGACCAAAGTGGCAGAGAATTCATTTGGTTCCCAAGTGATCTCTTTACTTTAAAGCCCTTGGGATCTTCAGAAGAAAAATATTTTAAGTAAAATCGTGATGTTTCGACAGTGAGCAGGAGCACTGGAATTGTTTGGAGCTCCTCAGGCTAAAGATATGTTGACATCTTCTCTTCCTCAAGTGGGGCCGTAAGGCTTTGGGATGGCATCTGGCTGGCCTCAAAGGATCGCCTCTTATCAATGAAAGGGGAGGAGTTCCCCTTCTCTTATTTTTCTTAGTCCCCTCTTGGTTTTTCTGCCTTGTTGCTTAACAAGTATTTATTGAAATGAATTGTATTAAGGGAGGAAAAGGAATTGTATTGTTGGACATGTTTCCATTTGACAATTAGTGGGATAAAAATGCCTTGAAGCTTCCCATGGTCCCTCACAGGCAGCATGTGAATGAGTAATGGTGAACAGATGCTCTTTTTGTTTTGTTTTCTTTCTTAAAAGTTCCTGTTTTATCAGAGGATTTTTGTAAAGGATGGTCACATATAGCCAATGTCAAGTGGGAATCTGTTCTTGAGTTCATTTTTGCCCCTTTTTGTAGGTCATGGCCTATGGTCTTTTGTGGAACCTCAGATTCCTGATGAGGTGAGTGAGATTAACTGTTGGGGGCTGTCTAGTGTGCTCAGTGCTGCCGTGGGTGAATCAGTCACAGAACAGCAGAAGGCCTGGCCTTTGGGGAGTGGAGCCAAAAGGGAGGGGAGAAGCGTTTGTTGCATGGATACCCTGAGCCTGGGGACAATTAATGTGTTGCTCCTTTCACCAGAAGGTGGCCACGTGTGCAAATGCACAATGGACTTGCCCTAGGGACCTTTGCAAAGCTGTGCATTGTCCAGCCTTGGGGTGATTACTCCTAGCTCTAGAAGGGGAACAAATTAGGGTTTGGGTCACATAGGCCTTTCTTGTCTCTGTCATCACAATTTCAAGAGGGCCTCAGCAAAGCAGCTTTCAAATTCAGTTTAACAAGTACCTATTGAGCTCCCAATACAGCAAAAAGAGGTCTTAAAGCCCATCTAGCCCAATTTGCTTATTTTACAGATGAGGAAATGGGGCTTAGAAAGATTAAGTAGCACCAAATAATCACCTCTTTCCTGAACAATGAAAATAAACAGATGTATTTTTCCAACATCTACCCACTCTTAAATTGGAGGCGTGTGGGTAGCCAAGACAGAATGCATCTACTCAACTGTCCTCCTGTAAGATCAGAAATGAGATTGGTGTGGAATTTGCTTAATTTTGCTGAACATTTTCATTTGTTACATGTTCCAGCTTTGCTGGATTTGAGCTTCATGACACTTTGGTTTCCTTTTTTTTCCCCTCGTTTTTCTAGGAACATTTCTTTAGGTGGTGGTCTGCTGTTCCTCTTAGCAGAGAGTCGGGCAGAAGGGAAGTCCATGTTTGCTGGTGTCCCCACCTTGGATTGCACCTTTCCCCATCAGTACATTCAGTTGGGAGGAAGAATTCTCCTCCTCCTCATGTTCATATCACTCTTACACTTAGAAGTGAGCATGTTTACTGTAAGTGACCTGCAGACTTCTTCATTCCCCTTTCCCTGACCATTTATCCATTTTTTTTCAACATTTCAGAGCCTTACCCTACTCCCATAGTAGTCAAACAGGCTTCTGTTTCATCCTTGACTTTTCCAATTACTTCCCTTCTGACATGTTGCTATTATTTATGTGATTCTTCAGTTCAGCTCATCCCTTTTGTCTGTGTGTGTGTGTGTGTGTGTGTGTGTGTGTGTGTGTGTGTGTGTTAGGAAAGCATTCATATAAAAAAGTCTATTAGGGGCTGTAAGATTTTTGAGAAGTCCTCTTCAGGAGACTGATCAGAAGGATTTGTCTCCTGTTCCCAACACGGTCAGTGCCCCTCACCATAATAAGGGAGATTGGCCAGTAGCTCATCCATACTTAAATTAACCCAACTGCAAGCTTAATACAAGTTATGTTACAACCTTCATAAATGTACAACCTTTATATCCTCCAGAGATCACACTACAGGTCATTAAGGCCTGTGACCCGTGTTCTTTGGTCTTGTTTGTTTCAGGTCATAGATATTCATGGGGGCCATGTAGACTTGGACCATTTAACACTATAGTCCTGAGTCTTTCCAGTTGTAGGGATTCTTTCTTTACCCTATGGGGCTGATCTGTCCCAGAACTAACAATACAGTCTAAAATCAACCAATTAGTCAGTCAATCAGATCACTATTCTGTGAGTCTATTTCTCTTCTCTATCTCAATCAACACACAATTTCATTATAAGCTTCACTGTCTTCTGTGATTTGGTAAATAAAGCCAAATGCAAAGCCATCTTTTAAGTAGGCTCAGCTTTAGGAGGGTGGGGTTACACTCAAGGAATCATTAGGCTAATTATGTTTCTTTCATGTCCCTTCCTATCTCCCTGTTTAGATCTTCCAAGATGTCTTCAGCATGGTTCTCATAATTCTGGTGGCCATTGGGTTCAAAACAAAACTTGCTGCCCTCACTCTTGTGATCTGCCTGCTCCTTATCAATCTGTTAGAGAACCCCTTTTGGACCATCCCCACCAACAGGCCCCTCCATGATTTTATGAAGTATGACTTTTTCCATACCATGTCAGTAATGGGAGGCCTTCTCTTAGTGGTAGCCCTCGGACCTGGGGGAGTTTCAATGGATAAACACAAGAAGAATTGGTAAATATCACAGCAAAATATAGAGAGAAATGAAAGAAATTGGTTTATTGCCTTCTTGACTTTTAACTCCATTCTTGTGGAATAGAGGGTGTAGCCCACCCATATATCTTCCAAACATCTCTTATGACTGTCTGCTGCCTCAGCAGAGTAATTTGTGTTTCTTTCCCTGGGCCAGACAGAGACATGTATAACGTGAAAGATATGTATAAAGTGGATATCTGGGAGTTATCTGCATTCCCTTGGGGAAGATTCTAGGATATAGGTGGTGATTCAGTAAAGGAGGAATCTGGTCCTTTATCATCTTGTACTGGGACTTTATTGAAGAAATTTTGTTGATTTCATGGTATTATGAGAGCTCTGTGTACTTACATAGGCCACAGGGAGATGCTCAGTCTTCATTCCACTTTGTGAACCTAAAAGAACTGGCTATATCATAGGCACCCAAATATGTGTTAACAGGGTTGGGTATATATCCGTTGGGGCTATCATTTTCCTTGTTTTCTATGGAATTGTATGCCTGGGGGCCTCCTTTTTGGCTAACTTGGTAGAATCCAATCCCTGTCAATCACAGAGCTAGTATGGTAGTCCCTTTCTGGGAGATCATTGGTGAAAGCACTATACCAGGACAGCATATGGCCTTTGGTACCAATTAGTGCAATTTACAGAATCCTGCATCACTGTAGGACTCCCCTACTCCCTTATCCCCATAAAGCTTTCCTTCATAGTTACTCCCAAATTGTCCAAACTTAGGTTACCCTCATTTTCATTTGCATAAGTCACATAGCCACCTATTATTGGCCTCTGAACAGACCAGGATATCCCAGCCACAGCAAACCCACATCTCTATCCGTGAAAGCTCCAGTGAGCTGATTTTTGTTCTGACCTCTGCTCTGCCCAAATGGAAGGACTTTAAGGGCCCTATGGGAATAAAGCAGCTTCTCATGGGAAAGGATGGGTGAAGGGGCATCAGAGATCTGTGGACCCAAGAGCTTTTCTGTATGGATTCAGCTATCACGTTTCAAAGTGTGGTTGGTTGTTGTTGGTGGTTGTTTTTTTTTTTTAACGGTTTACAAGGATCAGATTCCTTTTGAAAGCAGCATAAAAAAAGTCAAAAGGAAATTCAGCTAAAGAAGCTAGGCCAAGAGTTTTCTATTTTGTTGCTTGGCACATAGTAGGGCTATGTGCCTAGCACACAGTGTATTCTTTATAAAACTTTATATAGTTGACTGTGTAAAGCAGGTATTGTATGTATGTGTGTACATTTATAAGCCTGTTTCATATAAGCCTCCGGCAGTCTCTGGCTCATTGGCAGGGAGATCTAACCATTCAATAGCATAAATCTGTGTTAAGCATGCTAACTAGCTGCAGTAAACAAGTTAACATTCACTTCTGCTCGGTATTTCATATACTAGGCGATCTTGTCTCTGAGAAAGATTGACAGGCAAATATAAAGGGTTAAAAATGGCTAGTCATTCATCACGAAGAGGGAAGAGTTGAGGAAGGACAGTTTTAGGAGGGGAAATAATGAGTTCCATTTTAGATATGGAGAGCTTAATAATAGTTAGCATTTATAATGCTTAACACAGTGCCTGGTACACAGTATGTGCTTAATAAATGCTTGTTTCCTTCCCTTCCTTTTATATAGCACTTTAAGGATTGAAAAGCACATTACAAATATTATCTCATTTTACCCTCACAACTACCTTAGGAGATAGGTGCTATCACGATCTCATTTTACAGTTGAGGAAATTGAGGCAGACTGAAATTAAGTGACTTGCCCAAGGTCAAACAAAAGGATCAGAGGTCAAATTTGAACTCAGGTCTTCCTGACTCCAGGTATAGCACTCCATCTGCTGCACCATAAAAAATCCAGATAATATCCAGTTGGCAGTTGACTGTGTGTAAGTAAGGATGGTTTTGTTATCCTTTTTAGAGTTTAGTTCCTCAGGATCCATGGCCATAACAATCTCCGATTCTCACAATCATGATTCAACACAGTTTGCACACTTGCATAGTGAGATATAGGGGTGAGGTAATGTAAAACTGTGAGGCTACTGCTAGCAATATGCCTTCTTTGTCTGTTGCCCTATAAAACAAGTGGGAACTGGTCAGTGAGCAGGGAACCCTTAGGGCAGTGGTTCTCAGCCTGTGAGTCGCCACCCCTTTGGGAGCTCAAATGACCCTTTCACAGGGGTGGCCTAAGACCATCGGAAAACACATATTTCTGATGGTCTTAGGAACTGAGACACTGCTCCTCTATCCATCTACATGCAGGTCTGCCCCCATGCAGATATGCCCAGATATGAGTATTAAAGGGTCACGGCATTAGGAAGGTTGATAACCACTGCCTTAGGGGAATATGACAGCGTAACACTGTGTGTGCCTTGATTGGTCCCCATGAAGGCTTGAGGGGAACCCATAGGGATTTGGGTAATACATAGAGGAATGCATTTACTGTAATGGGAATCTGAAGATCTTCCTTGCCCCTTGGCCCCTAGATAGGCTTAAGTGAATCTGAGAACATTCCCTGATTTGAAAATATACTCTGCCCCCTAATAGGCTAAATGTGGTCACATGGAACCTGTGGCTGGAGGCTTGTTTTTCAAGAATGCCCATGCCTTATTATTTTGTGGTTGGGCAATGAGTCAAGAGGATTGTGACATTCTCTGATCCAGGAGAAGGCTATATATTACCCTGATGTGAGGTTTTGCTTTGGGGCTCACTTTGGGAAGAGTTGTGTGATTTATTTGGCCAGATGAGACTCTGGGAAGCCATTGAGCTCTCTGGCTTTGAAAACCCAGATGTTGGTGCTTCCCTCTCTGGTAATTAACTAGGTATGGATATAATGGTCAGACAGTAGAAGCCCTGTCTGCTGAATTGTGTTATTTTCTGTTGTAACTTCTATTTGTATTCTCTGAAGTTCAGGGTGCTGACTTTTTCCCCTGAACTAGGTAAATGATATGTTTGATTAAAGTAGGATTGTTGACCTATTTTGAGTTGCTTTCCTTTAGAAAAGCAGATCTAAGAACCTGTGCAAGCAGCCATCTTGAGTATGCTAGGGTGCTTGCTGCTACATGTATCTGCCTCAACCAACCCCTATTGAGGCTTCAGGGGATTTAGGGGAGTGCACAAGCTGTGCCTATTTCAATTGACCCTATCGAGACATAGGAGTAGTTGCCACCACCCCCTTCTTGTTGGCTGCTGGGAGAAGGGTAATTAGGAAATGCCATAGGAGTTGGTGCTCCCATTATCAGCAATCCCTTTGAGAAGACTATGCTAGAATAAAGTAAGATTATTAACCCCTACGAAGCTGTGTTTCTGTCCTTCCTGTCTGGCCAGATCAAGAATGGAACTGTTAGAGGCTGGAGTCCAAAAACTCCAGTGCCTCCCATGTGTTATTTGTGAAACACTATGTGTGACTGAATTTCAGGAGAGAGATTAGGGCCAGATATCTGGGAGTCATCTGCATTGAGATGATTCTTGAACACATATGGAAACAGATAAGATCATCAAGGACAGGGTATAGATGAGAAGAGGACCCAAGACAAGGACAGAGTATAGAGACAGAGGACCCAGGACAAGGAGAGGGTATAGAGACAGAGGAGAAGAGGAACCAGGACAAACCTTGAGGAAGATCCTAAGATATGCGTGATGATTCACTAAAGGAGAAGAAAAAGGAGTAGTCAAGGCAACCATGAGAGTAATGTTGCAAAAGCTAAGGAAAGAGAGAGTCTACAAATGGAGGGGAAGAGGGGGACAATAGTACCAAAAGCTGCAGGGAGGTGTAGGAGGACAAAGACTTAGAACATGCTATTGGATTAAACAGTTAAAGGCAATGTTGGTAACCTTAGTTCAGGAGAGCGGTGGAGGTGGAAACCAAATCACAAGGGAAGTGAGTGGGGTGGTCATGGAGACAGGCAGGACTGAAGATTGCTTTTAGAAGTTTGTCAGTGCATGGGAACAGACGCAGAGTGATAGACAGAATGAATATCAAAATCAAGAGAAAGTTTATTTAAGGATGAGGATAGACCTGAGCATGACTATAGGAAACAACCAGCAGATGGAAGAGATTAAAGATGAAAGTCAGGGAATAATTTCTAAAGGAAATAGGAGAGAATGGAGGGCACAGATGGAGGGATTAATGTTGGTGAGGAAAAGGTCCACAGAAGTATGAATGGATGAAGATGAAGAGGGCACTCATAATAGATGACTTCAATTTTTCTCAGTAAAATAGAAATTGAAGACATTTACTGAGAGGGAAAGGGGAGGCATTGGGAGACAGAGATAAAGTTTGGAACACCTACTGTGAGAAGGATATAAAAGTTTTACCATGCCACAGCAAAGGTCAAATGGAGATTAGATGACCTTGGGTGATACCCTGTTAATAGGGTGAGAGATAGATTATCTCCAAACATGGAATCTGGATTTAATCCAGTCAGAAGCACATGAGTCAGAGCAGAGAAGGAAGATAATGACAGTGATTCAGGCCTGAGAATTAATGTGAAGTGAATGGTAACAGATCAGGTGGTAAAGAGAGTCAAGGCTGGAGGAAACAAGATTTGGCCAAGATTAGTTCAAACATGATTAGATATGTAGGTTAGGAGACAGTGAGTAGTGAAAGATAATACTGTGGTTAAGAACTTGGATGACTGGAAAGATGATAGTGCCCTCAACAGTAATAAGGAACTTCAAAAGGAGAGGGGGGGTGGATTGGGGATGGGGGCAGAATAATGAGTTCTGTTTTGGACATGTTACATTTGAGATCCCTATAGGATCTACAGTTCAAAACATACTGTAGACAATTGGTGATATAGGAATGGACCTCAAAGCTGGGGCTGGATACTGAGATCAGGAAGGAAGGCATTTACATAGAGATAACTGAACCCAGGGGAGCAGCTAGGTAACACAGTAGATGGAGCCCTGGGCCTAGAGTCAAGAAAAACTGAGTTCAAATTCAACCTCAGACACTTACTAAGCTATGTGACCCTGGACAAATCACTTAGCCCTACCTCACAGGGTTGTTGTGAGGATCAAAGGAAATATTTATAAAATCACTTAGCACAAAAGCCTCACACATAGTAGGCATTTAATAAATGCTTGTGTCCTCCCCTCCTGCCCCTGATGAGATGATCAGGTGAGAAAGTACAGAGAAAAATGGAAGGAAGAGGGTCGAAATATGCACAATACTCTAACTGGTAAGTGATCTCATCTCTTTCCAAAGTCTTCCAAGGTCCAAAGTCCACCAATACTGCTGGTTTTCTTTGCAAGTTGGCTTTCTTATGCTAGATTGAACTCTCTTTGATACCCTCCTAAACTATAGCTCAGGAGGATTTTCAACATTAAAGAATCTGAAGTCTGAGGATTGAAAGCAAAGTAGCTGCCCTCCTCTTGGAGTAGGAAAAGAAGTCCCCTTTGACCCTTGGGGTGCAGGGGCTACATCTGGCAACATGTTCTCTCTTCTGTTTTCGGAAGTTGTCAGGGTAGTTTAATGTACAGCCTAGTATGGCTCCAAGACAGTCAGTTTCTCCCTGTGGTTTATGGCATTGATTTCTCTAAGGCCATTAGTATAAAATGAATAATACTTGTCTCAGTTTAAATCAGAAATGAAAGGAGCAGCTAGGTAGCACAGTGAACAGAGCCACGGTCCTGGAGTCAGGAGGACCTGAGTTCAAATTTGGCCTCAGACACTTGACACTTAACTAGCTGTAAGACCTTGGGCAGTCACTTAACCCCAATTGTCTTGCCTTCCCCCTTCCAAAAAATAAATATTTATAAATAAATAAATCAGAAATGAAAGATTCAGCTACTATGTGCAAGGCAGGAGTTAAGCACTTCCACAAGACTGTCACCTGGAAACACGTTGTATGTAGGGGAGAAGCACCCTGGGTTAGCAGTGGGTAGAATGCCAGATATGGCACCAGGAACATTTCTGCTTGATTTCTGCCTCTGACGCCTACTAGCTGTGTGACCCTGAACAAGTCATTTCATCTCTCTGAGCTTCAGTTTTCTCATCTGTACAATGGGGATCACACCAGCACCTACCTAGCAAGACTGTTGTGAGGATGAAATGAGATATTGTTTGTGAAGTGCTTTGGAAACTTCGCTATATAAATTCTAGTTATACTAATGCAATAGTGCCTCCTTCCTAGGGTTGTTATGAGGCTCAAATGTGCTCATTTATGTAAAGAACTTTATAAACTTGGAAATGGAAAATAAATACGCTATTTTTAAAAATAATTTATACTTCTATGCACTTCAGGAATTTGTCATTTTCAAAATTCTGAATGAAGAGTATAAGGCAGTGGTTCTCAACCTGTGGGTTATGTTCAATTTATAACGATGAAAATACATCCTGCATATCAGATATTTACATTACGATTCATAACAGTAGCAAAATTACAGTTATGAAGTAGCAACGAAAATAATTTTATGGTTGGGGGGTCACCACAACATGAGGAACTGTATTAAAGGGTCATGGCATTAGGAAGGTTGAGAACCATTGTAAGGGATAAAGTATAAAGGGAGACTTCTTATTTGAGATACTTTTTTTCCCTTTAAGTAACCAATGTATAATAAGCTTACTGTAAAATTGTTTCTAATTGAACAAATAAACTGCATTAAATGTCTTTAACAACTTGTCATTCACTCCCTCTGAAATACCTTTAGCTTTCTATTTGGGTGTATGCATAATACTCTCACTAACTGGTAGGTGATATAATCTCTTATCAAAGTCTTCCAGTTCCAAGCACACAGATAATGGTGGTTTTATTTGTAAAGCAGCTTTGTTCTGCTGGACTGAACGCCCAATGGTAGCCTCCTATAGGCTTAGGAGTTAGGTGGAAGAGTGAATGAAGCACCAGACCTGCAGGCTGGAAGATTCATCTTTGTGAGTTCAAATCTGACCTCAGACACTTACTAGTTGTGTGACCTTGGGCAAGTCACTTAACCCTCTTTGCCTCAGTTTCCTCATCTACAAAATGAGCTGGAGAAGGAAAGGGCAAGCCACTCCAGTATCTTTGCCAAGAAAACTCCCCAAATAGGGCCACAAAAAGTCAGACATTATTGAAACAACACAACAACACTCTGTATATTTTCAACATGCATCCCTACAAAGTTTCCTTCTATGTATTCATAGCCAATGTATTCATGATTCTAATTCTTCACTTCAAATAATTTCATAAAGATCTTAGCAGATTATTGATAGCTTCCACACTTAATCATATTGCATAATAGTCTATATTATCAGAGTCAACTAGGTAGTGTGATGGATAGAGCTCTTGACCTGGAGTAAGGAATACCTGAGTTCAAATCCCGCCTCAATACTACCAACTGTATGGCCCTGGACAAGTCATTTAACCTCTACTGGCCTTTCCTTATCTATAAAATGCGGACAATAGGAGCACCTACCCCCCAGGTTGTTATGAGGATAAAATCAGATATTTGTAAAGCACTTTGCAAATCTTAAAGTACTATATAAATGATTATTAGTATATCCAACCCCATTCGGTCATTCTCCAGTTGTTAGACTTTTAGGCCTTTTCCAGTTTTTTGCAATTACTAAGAATACAGGTATATATAAATATCAAACAGATAGCTATCCTTTTTTCCCCTTTTAGATGAAAAGAAACATTGGCCAAATGTTTATTTGCCCTCCATATATGAGATGAATATCTTCTATCATCCATATGTTTAGAGTTCCTTTAAATTTTTGCCTACAATCCAACTAGAATATATTATATATCATCTGAGACATGGATCTAAATTTATTTTCTGCCATATTGTTAACCAGTTTTTCCAGCCAAATTTACTAAATAATGAATCATTGCCCCAGTTTTTAATTTTGTAGATTCCATCAAACATTAACCATCTGTATTTATTTTGGTTTCGTGCCTTTGATCTTTGATCCGTACCATTGATCCATTTTTAAAAATTTTCCCCAGTGCCAGAGAGTTTTAAAAACTGCTTTGTAATCTACTTTAAAGTCTAGGAGTAAAAACCTGCCTAGATCAATTTCTCTTTTTCATTGTATGCTTTGAAATTCTTGCCCATTTTCCCGAGGTGCACTTTGAACATTTTCTGAATGGTGTTTTAAAAAAACAAACAACAAAAAAAAACCACCTGGGACAGGATTCTCTCATCTCTCCCTTCCTCTCTAGGCCTAAGAATGCTTATGTGAAACACTCTAAATCCTAAAATCCCAAGAGCACTTTCTGGGGAATCCAACCCTATTTTGAGCCACTCCTATTGTGTACATTCTTCTTGTACCTAGAACTGTTCTTGTGCTGGGAACAACTTAAGGGATCGAGATCTACAGTTATAATGAGAATAAGTTTGTTGCCCTGACATAACTGACTCCATTTTGCCTTAGACCAACATTTTGTGGTGAAGTTTTCAGATATTTGTTTTTCATAAGTTGTTTTTCAATATAAGATAAGCATGTGTGTGATATTGGTTGGCAAACATGTTTGTCTTCATAAGCAAGTGGTAAATCTCTGGGACTCCCAACAATGACAGACTGCCAGTGAGAAAATTTGGTAAATAATCTCATCATTAATCTATGTCATCAAGCATCAGATTAATCAGCAAACAAATTAGGTCGCTGACCACCAATCAGAATTAGGGTGTAACCAGTAAATGCTCATTGCTAGAAATATAAGAAACTCAGCAGACCCCAGCCTTCAACTTGACCTTGGGTCCAGACGGAGGTGAGCACCTGCCTTCCCGAAGCACTTAAGAACCCCATTTTGGCTTGAGGGTGGTGCTGATTTGACTGAGGTTTGCCAACTTTCCAGAGTACTCCCTCAGGGAAAGACACATGATCTCCAGCTGAATAAAGGGGGAACCTTCAAGCTAGTAACAGTAGGAGACATACTGGGAAGCCCTAGGAAATCAGGTTGGTGGTTCCTAATAGGGTTAATATTTGTATTGTGTGATAGGTGATATAAGCTAACATAATAAATGTTTCTGTTACACTAATTAACATATGTAATGGTAAATTGGTTTTGCTTGTGCGCTGTATATTACAACATTCGATTTTAGAAAAATGATTAGTGAATTTTTTGTACATAGTTCATTCACTAAGCAAAGTACTACAGAATCACAGAAATAGAGAATTAGAAGATAGCTCCATGGCCACCTCATCCAACCCATACACCAATGGAATCCTTAGCATAACACACCCAACAAGTAGCTGTCCAATGTAAACCTCCAAGGAGAAAGAACTCATTCAACTTTTGGACAGCTCTAATTTTGGGAAGCTTTTCCTGATACCATATCTAATGTAAATTTGCCTCTTTTGTAACTTCTACCTCTTGCTCCTACTCCTGCCTTCTGGGGCCGAAGAGAATAAATCTAGTCCCTTTTCCTCATGACAGTCTTTCAAATACCAACAAAGGTGCACACTCTTTGATCCAGCAATACCTCTTCTAGGTCTGTATCCAAAGAGATCATTAAAATGGGAAAAGAACCTACAAGTGCAAAAATATTTATATAGCCCCTTTCCTGGTGGCAAAATACTGGAAACTGATAGGTGCCCATCAGTTGGGGAATGGCTGAACAAGCTGTGGTATATGAATGTAATGGAATACTATTGTGCAATAAGAAATGATGAACAGGCAGATTTCAGAAAAATCTGGGAAGACTTGTCCAAATTGATGCAAAATGAAATGAGCTGAACCAGGAAAAACATTGTACACAGTATCAGCAACATTGTGTGATGATCAACTATTAATGACTCAACTCTTCTCAGCATCACAATGATCTAAGACAAGTACAAAGGATTCACAAAGAAAATGCTGTCCATATCCAGATAAAGAACTGATGGACTAAATGCAGATTGAAGCATATTTTTTTCACTTTATTCTTTCTCATGGTTTTATTTCCTTTTGACCTATTTCTTCTTCTACAACTGTAATGAGTATGAAAATATATATAAACTATATCAAACTGCCTACCTCTTTCAGAAGAGGAGCGGTGAGGGAGGGAGGGAGAAAAATGTGGAATTCAAAATCTTGTAAAAAATGAAAGCTAAAAAATGTTTTTCTTGATATGTAATTGGGGGAAAATAAAATACTATTCAAATTTTTCAAAATGAATGTTAAAATTTACTTTACATATAATTGGAAAGAATAAAATACAATTTAAAAAAAAACATGCTGGCAAAGAAAGCTATCATATCTAGGATCTATGTACCGACTTCCTTCAATCAATCATTTTATATCATGTATTCAAGGCCCTTTACCTTCCTGGATGCCCTTTTCTGGACACTTTCTAGCTATTCAAAGTCTATTGTAAACCATAATATCACAGCATTCCAAACGAGGTCTGATATGAGCAAACAACAGTGGAAATATTACCTCCCCGTTCCTAGAAAATGTTATGTTCCGTGCATCCCTATAATTTTTTTCCTTTCGAGTTCTTCACTTCAAATAATTTCATGAAGCTCTTACCAAATTTCTTTATAGCCTCCATGCCTATTCACATTGGTTAGTACTCTTTATATCAGAGGCAACTGGGTAGGTGGTAGATAGAGTTCTGGACCTGGAGACAGAAGACCTTGAGGAGGTTACAGGATAGCAGGAGGATGAGATATGTACACAAATAACAAATTACAATGAAATAAATTTATGTTTACAAAGAAGCATGAAATATCTAGAGAAGGAAGAGTTCACCCTTAGCTAGAGTCCTCTTGGAGAAGGAGGTCCTGGGGATAACCCTTAAAGGCAGGAAAGAATTCCAAAAGGCAGAGAGCTTGGAGGAATCTGCTTTAAACCTAAGGAGCAGTTGCATAAGAACATGGAAGCAGGCAGTCTAGCTTGGCTAGAATGTAGAGTATGTGAAGGGCAATGAAATAAAGCTAGAAACATAGGACTGATCCAGATCATAGAGACCCACGAATGCTAGGCTAGGTCAAGGAGTTTATACATTGTGCTGTAGGCAACAGGAAATTGCTGAAGATATGTGAGCAGAAAGGTGATTTGGGCAGTGGTATGCAGGATGAATGAAGAGGGGGAGAAGCTGGAGGGGGAACGGAAGGGAATAAGTGCCTACTATGTGTCAGGCACCATGCTAAGAGCTTTAGAAATACCATCTAATTTAATCTTCACAACAAACCTGCAAGGTAGGTGCTATTATTATCATCCCCCTTTTACAGCTGTGGAAACTAAGGCAGACAGAGGTTAAGTGATTTTCCCAAGGCCACATAGCTGGCAAGAACCCGAAGCTGGATTTGAATTCAGGTCTTCCTGATTCCAGGCTCAACCTTCTATCCACTGAGCAACCTAGCTATCTCAGACTGGAGACAAGGGGATCACCCATGAGACTCCTGCAATATATAGCCCAAATAAGAGAGATAATGATGACCTGAATATTGGTGGTGGCTATGGTAGTGGAATGGAGGGGACAAATCTGAAGGTAACTACAGCAGAATCAACAGCCCCTATGAAGGGATTAAGGAATAGGAAATCACAGATGATTCCAAGTTTTTAAGCCTTGGTAAATGGGAGAATAATGGTACCACAAACAGAAATATGAAAGAAGATGAGATTAGTTTTCATCACATTAAGTTGGAAGGATGGGCATTATTACATGTTTTTCTTTTTTTGGAAGGGGGAAAGCAGGACAATTGGGGTTAAGTGACTTGCCCAAGGTCACATGGCTAGTAAGTGTTAAGTGTCTGAGGTCGGATTTGAACTCAGGTCCTCCTGACTCCAGAGCCAGTGCTCTATTCACTGAGACACCTAGCCGCCCCATGGGCATTATTAAATTAATAAATAAATGAATTTATTCTAGAGATGTCCAGTAAGCAAGACTGGAGTTTGGGTGAGAGACTGGAGTTAGAGCTATATTTAAGAGTCATTTCAAGTTTAGTAGTATAAAAAAAATCAAGGTGTGAAAGGGAGAACCAATTCCCTGAGCTAATGAATAAATGGTCAAAGATATGAACAGGCAGTTTTCAAAGGAAGAAATCTAAGCTACCAACAACCACGTGGGAAAAACGCTCGAAATCACTAATAATTAGAAATGCAAATTTGAGGTTTTACCTCACACTCGTGAGACTAGCGAAGACGACAAATGTGGAAAAAGTCAAATGTTGCAGGGGCTGTGGGAAAACAAACAGAGCAGCACACTTTTGGTGGGGCTGTGCATTGGTCCAGTCATTCTAGAAAATAATTTGGAACAGAAAGTTATCAAACTGTGCACAGCCTTGGACCTAGCTACACCACTGCAAGACACGTACCACAAGAAAACCAAGGAAAGAAGAAAAGGAGGAAAAAAATTTGTAGCATCTCTTTTCATGATAACCCAAAATTAGAAACGAAGGGAGTGTCTTCTTATTGGAGAATGACTAAACAAACTGTGGTGTGTGAATGTTATGAAATATTATTATGCCACAAGAAATTGGGAAATGGATAATCTCAAAGGAAACTGGGAAGACCTCAAGAGATGCAGAGTATAAAAAGCAGAACTAGAATAATCAATAAAATGATGACACAAAGCAAAACAACTTCAAAAGATTTTAGAGCTCTGATCAACACGATAAACCATGAGTTCAAAAGAATAAAGATGAAACATACCGTTCACTCTCAATAGAGAGGCAAGACACTTAAAATACAGGAAGAAACATATGTTTTCATACATCGCTAATGTGAGAATTTATTTTGCTGGACCATCCAGCTATGTAGCAAGGGATTTATTTTTTGTTTTTGTTTTTTAAATTTTCCCAGTGAGAGGAGGAGCAGAGGAAGAAGCAGTAAATGAATTTTTTTAAAGATGCTTTGATTGAACATGTATAACCTATGTCAAACTGCACACCATCTCAGGGAGGGGGATGGAAAGGGAGGGAGAGAATTTAAAACTAAAATTTTTTAAATGAATGTTAATGGATAGAGCACCAGCCCTGGAGTCAGGAAGACCTGAGTTCAAATCCAGCCTCAGATCCTCACTTGCTATGTGACCCTGGACAAGTCACTTGAGCCTAATTACCTCCCCCCCCAAAAAAAGAATGTTACAAAAATATTTTACATATAATTAGGAAAAATAAAATATTATTTTAAAATAAAAATAAAAACAATACTTGCTAATTAGAAAAAATTTTAAAGAAAAACACAGAGTCAAGACATAGAGTATATTGTGCAAAGAACTGTTGTCTGGCTAATGTCACTAGATGGAGAGGGGGGAAAGTAAAAAAAGACAGGAAAGTCAGGAATGATGAGGTTGTGAGTGGAAGGAAATCAACTGGCTTTTAAAATCTAACAAAAGGGAAAGAAATCTTCCTATTAAATAACTCTGGTGAAATTCTGACCTCCAGTTGCTCTACCCCTCCCTCCATGCTTTCTTGGGCCATCCTCTCTCCTCTGACTTCACTTTCCAGCTCCTGGCACAAAGCCTTTGCACAGGCTTCCTCCTGTGCCTAGAATGCACCCTATTCCCTTACCTCCCCCTCATGGAATCCCTTGCTTCCCCCATTGCTTAATGCCCCCAAGTACAATGTTGTACTAGAAGCCTCAGTTGCTAGTTCCTTTCTCCAGGTTTCCCTTTGAATATACTTCATAGTGTACATAGCCTGTGAAACCCATACAGTCTACCAGCATCATGCTAGGAAACTGAATCGCTTCCATTTGAATTATCTTAGGAAGATTCTGAAGATCACCTGGCAGGATAAGGTACCAGAAAATGAGGTCCTTACTCGAACTAAACTGTCAAGCATTCAAAAACTTTGCTTCAGAGAGCACAATTCCAATGGACTGGCCATGTTGCTCTAATGCCAAACATAGGCTTGCCTAAAAGACTATTTTATATGGAGAACTTACACAGGGCAAGTGCTTACATGGAGGTCAGAGGAAGTAATAGAAGGACTCTCTTGAGGTCTGTCTGAAGAACTTTGGAATTGATTGTGTGACATGGAAGACACTGGCACAGGACCACTCAGCATGGCGTGCCCACATCAGAGAAGGAGCTGTGCTCAACGAGCAGAGGAGAATTGAAGTAGCTCAAAAGAAAAAGGAGATGTGCAAATTTAGAGAACCCACACCCAAATGTTCACATGGACTATTTGCTCCTGACCTGTGGTAGAGCATTAGGATCTCAGATTGGTCTGTTGAGCCCAGATTGGTCTGTTGAGCCACAGTCAGACTCACTGTAACTTGACTCTAACTTAGTGATGTCATTTTGGTCCTCTTCCACAACAAAGGACAACACCTAACCATCACCTAACAGTGCCTGGAATTTAGCAGGCATTTTAAAAATGCATGCCTACTCTTAACTGACTGGATCTGGGTCTTTTAAGGGTTATACTGGGAGGTTTGCCCATCATTGTTCATCCAATGGCATTGCTCCTTTCTGAATCAATTTCATATGTGTGTGTATGTATACATGTATCTGTATATACAGATATATGTATATATGAGTATCATTTTATCCTCACAACAACTGTGGGAGGTAGGTACTCTCTTTATCCCCATTTTATAGACCAGGAAACTCAGGCACAGGACCACTAAGAGACTTGCCCAGGGTCACATAGCTAATGATTGCCTGAGGCAGGATTTTAAATTAGATCTTTCTGACTTCAAGTCCAGTGCTGTATTCACTGCCTCCCCTAGCTACAATATGAGAAAAGAGATGGAAATTTTGCAAAGGAATGAGTGTTAACACCTTCTAAACACAGGAATATCTCTTTATCTGTAATTGCATCATGCAACTGTATCAACCTGAAGGAGGAACTACGTCTGTTCCACACGCATACAAACACTTAGTCACACAAATCCACAAGTACACAGATATTCATGCCCATGCGCATGAGCAGGTAAAGTCTATTGGGCTTCTCGAAGTGCCACTTGAACTCACTGGGGGCAGTGGCTTAGGTCTAGGTCAGCACTGAGCTGAGTCAGTCAGCCAATAAGCATTTCTTATGTGCCAGGCACTGTGCTAAGCCCGGGGAGTACAGTCTAAAATTGTCTCATCACAACTTATCCCTGCTGTTCCCAGCTCTGCCCCCTGGAGCCAAACAGAATAAGTGGAATCTCTTCACATTAAGTCTTTCCATGCTCCTCTGTAGTCATCATAAGCATCATTTCTCACAGCTTGGTTGGTAATATTCCGTGACATTCAAGTACCACATTTTGTTCAGTCATTCCCCTCAGAGCAGCACTTTTTTGTTGTAGGAAAAGAAGTGGGGACATGCCCAGCGATTAGGGATGGCTGAACAAATTGTGGTATTTGAATGTCATAGAATATCATTGGGCTGTAAGGAATAAGAAGAATGTGAGGGGAAAGGAGAGCAGACGACCACCTGAGGGCTAATCCGAGGGGGAGCCCAAAGTGCCACCACCTGGACCAAGAGCTGCTGAATGAGCCAGTCTAGAGCAGGAGGAAGAAACCCACAGTCAGTGAGCCAGTGAGCTTGTCCCAATCAGCCTCACAGCTGCCCCACTCAGAGATGAATTCACAACTACACACAGTTCTCCCTTCTCGTAAATTCACATTATGCAAATTTGACTTTACAAGAATTCTGAAAGAAATAGTATGCCAAAAAACACCTGTGAATTTTCCTATACAATACTGCGATCTCTCTGCTCCTGCCTCTTCCGTGGCATGCCAGGCCTCCCAACCCACCCCTCCAATACAGTTATCCCTTCCACATCACAGGGGTTAGGAGTGTGGTGCCCCTTCAATCTGGAAAATCTACGTAAAATGTTTTGACCCTCCCTTCATACCAGAGAAATCTGAATTTTGATGGTATTAAAAGATAAAATATGTTGATATTATATACTATACATATATTTTACATATTTCTGAGTTTCTAAACTTTTTCTGTATTGTCTGTTGGCCTTTGTGTGTTATCTGAGGTTTCCCAAAACTCCCCAACATTCCTCATTTAATTTCTAATGCCAACCAAATATATCAGAAAGTTGTGACATGGAAGGGATAACTGTAAAACTTTTTTTTAAAAGCCTAAAAAAAAACAGCCCTCCAAGTAAAAGCAGAAGAATGGGTGCCTAGAGAGATCATTGCCACCACTACCAAATGGGTCTGGGCTTGAGACCTCCAGAGCTTTGCTCAGCTCAGCTCCCCTACTTGTGTGTCCACCCAGGGTGTCTGTCTTCCATGGGTCCACTCTTGGGTACCAAGTGTTTGCCCTCCTGCCCTGTAGGTGGCCAGACCTCTTCTCTCTGTGTCCGTGGCTGGCCTCCCCCCACCTTCTTCCTCTCAATTTGGTCAGTCCCTACATGGCTGGCCCTGGCCCCACATGTTAGTTCTCCTGTTTTCCTTTCTCTGTCCTGACCTCCCCAGTCCACATGTCCTGGAATCCCTCCCTCCCTCTCTCTGTTGCCCACATTGCGGGCAAATTTGCATCAGAAAAAAAAATTGCTTTATATAGAGGAATATGGGTTGGTCCACTTCCCTAAAGTAAGAATTGTTTGTACTTTTGTGGATTTGACTGGTCACTTGGTCAGGCTGTCAACCATTTGGTCAGATGAGTGGAAATGACTGTTTAAAAGCAAACACAAGCCCATGTAGAGAATGTATACAAGCAGGGCCACACTATGGATGGTGCATGAGTTCATTTCTAAACAAAGAAATACCTATGGTGTGGAGGCATTGGAAGGGAAGGGGCTTCAATCCAGAGCATGATTCTGAAGTCACGAAGTCATCAGGAGAAATAAAAAGGTAACAAATCACAGTAAAGATACAGCAGAGAAGCTGCAGTCAGAAGATGTCACCCAAATGTAACCACAGCAATTAATGCTG
>CM053580.1:529714582-529728289 GCA_028627135.1 Pseudochirops cupreus
GGGGAGGGGAGGGAGGGGAGGGGGAACGGGAGGGGGAGGTTACTTTCTAATAGTAGAACAACAGTTTAATTCAGTAGCCCTTGCACTGATGACCAAACCTACACCAGCCCTTTTGCTACAGAAACCTGCTCAGCCTAAGAGATAAAGGGGAAGTGTTTGATGAGCTTAGAGGGAAGCAGCACATGACTCAGTGGTCCTCTGGATTCTCCAGAAGGCAGTTTTGATGCAATCATGCAAACTGCAGTTTGTGGGTCATTAACTGGCTAGCGAACTATTGCATGACTATTTGTTTTTTTCCGCTGATGCTGGGTTTCACTTTGCCAGAGACAGTAAACTTGGTGTAATTCTTTTTCCAAATGCAGGACAATATCACCTAGAAAGCAATGCATACACAATGAACCCTCCATGTAACCATCCCTCTGTTGCTCATTTTGTTTAGAAACTCAATGAAAAGAATATCCAGTTTTTGCAGTCCAAGAAGAGTCTCGAGCCGTTTACAAAGAACTGAAAAATTCAGTCCTGGAGTCAGCAATAGGAACACTGACTGCCAATGCCAGCCATAATTCAGTTGATCATTGATGCATCCCATTCCCTATCTTCAGAAGTCATTTTGGAAAACAGCATGTTGCCAGAGGGAATTACAATAAATTATAAATCTTACTGCAAGAATGGAGTGACTGGAACAGGAGAAAATGGAAGGAAATGTTCTAATGTTTCCACGGGGGCTGAAATTTAGTTTGAGATTAACATAACTTCTAAGGAATGTCCCAGTAAGGACAAAGTAACCATCAGGATTAAGCCTCTGGGTCTTACTAAAGAAGTGTTAATTACTCTTCAGTTTATCTGTCAATGTGGGTGCCAAATTGGATCCTTTCTAAATACAGACAGTTCTTGCTTTAAGCAAGTGGACCATTCTGCAGACCTCTTTTGACATAATGGGAATTTGTCTACAGATGTAGGGAAGGGAGGGAAAGAAGGAGGAAGAGGGAGGACATGTGTCCATAGAGGGAGGGCCTGCCCAGGGTTCAAGGACATGTGAGGACCAAGGATAGAGAAATAAGAGCAGGAGGAGGAATATGCAAGGGCTGGGACCAGCCACAAAGGGGCCTGGCTAGAACCAAGAGGAAGATCATGGTGGGAGAGAAGCAGACACATGGGGGCCAGACACAGACACAGACTGGAAAGGCCAGGCAACAGGCATAGGCTGGGGACAAGACATGTGGTACCTGAGCATGGACAGATGTAAGACTTCAGGGCTGGACACAAAAGTAAGTAGTCAGAGTGGAGCAAAGCTTTCCTCTCTCTAGAAGTCTCAAGCCAAGCCTACTGGAGACCACTCTGCCCCGTTATGTCTTCTGCTTTCACTTGGAGGGATTTTTTTTTAGGTTTTCTTTTGGGGCGGGGGGTGAGGGGGGTGGAAGGCCATGGAATGCCAAAACAAGGGGTAGTAGTGGAGAAAAAGAGCATAGTACTGTACACAAAAATTAACCTGGGTGGGTTTTTTTTTGGAATGTAGATTTCTTTGAGAATTCTTCACATAAAGTTAAATTTGTGTTCATGTGAATTTACATAAAGCAAGAACTGTTTGTAGTCAGGAGAGTGGTAGTGGAAGGACATTTGAGTGGAGCCTGTTAGTAAAATGAGGGATTTGCTGGTTAAGTATTGTGAATTTAGTGTAAATGAAGTAAACATCAAAGGCATAGATGTTTCAGGAAAAGAAATTGTTCTGAAATCTGCAGTAACAATGAATACTGTATCTGTGGACATTGCAAGTGTAAGAAGAGGGAGAATGGAAAATGAAATTTATTCTTGACAATTCTGTCAATGTGACAGTTTCAACTGTGACTGATCCCACGTATTTTTTGTGGAGAAAATGGTGTTTTCAAGTGTGGAATGTGTGACTATAACCCGGGTACACCAGGAGTGCTCAAGATTATTCTTTAGATACCTCTTCCTGTAGGGTATGTGTAGACTAAGCCATTTTGAACCCCTAAGGCCTGAGAAAGGTTGAAAAACCTGGATTGGTCGATCAGGAAGGGCATTGTGGCCCACCCTGAGCTTGATCTACCATAATACTTTGCAATTCTCCAGCATAACAAACATGCTTTGTTCTGAGTGAACTCAAAATGCCCCTTCCTGTGTCAACGCTACAAGGTCAGATGAAGAGCATTCTTCTGTTTATGATACAAGGCATCTTGACTCAGACGCTATCTTAAATAATGGAACTTTTCTTATCTTAATATTTTATGGACATATACTATGTTGTCATGTTAATGGTAAAAGAAACACAGATATCCTGGATCTATAATTTCAATTGATATTTTAACTCTTCTCCTATCTTATAGCATTTATAACCTACTCACTTAAGAAATTCCTTCCTCATATCATGGTTAACCATAATCTTAGTCAACATAGGCATCCTGAGCCAGAAAAGGAGGGAGGAGTGAGAGGTAATTGCTCTGAAGAGATAAGGTCTGTTTTGTCTGTCCATCTTTGAGTTCATTGTCTTTCAATGAGCTCCCATGTGTATCTCTATATGCATGATCCACAAGCTTTGAGAGAAATAAACACTCATATTCAGCCTAATTTTTTTTTCTGAGAACAAACTTAGTAATGGTTGACACATGGAAAAGGACAATCAGTAATGAGCAAGGAATCTGCAAGTGTGGCTTTTTCTTTGGAAATGCCCAGATCTCCAACGCCAAGGGCCCACTTGTGAGATGTGAGGCCTACTCTGGGCTCTGTACTGAGCACAAAGAAACAGATTCAGTGCAGGGTGTTTGATAAGGGAGAAAAAAAGACACATGTGTTCAGGAGCGTATAGCCTTCAGTATTACCCTGGTCAAAATTTGGTGTGACTTGCCCCAGCCTGGCTAGCATATATCTCTAAACCATTGTAAAGAGAAAAATGTGGATTACTGCTGGTTCTATTTCACATATTCACTCCAGGGGAACAATGTAGCCATTTTCTTTGTAGTGGAGACACCAGTGTGCCCACTGGAAACTGCTGTTGATAATTCATGACAGAAGAGAATTTGCTAAATTTGAAAGGGAGAAAATGAATGTAAATGGGATTTCAGCAAAAATCCTGTTTACAGAATGCAGTCAACCAATTGTCTACAGGGGGCAGTTTTTTATAGATACAGTTAAGACAGCCTCAGGACAAATTCATAGCACCTACCCCCCAGGACTGCTGAGAGGATCAGATGAGATAATAATTGTGAAGTACTTAGCATGGTGCCTGGCCCATAAGTGCTATACAAATGTTAACTATGGCTTTCATTATTAGATGTTTCCCATGCAGGTTTTGAAAATATACAGTGTATGTATGTATGTATGTATGTATATATGTGTATAAACATACATATATATATATATATATATATTTCCAACTATAATTATTATCAGTGACAGAGATTGACAGAAAATGGAGTAAATTATCCTAGCCATAGTCACATTTTTTCCTCCTAAACTACTGAAATCTAGATCTTTATGAAATATAAGATATTTATAAGAATATTTGAAAGGGAAACGATTAAATTAGTCATGATGATGAAATTTACCCATTTAGTATTACAATGGAATTTTAGCTTTGCAAAAGTGTGAGGGCTCGAGTTTGAAGACACAATGAATCCAAAGAAATTGTTCGTCTATTAGCTTAATTAGAATTATTGCATTTAACCTTCTCTCATTGAGATCTCCCTATCATATTTCAAATTACACAGCTAAAACTCAGGGGGTTTAAGAATTAAAGGTGTCAAGACAGCCTTAAATTTTGTATTAGTGTTTTCTTATTGTCTGCAGAAGGAGACTATAAAAAACATGTGAATGAATTGAAAGTGACTTTTTGTTTTGACAGTGGAGTAGAGATCCCCATAAAAAGATAAGAACCTCTTGGCTGTGGAAGGATTGTACCCTGGTCTTCAACCTTGGTGAAGTGGGGAGTGGCAGAGGATGAGGTCAGGGGCAGTTCACAGTAGATCTCCTGAGGTAAGGTTATAATAATGAGTGGTATCAGGAACATTTGGACAGTACCTGGTATATAGGAAGCGCTTAATAAATGCTTGTTGATGTGCCCAAAGGGCTATAAAAACTGTATACCCTTTGATCCAGCTATACCACTACTAGGTCTATATCCTGAAAAGATTTTTTTTAAACGGGGGGGAAGGACTTATTTTACAAAAACATTTATAGCACCTCTTTTTGCGGTGGCAAAGAATTGGAAATTGAGAGGATGCCCAACAATTGGGGAATTAGCTGAACAAGTTGTGGTATATGATTGTGAGGGGATACTATTGTGCTGTAAGAAATTATGAGGAAGGTGGTTTCAGAAAAACCTGAAACTTACATGAACTGATGCAAAGTGAAGTGAGCAGAACCATTGTACACAGAAACAGTAATATTGTGCAATGATCAACTGTGAATAACTTAGCTATTCTCAGCAATACAATGATACAAGACAATTACAAATGACTCCTGATGAAAAATGCTCCCTACCTCCAGAGAGAGAATTGATGCTTTTTTGTGAGTGGGTTTTTTTGCTCTGTGTTTTCTTTTACAACACAACTAATATGGAAATATTTTTGCATGACTACACTATAACCCATATCAAATTGCTTACTGTCTGAGGGAGGGGGAGAAGAGAGAGAAATTGGAATTCAAATTTTTTTTTAAAAAGAATGTTTAAATGTTTTTACATGTAATTGGGGGGGAAATATTACTCAATAAAAAGAAAATGTTGATTGACTGTAGACTGAGTCTCTTTACGGCTCAGGGTCATCTGTAAGAGGTCCTTACCTTGTTGTATGCAACTAGTTTCTGAGGCCTGAGTCATCACTGAGACTTGCCCTAGATGTTCCCCAGGCCATCAACCAGAGCCCTTCCCTGAGAGGCCCATTAGGGAGATTATACCAAATATTTGCCCCTTAAAGGGCTCTGCTATGGAACTAACTGCACCAGGGGCATGCTGATAGATGTTTAAGGATGGGCTTTCTAAGGGGAAAAAATATTTCTAGATCCTTTTTAAGTTTTACATGCATTATTAACATTTTATCTATCACTTTAAGTCTAGCCAATCAAAAAATGATAAGCCAAGCCCTAATTTGTAGCTGTTTGCCTATTTCTGGAGTGTAAATCTTCACACTGAAAATCTAACAGCTCTCAAGAGCTGGTGTGAGCCGGCTCCGGTGTACTCCAGACCGCACCTTTCTGCCGTGCAGCCTGAGCAAGGGCTCTCCCTTACCTTCATCTGGGGACTCTCAGAGCTTCCTTAATTCCAAGTAAATTCACACCATAATCAGGCAGAAATAATTTCACCTCCCTTGTGTTATTAGAAAGCCACCTCCCAATAATTCCAGCCCTTTGTTCTACACTTCCTCCCTGGGAAGGAATTGTCTAAACCATCCTGAGGGAAGGCAGACTTGCCAGTTGAAGGGAACCGTTTCCTCAGGATGAGAAAGGGGACCATTTTCTCAGAGAACCCACTGAGGAGGCAGGGAACTCAAGGCCCAGAAGACTCTGTATAGTGCCAGAACAAGAAAGGGCCAGAGAGGGTCAATTGGAACTATGTCCAAAGGCAATCCATTGGGTAAGACTTCTTCAGAGGCTGGATCCAACAAACTGCTATGCTGAGTTGGAGAACCCTCTGCCTTCCTAGGCATCAATCTGTCACTGAGTCTATTCAAGCATCAGCCCCGGGTACTTCTTCTACTCCTGACCCTTGGGTCAACGGGGTTGACCACTAGGTACTGTACTAGTAGCAGCATAGAAGAGCCTTATCACTTTCGGAGTTCAGTAACTATAGTGAGCCTGTGCGGCTGCCCATATCACTATTTTTCACTGCCCATGTTACCCACACTGCCTGTTTCTCTCCCCCACTGCTGCCTGCCAACCAGGGCAAGGCCCTCCTACCCACTCTGCTGTTTTTTTGACCCTATTAAAAAAAAGTGGTTTTGTAGGTAACAAAAAATGAAGGGGAATGTGGGTTCTCCAATTCAAAATAAAATCTTTGCCCAGAAATCTCCTTCTTAGACCATGAGAAATCAAGTATACCTTGTTCCTGACTGTGTAAAAAGCATCTGGGTTCTCCCTTCTATAGTATTCCCCTTAGTTTGACTTAGCAGGCTGGACCCTGGATTTTTTTAGTGGTGATCTCCCATACATTGTCCTTCCTACGAACCACAATCAGATATAGGATCTGCGTCACTGTGGCCTTGTCCGGGTATGGACATGTTATCAATGTTACGAAGGACATCAATGTTCTCAAGAAGTGTGGCTTCTTCAAGTCCCTGCCACCAGATTACGGCAGTAGGAGAGAGTTCAGGTAGCCCAGAAGAAGGACCATGAAGGTTTACTGGATTCCTTCCTGGCCGAAAGTAAATTGCTCCTACCTAGTTTCAAAACAGGAATAGAGAAAAAGGCATTAGTGAGGTTGACAGTCCCCTATATCACAGTCACTGGCAGCCTGAGCTACATAATCCACCATATTGAGAAAGGCAGGAGTGACTGCAGCTGATAACACAAAACTTTGTTCAGCTCTCTGTAGTACGCTGTATGCCTCCAGGTGCCATCTACCTTCCTCACTGGCCACAATATGAGTGGTGTTGGAGTTGGTGTAGCAAGGCATTCCAAACTCTTTTGTTTCCATAATCATGGAATCATGGGGACAGGTACTGGCCTGGAAGTCTCATTTACTAGCTGTGTGACCCCAGGCAAGGCACTTAACCTCTGTCAGCCTCAGTTGCCTCAACTGTAAATTGGGGGCAATAGCACCTACCTCCCAAGGTTGTTAAAAGATCATTTGAGATATTGTAAAGCTCTTAGCAAAGTGCACTTGGCATATAATAGGCACTCAATAAATACTTGTTCCTTTCCCCACTAACACCACCATGATGTTCATCATAGCTAACATTTATATAACAATTTCAAGTTTCCTGAGTACTTTACAAATATTATGTCATATTGTCTTCACAACTACTCTAGGAAGAAGGTGCTATTATTATGGGGCTATTATTATCCCAGCTAGGCATCTAAGTGGTACAGTGAATAGAGCACTGGATCTGGAAGCTGAAAGACCTGAATTCAAATCTGTCCTCAGAAACTTAACGGCTGTGTGAGCTTGGGCAAATCATTTAACCTGTTTGCCTCAGTTTCCTCAACTGTAAGATGGGGATAATAATAGTATCTGCCTCTCAGGGTCTCAAAAGAAACACAAGATGTGCAAATTTAGAGTATCCACCCCAAATGTTCACATGGACTATTTGTGCCTGACCTGTGGTAGAGTGTTCCAAGCTCCAAATGGTCTGATCAGTCACAGTGCTGGAGGTACAGCCAGTGCTGGAGAAGACACACTGTAACTTGACTCTAATATAGTGATGTAATTTTGGTTCTCTTCCAGAATAAAGGACAATAACCAACCAACCACCTCCCAGGGATGTCATGCAGATCAAATAAAACATCTAAAGTGCTTAGCACAGTGCCTGGCACATCATCGGCACTGTGTAAATGCCAGTTAATATTATTCCCATTTTACACTTGAGGAAACTGAGGCCAACAGCTTAACGGGCCTTGCCCAGGGCCACATAGCTAGTGAATTTCCAAAGCAGTGACTGACAGGTTTTCCTGACCCCAAGCCATACTCTATCCACTGTGCTATCTGGCTGTCTCTAGCATTGGTTCCCATGTTAAGGAAATGCCCAGGATAGCAACGTCTTCATACTTTTCCAGGCTATACTCCTAACTCTCTGGACTTTCTCTATCATATAGCAGAGGCTTCCTCACCCTGGAAGTTCACTATACCTATGGACTTCTCACATTAGAAGTACACCTCCTTCCCCCAGCCCCTTCTTCTCATTGGCTGGTTCCTCACAGAATCTTCCTTTTACAGAAAATCCTCAGACCGGCGGTGTCTTCTTTCCTCTTCAGAGCACATTCCTGCCTCTTTGAATTATCTCTGCCTTGCCCCCTCAAACAGGTACCTCCCTCCCCCATTCCTTATGTGTTGCTTTCACCATTAGAATGTAAGCTCCTTGAGGGCAGTGACTGTCCTTCTTCCTGCTTGTATTTGTATACTCAGGACTTGGCACAATGCCTGGCATGTAGCAAGTGCTTCATGAATGTTTCTTGACCCCCAAAAGCAGATGATTATGTACAATCGAATTATTGGCTAATTCATTATTATAGTATTATGGAGTTAATTATTGGCTAATTATTGGATTGAACTGAAATGGCTGATCCAATTGGAGGAGAAAGTGAAGTGAAAGTGGGGATAAGTGGAGTGCTTATGGGAAATGTTGAGATATAGAGCATGGCACCACTATCCCTATGTGTGGCTGAGGCAGAGTGAAGGAATAGGTCATAGGGTTAAAGGAGGCTGCGGGGTTTTGAGGGTGCTAAACTCCTTGGAAAAAAAAAAGAATGACCTGGGGTTTAGTATACTGCAGCTACCATAATTTCGATTAGCTTGAAAATTTTGATTGAATAGACTTCAAAGCCGGAGAGGCTGGTGATTGATGGAGGTAAACAGAGAGTTTGAAAGTGACAGTAGGGAGCAAGAAGTATTCTGACTCCCCTTTCACTACCAATGTTGGAGGAAAGGGCAGTAGGGAAGTCAAGAAGGTACAGCCAGTGCTGGAGAAAACAGTCAAGAATGGGGGGTCATCCGGGAGGAGCCAGGTCTCAAGGTGACCTAATAAATAGGTGCATGAGAGAAAGAGTTCCAGAATTAAGAATATATGTATTATGGATTGCGAATTCCAAAGGACACAATGGAAAAGGTAGGCAAGGTTAAAGTAGAACATGGGTATGGTAGGGTTGACGATGGGTTTGGATTTTGGTTTTTGGTTTTTCTTGGATACAGAAATTGAGAGAGAGGCAGCTGGGTGGTGCAGTGGATAGAGGGTCCTCCCTGAAGTCAGGAGGACCTGATTTCAAATCAGGCCTCAGACATAATAGCCGTGCGACCCTAGGCAAGTAGTCACTTCACTCAGAAAAAGAGAGAGAGAGAGACCATAGGGCTAGTAGTGACTGACAGATGAATAGTGAAGCTTAGTCTACAAGGGGCAGTTAGATGATGCAGTGCAGAATGCCAGGCCTGAAGTCAGGAAGCATAAGTCTAGCACAAATCCAGCCTCAGACACTTACTAGTTGTGTGGCCCTGGATAAGTCACTTAACCTCTGTTTGCCTCAGTCTCCTCAACCGTAAAATGGAAATAACAGCACCTCCCTCCCAGGATTGTGAAGATCAAATGAGATAACAAGAGTAAAGCCCTTAGCACAATGCCTGGCATACAGTAAGTATTATATAACTACTAGCCGCTATTACTAAGACACAACACCGGACCAAGCCTGTGTCTGGGTTCAGCCTCGGGCCTGCAGATAAAACTGCTCTTGCTCCTTCTCTGAAGTGACTGATGGAGATGCCAAGTGATGGGGGTGAAGTAGAGGGAAGTAATCCCTCCAGTAGCAGCCAGGAATTGGGGATCCAGCAATTCTCTGCTTAGGCAAACACAGGCTGCTCCACATGTACATCAATTACAAGCCACCCTCTTGTGCTCCTGGTGTGGATAAAGGAAGAAGTCCACCCCCAGACTCTGGCCTGGAAACCAAGGGTACAGTAAAAGAAACGAAGTAAACCAGAACACAGCTTATTTTTATAGGCTACAGGGAAAGGGGAGGTCCTCCAACAAGTCTGGCGCCTCACTTTTGAATTTCTTGGAGGCAGCCCCAGTCACTGGAGGCCCATCATGGGAGTCTCTGTGTCCTCTTGGCAAGGGAATAGAGTGCATAACTACACTGGGCGGGTGCCCCTTAGGACCAAAGTCTATACACTGTAATTCCATAAAATTGATTGGAATTGGGGAGGGGGAGGAATGTACCAAATTGACTAGGGTCTCCCCTGATCAACAATGTTACACTAAATTCAGAGAGGTCTGTCACAAGAAGATACATGACAAGATTCTGATTTGGGAGCAGGGTGGGAGCAGAATAAGTCTAGTAAGGCATGGAAGAGTTTATGATCTTGGTCAGTAGAGGGAGTAGTTCACTAACCAACATCTGAGAGTTCATATTACTTTAGTAATTCATAAAAAGTAAATGATTGATAGTCCCTTAAGGCTTTCTAGGTATTTACTTGTTAAAAAGATTTTTCAAATTAATTTCTAATTTATGGAATTTCAGGTGACACAGGGAAAGATATTTTGGGCAAGGGGACTGGCACACAAATCCTGAGCCTTTTTAGGTCTCACACCTCTTTCCCTCTTCTTCCATTTCTGAACTCACCAATTCTCTAAGTAGCCTGGGCATGGCAAAACATAGCACCCATACCCCCACTTCTATATGGGTTGTTCCACTCACTCCAAGTTGACACTCCTACCAGTTTTGAGCTCTTCTTCCAGAATGGGCAGAGGGGGAATCAGATACAAGTTTACTTATTCAGCTCTCTGAGGGGCCTAGAATTAACTCTGGTTTTAAGGGGAATACATCCCTATCACTCACTGACACCCCCCACCCACCCACACACATCAGTGTGCTTTCCATTTATATAAAAGCAGTCACAAGACAACAATGACTCAAACATAAAGCAATCAACACACTTCCCAGTAAAACAGCTGCAAAGCCTGCCAGTCCAATGAGTTCCTGAATACTATCTTCTCTAAGCGGCATCTCTCATTCCCTCTTGCATCAATTGTCCCCAATTCCTCCTGAGCTCCCGCTTCAATCTCATCTGGCCATCTCCTCCACTCTTTCTGGCCTTTATTTAGCCAATCAGGGTGTCCTCCCATGCAGGGACTGTTTTCCTGACACTGCACTCCCCTCCTCCTCCTCCGTCTCTCATCTCCTGTCTCCTTTGCTGGAGCTTCATCCGTTACACTGGCTAACCCTCCAAAGGCTTTGTCCCGGGCCCCATTTTCTTCCTTTATACTATTTCACTTAGCCATCTCATCAGCTCCTTTGGTTTCAATTATCTCTATGTAAATGACTCTCAGATATATTTGTCTGGCCCAGGGGTGGGGTACCTGTGGCCTCACCTGAGGACCTAGAGGGCCACATGTGGCCAGGCTGAAGGTTCCCCATCCCTGGGCTAGCCTAACTTTTCTTGACCTCCAGTCCCACATCTCCAACGGCCTACTGGACATCTTAAACAGGGTATCTCATAGAAATTTTAAACTCAACATGTCCAAGACCAAACTCATTCTTTTTTTGTAAAATGCAGCCAAAGAAGTTGGTTTTTATTTTTTTGTTTGTTACATTTTAAGTTCCAAACTGTCTTCTTCCCTCCCTCCCCACCCCTCACAGATATACAACACACACACCCACACACACACACCCACACCCACACACACACACACACACAACACACACACACACACACACAACACACACACACACCCCTTTTCTCTGGTTCTGCTTATTTTACTCTTCATTACTTCGTGCAAGTCTTCCCATGTTTTTCTAAAGTCAATCTGCTCATCATTTCTTATAGCACAGTAGTATTCCATCACATGAACTCATTACCCCACCCAGTATCCCCCCCCAAAATACCCCTGTCCTCTTCCTAACTTACCTGTTACTGTCAATGGTACCACCAATATCACAGTCACCAAGGCTTGAAATCTAAATGTCATCCTCGACTTCTTAATTCACTCTCTCTCTCACTCCCTCATACCCAATCAGTTGTTAATAAATAACTATCATTTGATTTCTCCCTTTGTAACATCTCTGGCACAAACTGACGCTATCACATCCCTAGCACAATCCCTCATCACCTCCCATCCAGATTACTGCAACAGCTGATGTTTGGTTTCTCTGCCACAAGTCTTCCTGCTCCTGCCCATCCTTTATTCAGCTGCCAAAGTGATCTTCCTAAAGTACAGATCTGACTGTGTCAACTCTATACTCAATGAACTCCAGTGGCTCCCCATCACCTCCAGGAACAGATACAAAAACTTCTCTCAGGCACAGAAAGCCCATTAGAAATTACCTCTCCTGGCACACACATTTCCAGTCTTCTTATACCTCACTCCCCTTCACTCTTCCATTAATCCACTGACACTCTTTCTTACTGTTCCTGGAACACAACACTCTTGTCTCCCATCTCCAAGCGGTTTTTTTCTGGCTGTGTACCATGCCTGAAACCCTCTCCCAACTCCTCTCCATCTCCTAGCTTCTCTGCCTTCCTTCAGGTCTCAGCTAAAGCCCTACCTTCTATAAGACTTCCAAGTCCTACTGAATCTTAGTACCTTCCATTGACTCTGATTTACCTTCTATGTAACACTTATGCATAGTTATTTCCATGTTGTCTCCCCGTCTAAACTATGAGGTGCTTGTTCTTTTCTCTCTATCTCTCCACCACCCAGCACAATAGTTTGTAATAAGCACTTAACAAATGCTAACTCAGAATGACTTTCTAATTTACGCTGTGAAATTCATGGCCCCAACGGTACTTAATCATCCTAGATTTATAATTTCTGAATTTTGACCTTCAAAACTATGAAAAGTTATAATACATATCAAACTGATAATTAATGAAATTGTGAAATAGGGCAGGCATGCCTAAATCTTTGGGTACTCACCAGGAAGGACCATAATAGCAGCAGGAATTGAGGCTACAATCACACTTTAATGTGTTACAGACGGTGCTAAAGTGAAAAGGTATAGAAAGTAGAGAGACAAGGGGATAAAGAAATACAGAAGCAGACAGGACAGGAGGTGGGTCAGCAAAGATGGACAGGCAGTATGAGGAAGTAGGTGGGAAGGAAGAGAGGCACTCAATCTCAGATTAGAGTTGGGAGCATTGGGCAGCATGGACCCCCTGGAGATGCAAGAGCACTGCCTGGGTAGAAGTGGGGGGCAACTTGAGGTTAGTACGTTAATATAGCCAAACCATCTCAAAATTGTTAGGAAAACTTTAAAGTCAAGAGATCCCCATCATCTCAAAGTTATCAGCACCATTTGGTGTTCTGCTGGTCTTACTCTGTAAATCTGTAACTTACCTGAGATTTTTGTATCATAAGACCAAAAGTCCCTGACAGAAAAGCCTTGACGATTTCCCCTGATTCAGCACATTCAGTCAAGATATTGCTTTTTGGGGCTTGGTTGGTTTTTTGTTGATGTTGTTGTTAATATATGATACAATTTGTAAACTATGAGCCTTTGATCTTTGGAATGGTTCCGAAGTGATTTCCCAGTTCCCCTTTGCAATTTTACTTCCTATAGTGACTAGAAGGGGGTGGTCAGAGGGACCAAAACATGATACAATTTTTACACACATATACATTATACATATGCTGATGGACCACAATCCACTGCCAGTATCTAACTCAGTCAGTGCTTGTGACTTCCAACAGGCCCTCTCCATACATTTATCTGAAGGGTAAATTTCCCAACAATTTCTCAACTTCCTCAACAATCTCAGCACAAACCACCAGATGGCAATGGGTCCAAGCCTACTGCACACACGCATCTGTGGACTGTCTGCCTGGATCTGAAACACTCAGTCTCCTGGTATCTGCCTGGGTTTCTGGGCAGCTCTAAGTTAAACTTCTTAATCAAAATTACTTCCCATTGGGAAGGAGATGGACTTCATAATTACCTGGAGAGGCTTATACGGACTGATGCTAAGTGAGAAGAGCAGAACCAGGCAAAACCTGTACACAATCACAGACACATCATACATATGATGACCAACCTTGATAAACTGGACTATCC
>CM053580.1:529728789-529836479 GCA_028627135.1 Pseudochirops cupreus
AATGAGGAGCAGATGGATTTCATATTTACGTGGAGAGGCTTATACAAACTGATGCTAAGTGAGAAGAGCAGAACTAGGAGAAATTTGTACACAATCACAGACACAATATATGTGTGATGACCAACCTTGATAAACTAGACTCTTCTCAGCAACGAAAAGTTATAAGACAACTCTACAAGTCTCAGGATGGAAGGAGATGTCTACATTCAGAGAAAGATCTAGAAAGAACAGAGTTTAAATGCAGACTGAAGCAAACTACCTGCTCTCTTTCTTTTCCATGTTTGGTTTTGTCTCCTCTTTCTCATTGTTCATTCCATCCGTTACAACCCTTCTTTACAACCAGACTAATGTCTAAGGTGAAAGTATTTGCAGATCCTATACTTGATTGCATGCTGCCACTGGGGAGGGAGGGGAAAGAGGGGAGAAATTTGAAACTCAAGGGATTGTGGAACTCAATCTTGTAAAATAAAAGTAAACAAACAAATCGATAAAAATAAATAAATAAAATGAAAAAATGTAAAAAAATTAGTTCCGGGGAACAGCGCTCGTCTGCAGTGGGAGAGTGCTGCTGCTGCTACCGATGCCGCTTTAACTGCCAAAACCACCACCGCTCAGCCGCTGCCGACATGTTCCAGGGGAGGGAGAACGAGGGCGGCAAGCCAAGCTCCAGGGTAATGAAGCCCCCTGGAGGAGACTCAAGCAATCTATTTGGAACTCCAGAAGAAGTCATTCCTTCAAGTAGACCAAATAGAATGGAGCCTAATATCTTTGGAGCATCCGAGGAACCTCAGAATATACCCAAAAGGTCAAATCCTCCAGGAGGCAAAGGAAGTGGTATACTCTTGTGCAGGATCTATGTCGTTTGAATCCCCCACGTGGGAAGACCAGTGACATCTTTGGGTCTCCAGTCACCATTACTGTGTCCTTAGCACACCCAAACAAGCCCAAGGATCATATTGTTTTATGTGAAGGTGAGGACACAAAATTGCAACTCAAAGCTACAGAGAATACACAATCTTCAAGAGAAGGACATGATGAGAAATGTGACAAAGGAAAGGAGGAACGAGCAAAGGAAGCTGAGTCTAAACTCAAGATTGACAACCATGAACCCAGATTGGGCCCTAGGCCTCGCTCACACAACAAAGTCCTCAACTCACCAGGTGGCAAATCCAGCATCTCCTTCTGCTAAAGGAAACTGATACCAGCACCTTCAGACTAGAAACTCTTCTGTTAGGGTGCCAAGGTTTACAGTTTCTAATTAGTACAAGTTGGGGTGGGGCGGGAAGGGAGGGGTGGATGATTTATGTGAAGATTTTCATGTAGCTTGCTGCTCAAACTTGTGTTCTAGAAACAGCTAGGGCTACACAGGACCAGGGGACTCAGCCTTTCAGGGAATAGAGAAAACAGATCTTATGGGAGCATTAAGGAATTCCCCAGGTTTGCATCCAAGAATTAGTTCCAAATATGAGAGTCTTTGATGGAATGAAAGAAAATGGGGAAAGAATAGAATCTTCATGGGTACTAGGAACATATGTGTTTTGGTGGGCAATGTACATCGAGGGATGGTCCTGCAGCAGTAGCCATTGACAGTGTCACTAGAGGACTAAAAACCCATGTGAATGATTGTGATGGACCTCTGCCCGAGGAATGCTCCCCCTCCTTTGTCTGGTAAAGGGATACAACTTGTGTTTTAGAAGGGTAATAGATCATTAGCTCACAGAGCCATTAAATTATATAGAGTGATGATACAGGACCTTTGCTTTTTCTGGGGGCACTACTAATATTTAAGAAAACAGGTGTCAAATCTGTGTCCTTTTAACTTTGCCTCCATGATGCATTGTTCTACAGACATCCTATGAGGCTTTTTGACCTCTTTCCCACTCACTAAGCTGCAACTTGAAAAGGGTATCGGACTTGATTTGACTCTTGCAAGTGCTTATCAGTCAAGCCAATTTTCCTTTTCCCTTGTTTGTAGACCTATTCTTAATGGCAGCTTTCTGCACCCAGATCTTCCAGGGGCCTCTGTACCTTCTGTCATCTAGAAGCCCTTGGCCTGTTCGTAGATCAAAGGGCCTGCCTTAGTAGGAGAGTAAGTTGGTTCTCTTATTAACTGAATTTTAAAGTGAATAATTTCTCCCTGCCATTCTCATAAGCCTTAAATGCCTTTGACTGCCTCTTCAGTTCACCAGGGTTGTGAACATACTACTTTCACAAACCACAATTCTTTTCTAAAGGGGGGAAGTAGGGCCTTCCAGTGTTTTGTAAAGGCCTTATTAACCTATCCGATATCCTTCTCATATTTTGGTTATTCCTATTTTTCTAATCTGTAATCAGTTGATGGAGGAGAGCAAATCTTTAGTTCTTCAAAATAAACATTTTGGACAATAAAAAAAAATTTAGTTCCCCTTACCCCTTTTCTCTTAAGATCAGAGTCGAGTCAATAACATTTATTAAGGACCTACTATGTGACAGATTCAGTGCTAGGCACTGAGGATACAAAGAGACAGTCTCTGCCCTCGAAGAACTCACAATCTACTGGGAGACTGCACATAAAAAGAAGTTGGGGGGGGGGGGTTGATGGGTTGAAGGAGGGATTGATGAAGTCTACAACCAAGGTGGGAAATGATCTGAAGAGGTGTGAGTTGCAGAATTATTTGATCTTGCAGAATGTTTCTGGAGATCACAAAACCAGAGGCCAGTAAGGTAGGAAATGATGAAGTGAATTCCCTGGATCCCCTCCTCAAACCGAGGGTTTGGGAGGAGTTGCCTGAAGTCCTCCCCATATTGTCCAAACAGAGGAAACCAAGGGGAGAGGGGTTGCTGAGGAGGTGTGAGCTTCAGAAATTATTTCATCTGGCAAATGACTTTCTGGAGATCCAGGAGTGGAAAATGATCCTCCTTTCCTTCCTTCTGAACCTAAAGTGACATGCTCACATTATGAAGGATACATACTAAATTAAATCAGATATAAAGAATTGAAACTCCCAGCAGTCTGTTAATAAATAGCTCACATCTCCATTGCTCCTACTCCTAGTCTTTGGGAGGGTCCTCCCAAGCCACTCAGGTGAACTTTCAGAAGACTTCCCTGCATTTGATTTCAAGGAATGGTTCGCAAACACCCTCTCCTATTTCGGGCGCTTCCGTAGCTTATCATCAGAGCTTTGAAGGTCAGATATCCTTTCAGGAAGGCTTTCGATTAGGAAACTTCACTGTGATACTGGGCTTGGGTGCTACTGGCCACAATATGAGGGAGGGAGAGAGCAGAAGGAGGAGAAAGGGACAGAAGGAAAGGTAGAGATAAGTGGGAAGGAAGGGATGGAGCAAAGGAAAGAGAGAAGAGAGGATGATGGAAGGAAAAAGAGGAAAGAGAAGGAAGACAGGGGAGGAGAGGGAAGAAGAGATGAGTAAAGTATGGGAAAGGAGGAAGACAGAAGAGAAAGAGTAGGACAGGGAGGGAGACAAAGGGGAAAGAAAAGAAAGGGGAATAAGGAGAGAGAAGAGAGGAAGGGAGAAAAGAAAAGGGAGAATATACAAGATGAATGGGGAGGGTAGAAAAGGAAGGAAAGCAGAGGGGGGAGGGAGAGAGGGGGAGGGAGGGAGAGAGGGAGAGAGGGAGAGAGAGGGAGAGAGAGGGAGAGAGAGGGAGAGAGAGAGAGAGAGAGAGAGAAGAAACAAGGGGGAGAGGGGAAAAGGAGAAAGAGAGAAGACGGAGCGGAAAGGAGAAATGCAGAGACAGAGGATGCGTCCTATTTCCCGGGACCTTCTCCATCGTCCCCTCCCCAGGTTCTCTCTGCACAGGTGGCTCCTTTACCGTCGCGGCTGCCGGGCACCAAAGACAAAGCCCCGGCACTGAACTCCATCCCCCGCCCCCCCTTCCCCCCTCGGCGGTTTAAGTTCCTTTTTCTTGTTGCTGGAAATCCAGGAATCTGCTGGGGCGAGATGCCAAGCTGTTTTAAAATGCAGGTGATGCGTGAGAGGGAGCTAACGGGAAGAGAGACCCAACAACAACAGCTGCAGTTCGCCTAACCCTTCCCCACACCGAACCTTGGAGCCCAAAGCTCCGGAGGCCGACTTCGAGCATGTCCTGGTCACGTGGAACAAAACCTGCCAGGAAGCCAAAGGTCCGCCTACGCGGAGCGGTCCCCGTCACGTGGGCCAGGTCTTGCCCCACCCCCCCCCCGCCGCCCCGCCCCCAGTCCAGAGTCCCGTGTCCGTGAAGCCGTCCGGGTCCCATGGGCTAGAATTTGTCTCGAAGCCTCGGGGCCAGCCCCGAGCCAGCCCCCGTCACGTGGGCCAGATCTTGCCTCACAGCTCCTCCCCCAGCCTCGAGGCCGGCCTACGCGTAGCATTCCGGGTCTTGTTATTCCGTTGCCGATTCCCTCGTCACGTGGGTTGGGCGGACCTGGACACACGCCTTCGGGGCGGCGCCGTCTGATGACGTAGGGAAGAGGGCAGGTAAGCGCTGGAGGGGAGGCGAACGAAGGTGGCGGAAGGGCGCGGATTTTGCGGGGCCCTCGAGTTTCGTACCCCCGAGCAGTCCCAGAGATTCCGGAGATCGATCTCCTTTGATCTGGAGCCTACCCCCCGCCGCTGCGGCGTCACCGGGGCAAGAAACCGCCCCGGCCCCTGGTGGCGGAAGGGAAGGAGCGGGCTGGGGGGAGGGGAGAGCAGAGGAGAAAGGGCGGTTCTTGCCTCCGAACGAGTGGGAAGGGGGAAGAGGGTGTAACTGCGAACTGTCAGCCTTATCACCTGCTTCGCCAGCACCCACCTCTGCAGCCTCCAGTCCCTTCTCCTCTGAGCCCCTTCTAGCCAGGTCTGTTCAAAGAATCATATAGAACATCAACCCGAGAAGAGACCTTGGAGCCCAACCCTTACATTGTGCACATGGTGAAACTGAGTCCCAGAGAGAAGGCATTGATCCGAGGTCACACAGACCACAATTAGCAAAGGCAAAATTAAACCCAGGGTTTCTGATTCTGGATCCAAGGCTCTGTTACGCTGTTGCCCGAAGGTTCTGCTGGGTAACATTTGAATATGGCAGAAATCCTGGAATTGAGCATGATGTAATAGTAAGAGCTCGTTTTGAAATTGGAAGACTTGAGTTCACATCCCACCCCTGTGAACTCATGCATAAATGCTTGACACTGGAGAAGTCATTTTCCTTCTGCCGTCTTCTGTAAAATTAGGGGAATACACTAAATAATTTCCAAAAACCTCCTCAGTTCTGAATCTTATGATTGTAGTGCTGTGAAGATACAGAGTCATAATTTGCAGGTGTAAATGGAAGTCACAGACTTCTTCAGTAGACTTAAAACCATGATTCCCTCTGTTTCAATCCCATGATTAATTGAACTCTTAATTCAAGGTGGTGGGAGTTCAGAGGGACATTTTGTAGCAGAATCTTTCCTGTAGCTTAGGATCATACTCTTGAGTAGCTATAACTTCCACCTAAAACAGAATTAGGGGGCCTATCATCCACTAATTTGTTTAAATTCATCCTCAGCCACTTCATTTTTCTCACCTGGACTACTTCCTGAGATAGATGTGTAGAACATGGAGTTACTGAATATCAGAGCTGGAAGAGACTTCAGAGGTCATCTAGTCTAACCCCTAGACACCACATAGTGTCTTTGAAGAAGTATCGGGCATAAGATCCGGGAGATGTGGGTTTAAATCCCAGCTTTAACACTAGCTTTGTGGTAGTGGGTAAGTTATGACTCAGTTTCCTTGTCTGTAAACTAAGGATGGTAGTAATATCTCCCATTAGCTGCCTCACATCATGGTGAGGGAAGCACCTTGAAACCGTGTAGAATGTGAGCTGTTATTACAGAGGAGAAAACTGAATAAGAGAGAGGTTTCAGACAAATGGTATTATAATAGGTTCAGTATTATAATAAGTACTTCATAGCAAGAATAAGAACTCCAAATTGCCTCACTTCTTCTCCAGTGCTCTTTGTATGGTACAACGGTGTTTTGTGTAATCTGCATAAAGTACTTCCTTTTGTTCATCGAACTTCTTCAAACATAGGATGCTTCCTAAGTCTGGCATTCAGGAATTGGTGAACAAATCCCTCTTCGTTGATATTATGGACTTTACTATATTTTGTCTTTCTAGCATGATAGCACCTCATTTTCAATCTGTCATTTATAGACTTTGGGGCCCTCTGGGGCAGCTGAAAGTAATCCCTTACCACCCTAATACCCAGTAGGAAGCCCAGTAGGAAGCCCAGCAGAACCACACAGACTTCCTTCCAAACTACAGAAGAAGTATGGTTGTTTATGTGTCTTTGTGAACCATGTACAGTCATGTTATTTAATTTTCTTATACAGGTTGGACACATTCAGTTTGCTTAGAAGTCAACATTTTCCAAGATGGTGAGTTGAGTGAGTTCTGCCAAAACAGATTCAGCCTCTTTTAAGAAACTCTCAGAGTGCACAGATTGTCACCCCAAAGATATCAGTACCCTTACCCACCTTCCCCCATTGGCCTACCCTTTTATTACCTGCTTATAGATCTATATGCCATATAGGACCTTAGTTACCAGGGTCTTTTGTCCTGATCTCAGTGAATTTTCACTGAAAAGGCATATTTCCACTGTACCTCATTCTGTTTGCTTGTGTCTTCTTGGGAGTTTCATCTGTTTCATACAGTCAGCTTCAGCATATCTGGTTTATTTAACATATAGTAACAGCTCATTTTGGACTTTCAGGGTGAAAGAAAAGGTGTAAACAAGTACTACCCTCCAGACTTTGACCCAGCAAAGGTAAGGAGTCCTTTTACTTCTCCATCAGACTATGGCCAAGAAGAAATCTCTGTGGTAACATAGCCTGTGATCTGACAGAGGCCTAATGTTCACATGTATGGCATTTGAGAGTGCCAGAGAGGCAACATCAGGCAATGGCAAAGTCTGAGTTTGATTCCCAACTCTGCCAGTTACTAATACAGATTTTCTTAAAGTGTGATGATGTCATTCCTTTGCTCAATAAATTCCCATGGCTCCTTATTGCTTCTGAGATCAAATGTGAACTCCTCTGTGTGGCCTTTCAAGCCTTTTACAGCCTGACTCCAGCCTGCCCTCCCAGTATAATACGTGACTTCACTTCATGTCCTCAGTGGTCCAACCAGTCTGGCATTCTTGCTGTCCCCAGTGCACAGTACCATCTCCTATCTCTGTACCTTTGTCCTGGCTCTCACTTCCTCCTAACTGCTACCTCCTAGAATCCTTTGCTTCCTTCAAAGCTTAGTTCATGAACCATTTTCTTTTCTTTTTTTTCTCTCTTCATTTTTATTTATTTTTAACATTTTTTTCCATTTTGACTTCTAAATTCTCTCCCTCCCACCCATTCCCCACCCTTTGAGAAGGCAAGTAACATATCAGTTATACATGTGAAGTCACGTGAAACATTATAAACCATTTTCAACATTAAGCCTTTTCTCTTCCCTCCCCTCATTTGCTCATGTTTTCTCCCTAAGATATCATCTTGTATTTATTCTGTACAAATTTATAGATGTACATGTTGTCTCTTCAAATAGAATGTAAGCCACTCAAAGGCAAGAATTTTTTTCATTTTTGCGCTGTGCCTCACACATAGCACACAACTGTTGATTGTTTACTCTCTGTAGGACCTTGGGCATATCCCTTCATCTAGCCCTGGGCTTCAGTTTCCTCTTCTGTAAAACAAAATATTTGGATTGGGGGTCCTGTGAGATCCCTTTCAGTTCTGAATCTATGATCCTATGACACAGGCATAAGGATTTTAGGTTGATGATAATCTTTATGTGGAAAAGGTAGTCCAAATTCCTGGGCTCTTCCCCAGATTTGACCTTGGGATGTACTTGTCTTTGGAGGGATTGCACTTCCCAGCCTCCCAAAGTACTGATAATCTCTGTAATAGAATTGAAATGATGTTTTTTCCAGACCCTTGAGGGGTTTTCCTTCAAAAGCTGTGGTCATTGGAGAGCATTGGACTGGGCACTGAACAGTAGTGATAAGCAGCTTTATTTTCTTTCTCATAGCATGGCTCTCTCAATCGATACCACCACAGCCACCCGCTTCGGGAGAGAGCACGGAAACTTTCACAGGGCATTCTTGTCATCAGGTAAAAGCTGGTTAACATATCCCTGTGTTAGAGCCCTTGAATCTGGGGCCCCTCATTGACAAAATAAGCAAGATTAGGAATCTAGATGATGGCAATTTCCACTGGTGTCATAATGAAGAGAATGATGTTTGGGAAAGATCTAGATATTGATGTTACCTCTCTGGATTCCAGAGGTTGTCTGAGGAAACCTGACTCCAGGACTAAAGCAGAAGAGGCCCCAAATAATAAGACTGGGGTATTAGAACAAAGGAGAGGCTAGATGGGCATTCCCACCCCCCCAGCCAGGCATTCCTCAGCCACTCTGGCACCCTTACCTGAGTAGAGGTACCATACCCAAGTTTCCTTATGAGTGAGAGAGAGATTGTGTAAGGGCTTATCCCATAATCCTTTGTTGATTTTGATTGGCACCAGTTAGGGGTGAGCAGAGGAGCAGCTAATGGAAATGCTTCCTTAGATCAGTATAAATGATAGGTGGGGAGCTATGGGTTGTTGTTATGGTAGTATTAATGTTTATTATGCAACGCTATCTATACTTGTGTCCCAGTACCTTACATAAAGGTGCTCCATAAATGTTAGTTGAGTATAAATTAATTAATATGTCTGTGAGATTTAGTTTAAAAAATCAGTCCACTTCTGATTTGTTGGTAACAGTCTTCCTATTCTTCCTGGGGAGAGTTTTGTGTAGTGGCTTGGGGGTTGGGGGGGTGAGTAGTGAACAACTCCCAAAAGTGAAATTGCCTTGGTCAGGCTCAGGACTGTATTCTTCCCCCAAGATGCTGGGCACACATGTGATCTCTGCCTTCCTCAAGAATTGCCCATTAGCTCCTTGCAGCTTAGGGTAGAAGCAAGCTTTAAATAGTGGTTACCTCTTGGGTATTAATCCCAACTGGACATTTTGGAACAGTGCTCTTAACACCTTTATTTTTTGGAATAGATTTGAGATGCCCTATAACATCTGGTGTGATGGCTGTAAGAACCACATTGGCATGGGTGAGTAATCATCTTTTGATACCAGCTCAACCTGTTTATTCCATCTCTGAAATTTCTCTTGCATTTGTCCCCTCCTTTGCACACCTTCTGACACTATCCTAGTTGGGGACCCCTCTTCCAACACCTCTTCTCTAGACTATTGTAACTGAATCCCAGCCTCTACTTCCTCCCATCTGTAATTCTCTTTCACATCATTGGTAGTTTGGAAGATTAATAATCTTCCAAATACAGAGGTCTAACCATATCACTCCCTTCTTCAAAAATATTCATTGTTTCTCTATTGCCAACAGGATACCCTTTCATCCTTGGTTTCTATCTGTAAAATGAGAAGGTTGGGCTAGATGACCTGAGTTCCCTTCCAGCTCTAGAGCTCTGACCCCATGGCCTTGCCGTATTTCACACTTTTCTTCATCACTCACACTGCCTTGCGGCCAAAGCGAACAACCACCTGTTACCCAATCCTTGTTAACCAATTTTGTCCTCCATCCCTCCCTTTTTTGTGAGCTGTTTAGGCTTTTTTGGTTGTATGGTCATATAGAAAAATTTTCCAGCTATAAGGGGAGATTCACAGGGAATATTTACCTGGTATAGGGGGTGGCCTCTACAACTTCTTCTTTCAGGACCCAGTTTCCTCTAAGAGCTCCTTTCAGTCCCCAATCCCTCAGCTAAAAATCATCTCTCCCTCCTCTTTGTACTCTTCTTTGTACTTTATATATTCTGGCTTGTCTTGTAGTGTTTGTGTATATTATTCTCTCTTTAGATTGTAAGCTCCTTGAGGCTAGGGCTATACTATTTTCATCTTTGTATCCCTAATGCTTAACACATTTCCTTGTATTCAGTTGATGGCTAATAAATATTAATGAGTGACCTGGCAAAGCATTGCTAGGAACAGTTTGTGAGGGTGATACAGTATGCCCAGAAAGCTTTCCTGAGTTTTTTATTTTGTTCTTTAGGTGTTCGTTACAATGCTGAAAAGAAGAAGGTTGGCAATTATTACACAACCCCAATCTACAGGTGTGTGCAGCTTTGTATTGGCATCACAAAACAGTTCTGCTGAATGGGTGGGGGGCTGTAGAAAACAAAAATGCCTTTGGGGGAAGATGAGTGAAAGGGGCCATGGATAGGTGAGAGAATGGCAGACTTTTCATTGAGACTAGGGCGAGAGTCCACATCAGCAGCCCAGATACGTTATGGTGGGAGAAGGGTTGGGGAACCCTGGTGGAAGCACGTCCTCCCAGATCAGGGATCCTCAGCCCCTCTGGCATGCACTGAAACCCTTCTAAGTGCCCAGACCAACGCGGTGTGGTGCTGGGGTGTGCAGAGTCTGTCCAGGCCACGCTCTCAGGGAGGGAAAGGACAGAAGGTCCAAACCTGTTCTTATATTTATTCGAATAAGCTTGTGGTAATCACAGAAATGTTAATACCCTAGTAAGTGCTTGCGTCCTGCCATCCTCCAGCTGAAGGCTTCATCAGAGAAGGGCAAGTTCCCTGCCAGTTCTGCCATTCTGGCATCTGCCTTAGGTCTCACCAGTTCTTTTTCCAGTTCCATCTTACTCTCTGCTTTATGCTTCCCATGCTGGCTACTCTGACCCTTGTTATATGTTCCAGGCCTGACACTTGATTGCTGAGTCTCACTTTCTTCATTGGTGAAATAGTCATTATATTTGCAATATTTACCTTTCAGGTTGGGGAAGAGAGAACTTTATACACCCTAAAATTATAGAAAAAGAGTTAAAGGCAGCATGGTGTTGTGGAAGAGGACTGGGCTGGAACTCCAGATGACACTCATTTATGTCCTCTGGCAAATCACTTGTGCTCTCTGAGCCTCAGTTTTCCTCATCTCTTAATTGAGGGAATTGAACTGGGTGAGATTGAAAGTCCCTTCCACTTGTCAGTTCATGGATGTTACCTCCAGGATGCTGCTCTTTATGCCTCCATCTCCACATAAAGAGGTTCTAGCCTAGTAGTCCCTTTCTATGACAATTACTCCCGTTGAGCCCACCTTCCAGCTTTGGCTCTTTGAGACTCACTAGTTGTATCAACAATGCAGTATTCACAAACCCTACAGTAACTATAAATATGCTGATACAGTTATTTATCACAAAATGTCGCAGGCTTTCTACATGGGGAATGTAGCTAGAACATTTATTCAAATACCAGAGAACTAAGTCCCCAAACCAGAAAGTCAAAGCCATCACAGTAGTTATGAAGTTGGCACATGTAGTTAATGTAGTAAACACCCACATTATCAAGCCTTCAAAATAGGACAGGCTACCTCAGGCAAAGATCCTCCTCTTCTCACCCACGGCAACTGCTCAGCATCCACACAGCTTGCTCACAACAGCTCCCGCCCACCCCCCGTTCCTGTCCCTTGCAGTCCTTAGCAGGAGTCCTTAACAGAAATTTTGGCTGGCTCAAAAAAAAAGGAGTTTGCACTGCAGCCGTACCTACAGCCACTCCTTCCATTCACCAGACTGACTCTAGCTTGGCTCTGGCTTCCTCTTGCCCCATCCCTTCCTGCTACATCAGCAGGTTCAAGGGTCATAGAAGATCTTCAAATCACTTAACCATTATATTCGGCCCCAAGATCTTTCGTGTCCCTTACTTGGCAAAAATACGTTAACAATACATTTCATTACATAGGTTAACAGGAGGTTTAGGAGTAACTGGTATCAACAGAATTTTACAACAATAAACACAGAAAACAATATTTTAGGGTGGGACTTGAGCACAAGCTCCCCGTCATTCCTTCCCCCCCAAACAAATGGGGTCCCAAAATCTTGGGGTAAGGGGTGAAGAAGGTCTCTTCTTCCGTGGCTACTTGCTGAAATTGGACATAGAGCTGTCCCTGTCGCAAGGGGTCCCATTTGAGAGGTCAGTTTTTTTAGCCAGCATTTGGAATGTGCTTGATGCCAGGTCCAGGGGTGACACATCACAGCTGTGGACAGGGGTGACATCTAGCTTAAGCTATCAGGCATCTCCAGGTGGAGAGTACCAAGCCTTCAGAAACAAATCTAGCAAACAAGGTGAACAGACAAAAAGCCAAGAAGAAGCAAGGAGACGATAACCACAAACAGGGTAGATGTAGGATCAGCCAAGCTACTAGAATCTGTGAGCCCACTGCTGTAGCCTCACTCACGGTAGAATATATGAGTTAAGGGTATAATTTTGTAATCATCTTCTCTGGAATAAACATGGTTTATTGATCTCATGGTTTCTGTCTGTAAATTCCTCTCTAGGTTCAGAATGAAATGTCACCTCTGTGTCAACTACATTGAGATGCAGACGGATCCTGCCAATTGTGACTATGTGATCGTGAGTGGTGCCCAGAGGAAGGAGGAGCGCTGGGACATGGCAGACAATGAACAGATCCTAACCACAGGTGAGTCCTGCCCTCTAGGCCACAGGCTTTCCCCTGCCCAAGAGCAGGACCTTCAAATACCTAGCCCCATTTTCCTTCCAGAGCAGGAGAAGAAACAGAAGCTGGAGACGGACGCCATGTTCCGCCTGGAGCATGGCACCACAGACCAGAGCAAGTTGCAGAAGGCCATTCCCACCCTGTCCAACATCCAGGAAGCCCAGAGCGCCTGGAAGGATGACTTTGCGCTTAACAGCATGCTAAGGAGGAAGTTTAGGGTGAGGAGGGCTGGGGCTCAGGGGAGATTTCTGTGGATGTTGGGCAGTCACTGTAGGCTGGCATCTTTTGGTCTGAGCTGCTCAGAGGGAGAGACCATCAGTCTCTTTGCACAGAGCTGTTGAGCGTTCCATGTCAGGATCATAGAATTTAGAGCCAGAATAGACCTCACACATCTTCTGATCCTGCCACCTTATTTGTCAAAGGAGGAAACTGAAGCTAGAAGGGTTAAACGATTTGCCAAAGATCACAGCGGTCATGGATAAGTTATAGGGTCTAGAGCTGGAAGGAACCTTTGTCCCATCTTGTCCGACCCCCTCATTTTACAGATTTTTAAAAATGAGACTTTTTAAAGGTAGTAAGTACTGCTTTTTAAGTGGTAATCGTTGCACAAATCCAAAACTTTCCATCACATGGGCAAGGCTGGATAGAGGAAGCAAGGCATTTTTCTAGATTGCCACGTCAGCCTTGACACAAAGGAGCTGACTGGGGCTCTTGTCCTTGCATAGGACAACCTTAAGTTCTTAGAGGGCAGTGGTCAGAAGGAGGTTTCCCACTCCCCCACTCAATTCTCATGTTTTCCCCAGGCTTTCCCCTTCATTTTTCTTTCTTTCCTTCCTTTGCCAATCTCCTACTTCAGGAAAAGAAAAAGGCCATAAAGGAAGAGGAGGAAAAAACGCTGGCCCTGCAAACCAAGGCAAACCTCAGCATCCCCCTGGTGCCTGAAACAGAGGAGGATCGGAAGCTTGCTGCCCTGCTCAAGTACCACAGCCTGGACTGTACGTGCTAGTTTTTAACCTGTTCTGAACGAGGAGTGGGAGCAAGGGATGGTTACAGGGAAGATACCTTATTAAGGTCAAGGATGGAGAAAGGATGTAAGAGTAGGGGAGGGAGGGAGCCTTTAGTATTTAGTGTTGAGAGCATTAGGGCCTATCAATCAGGTTAAAGAAATACTGGCTCCAGCCCTACCTTTTACTCTACCTCATCTCCATTTGTCAGCATATGAAGACAAACAGAAATTGAAACGGACAGAAATCTTCAGCCGCTCCTGGTTCCCTTCTACCCCAGTACCTGGGGCCAGCAACAGCAAGGTGAACAGTGTCCTCAAGAAGCTGGCAATTAACCGAAAACCCATGCCCAGTGGGTCCTCTATCACTAGCAGCGACCTAGGCATTGTTCGTCGGAAGTCTAGGGATGGCCTGGAGAGCCCTCCAGAGCTAAGTGGAATGAAGGAGGAGGAAGAAAACCCCCCAGGAGGATCTTCGTCAGATAGAGATTATTCCCCAGAAGTGGAGACACAGTCAGGCCCTAGCAGCACCTCTGTCCTCAATTCTTCACTAGTTGCAGACTATTCAGACTCTGAGAGTGACTAATGTTTTCATTCCCTCCATCCTAGGCTGGTCTCACACATTTGCCTCCCTCTCCAAGAAATTCAGGGTTACCTCTGCCAGCTAAAGTGTGTGCTCACCCCCAGGAAGGCTTCCACCCAACAAAGAAACCGTATATGGGCTTCTTCCCGCCAGGCCTTCCAAGGACCAAGAAATTCTCTCTTCCCCCACCCCCCTTCCCCCCCCCCCACTTGATTTCTTTGTAAATAATTGGGTTTTTATTTATTTAACTGAGGAGGGAGTGTGTGGTATCCAGCTTGAATCTCTGACATGAGTTATTAAACACCCCCCTCATTAAATCCAGTTGGTGCATCAGATTATTAGATGTAAGCAGCAGGCCCTTCTGTGGGATTGGAGTGGACCTGACAGTGTTACAGTAGGAAAACTAGGGACCCCACCCATGTCTCCCCTCAGTGAGACTAAAAAAGTCACGGGATTTAGACCTAGGAAGGACCTTAGAGAAGGCAAAGAATTGACCAAGAATAGGTAGGTAACACACATACATATGTATACACTATGCAATGATTTTATCTATGTGTGTGTGTGTGTATATATATATATATATATATATATATACATATATATATACATATATATACATACATATATATATATTTTTTGTTGTTCAGTCATTTCTGACTCTTTGTGATCCTGTTTAGGGTTTTCTTCTCTCCAACTCACTTTACAGGTGAGGAAACTGAGGCAAATAGGGTTAAGTGCCTTGCCCAGGGTCACACAGATAAGTGATTTATGCATATATGTGAAAGATAATATTTCACATATATAGCACTTGAAGGCTTACAAAGCACTTTCCTGGCAATAATTGTAAAATAGATGGTTTAAATACTATCCCAATTAGACAGATTAGGAAACAGACTCAGGCAGGTAGATTAACCCAGGTCTTCAGACTCCAGGTCCAGTGTTCTTTTTATTACACAATATTGCCTACACAGGCCAAACCATCCTTGGCCTCTTAGCTCTCCAGACACAGAAGGAATAAAAATGCATTCATGGTTGGTTTACTTGAAAACTGGTCAAACATGAAGTCTGAACAGAGTTGTCCCAGAAGTGGCTGCTAGGGAATTATCCCCTTTCCTTGCTCTTCCCCCATCCCTTGCCACATTGTCTTGGGATGAGGCTCGAACTAGTTGGGAAGGAAAAGCAAGCCTGTGTGCTCTACCTGAATCCTACCTGCCCCCAACCCTACTGCTGGGGAAGCAGAGAGGTGAGCTGTTGGCTCACGTGGCAGCCTGAGAGGTTTGAAGATTGATTGAATTCCCGAATTTAAGCCTTTTGAAAAAGAAGGGCTATCAGACTCCTCAGACCACTCCTTTGTTAGGTCCTTTCGTTAGAGGCTTGAAAGGAGATGTAAGAGGGATTGTAGGGGGAGCTACTCCCTAACCTATGGTATCTTGATTGAGAAGGATCCAAGATCCAGGATCTGTGAGCTGTTAAATTAACAGAGTCCTAGATTTGTTAGAGTTGCAAGAGCCGTTAAAGATTATCTAGACATATGTTTTGGGGGTTGTTTTTTTTTTTGAGAAACGTTTTTATGTTGCCTTTTGTTTGACATGTCATTTCCTAGCATTGTATAGGTTTAGGGGTGCTCGAGACCCCAAAATACCAACACATCCAGTCCTGCTGAATGAATTCAACTCAAGTCTTCTCTCAGCCAAAGAAAAGCAAAGTTTATTAAAAGTTCACTTGTATTGGACACAGAGCAGGTCTGTGCTAGAAAATTCTATGGTGCCCTCACACCACATGTAGGCAAGATGGGGTCTTATATACAGAAAGATTGTGGGAGGAATCTAGGGAGGAGGAGTTTGGGGATGGTCTTCAGGAGGAGTCCGATGAGGTCAGACTCCTATAATGAGTGATTAAGGGGGGGAAGTTGCTGGAGGCTACCTGGAGACAACCGACTGTAGTGAGCTAGGCCGGTTCAAGGGTGTAACAGTTGATTTGAGTATAGATATTTTAGAGGGTCTAAGGTGGAAAGTAGATGGAAAATGGAGGGCCAAGCTAGTAACAAAAGTTTGGGCAGAGTCACAATGAAAGGCTTATGGCCTCATCAAATGGGAAGATTCAATCAGACTTCAAGGGGGTTCCCAGAGCCTGTACCTCATCAACCCTCCCCTGTAACAAAAATGTTCAGACAAAATGAAACCAGCAGTGACCAAGTTTCATACCCATAGTCACTGCTCTTTCCAAAGGAGGAAGATGTTACTTCACCATTAGATTTCATTTCAGTGTTCATTTCATTTATGTTATTGTAGGTACCACCCTCTCATTTTGAGTTTAAGGAAATTGTGGTCCAAGATGGTAAAGTCCATGGGAGAAACAAAATTCAGACCCAGACCACCAAATCCAGTGTTTTTAACCACAGGCTAGCTAGCCAGTTAATAGATGATAGAATAATTGTTTTAGAGCCAGAAAAGAACTCAAAAGTTTATCTAGTTATCTAATCTGGAATCTACCATAGGGGACACTATCTCTAGCCCTCTCAGTTTCCACCTGAGTAATGGAAGAAGCGGAGACAGACTAGCCCAAGTCATTACCTTCTTGGGTAGTAAGTATTCCATGGAAACCCAGACCCAAATATTTGAAGCAGTGTTGGCCGAAGGCCATGTAGCCAGTTAGTGAGGTCAGTCAGGCTTAGAACCAGTATTCCAACAAGCCCCTGCTCTGACTCCCTGAGAAGGAGGTTATTCCGACCCTCCCATGAATTAATCAAGTATTTAGTCCCTGCAGGACTGTGCCAAGGGCTAGGACCGCTACTAGCACGAACTCCCTACCCTGGGGAGCTTACTGCCTTCTTAGAGCGCACTTAGGTAGAAGTTAGACCCAAAGTCCACGCCTAGTAACCTTGAGTAAGTGGGGGGCGGGGAAGAAATGCCACACTGTCCACTAGTAATTATGACCGCGCGCTATCCCTGCGCACTTTGCTCTGTCAAAGAGCTCCTGCCCCGCCTTTCTCCTGTGAGGCCCCACCCCCTAATTAGACTCGCTTTAGGGCCGAGAGGAAGCCGAGGCCCACGTGTGGACTGACTTTGGTTCTCTGGCTCCCGCAGGGCTAGCCGGCTCCTGGGTCTGGTTCCCTGTCTCTTTCCCTTGCCTGCCATGAGCCTGGAGGCGATCCGCTATCACCGGGGTTCCCTGCACGTCCTGGACCAGCTGCTGCTGCCCCAACAGAGCCATTATGAGGCCGTGACCTCCGTGCGCCAGGCCTGGGAGGCCATCAGGGCCATGAAGGTGGGCGGAGGGAAGGGGCCAGGGGCCGGGACTGGGGAGAGTGGAGAACCGGAGCGTGAAGTCTAAAGGGGTTCTGGGGTGGAGGAGTGAACCCTGGGTTGGGGGGAGGAGAAGCGTGCCGGGAGGATGCGTAAAGGACTCCCAAGGCTCAGACCTTCAGAGTCCTAGGGCTACTCCCAGCTCTGACATTCTGTGTTCTAAGGGCTCTCCCACCCCTGACATTCTGTGTTCTAAGGGCCCTCCCAGCTCTGACATTCTGTGTACTAAGGGCCCTCCCACCCCTGACATTCTGTGTTCTAAGGGCCCTCCCAGCTCTGACATTCTGTGTTCCAAGGCCCTCCCACCCCTGACATTCTGTGTTCTAAGGTCCTCCCAGCTCTGACACCCTGTGTTCTAAGGTCCTCCCAGCTCTGACATCCTGTGTTCTAAGGTCCTCCCAGCTCTGACATCCTGTGTTCTAAGGGCCCTCCTAGCTCTGATATTTTCTAAGGTCTGTCCCATCTCTAACACTCTGTTCAATCTACCAGAACTATAAAGCCACAGTAGATCAGAATGGGAAACAGAGGCATAGTTTGGGTGCCCAGCATAGCCAGGATAAAGCAGAAGTTAGAACACTTGTCCTTGAGCCTGAGACATTTGAACTAAACAATCTTTCCTGTTCTAACAGTCTGTGACTGAATCTATGAGCCCTTCTCTTCAGGGTCCATATGCTTAATCAACCAAACAATCAGTAAGCATTTATTAGGCACCTACTGTATGCTAAGTGCTGGGGATACAAAAAGAGGCAAAAGACAGTTGCTGACCTCAGATAGGTAAGCTGAGGTACAGTTCAGGTTCTAGGCCTGAGGGCTATACCCCAGCATGAGCCCTAGTGGACCTGGTTTCACCCCTCTATCAGCCCTGGGGAATCAGGGACCAAGGCTCTTGATTTACACTCTTCTTGGTCCCAGGTACGGGGCGCTCCAGCCATCGCCATAGTGGGCTGCCTGAGCTTGGCTGTGGAGCTGCACGCTGGTGCAGGGGGACCCGGGCTTGAGGCCCTGGTGACCTTCGTGAGGGACTCGCTGAACTACCTTGTGACGGCCAGGCCGACAGCCGTCAACATGACTCAGGCTGCCCGGGAGATGTCCGAGGTAGCCACCCAGGAGGCTGGACAAGAAGGCGCCACCGAGGCTGTGGTTCGAGAGAGGTAAGAGGAGGGCTGAGGAGGGCTGTCCTCACTCCCCAGGCTCGCCCCAGAGGGGAGGCAAGCAGACACCAAGCAGTCCATTTGTAGCTCCGTTTCATTAACTTGGAGGGCAAAGTAAAAGAGTCAGCCAGCTGGGGAGAGCAAAGGATTTAGGGCCGGAAAGGACACAGAGGTCACCTAGGCTAGCCTTCTCATTTTTTAGATAAGGAACCTGACTTTCCCAAAGTCATACAGATAGTGAGAGATTCGAACCCAGGCTCCTTTACTCTGAATTGTGTGCTTGTTCAACTTCGGGCAATAGAAAAAATATTGAGCATCCCTACAAGTGTACCGACTGGTCAGTGCAAGACAAAGAGATAGAGGAATTCCTGCTAACTCTATTAACCAATAAGAATGACACTCAGATGGCACCTGTGCTAAGTGCTTTACAGATATTTCATTTTCAACAACACTGGGAGACAGGTGCTTTTATGTTCCCCTTCTTACAAATGAGAAAACCAAGGTGGACAGAGGTTAAGTGACACCCCCCACCCCCACCTCCCGCAAGGCCACACAGCTAGTGAGTGTCTGAGGCTAAATTTGAACTCAGCTCATCCTGAGCAGCTAGGTGGCACAGGAGTTCAAATCCGACCTCAGACACTATCTGTGTGACCCTGGGCAAGTCACTTAACTCCGTTTGCCTCAGTTTCTTCATCTGGAAAATGAGCTGGAGAAGGACGTGGCCAACCTCTCCAGTGTCTTTGCCAAAAAAAACCCAAATGGGGTTTCATGACTGAAAAACAACTGGACAATAAGAGTTGACATTTGGTTCATCTTCTGACAAGATGGCATGGTAGAGAACGAGCCAGAGAGACATGGGTTTTAGGTCTCACTGCCTCTTGACACATTCTGGCTGTATGACTCTGGACAAGTCAGGTCTCAGGGCTCCAGGCAGCTCTGGGAGACTACACAGGTTCCAGAGGAGAGGCTTCCCTGGACAGGTTGAGGGAGTTTCTTGCCTCATAACAATCCAGTGATCAGCACTACAGGTATCATGATCCCCATATTGTACACGGAAAACTGAAGTGTGGTTTACTGTGACTTGGCCGAGGTAATCAGTTCTTTCGAGGCTGAAATTTGAGCTCAGGCACCCATTTTAAGTGACTGGGTTGATGCAGCTGGGAGCAGACACCCCCTAGGCAGATCTGGGAGGTGTGCAGGTTGGAGGTGGCAGGTGACAGATCTTCAGCCCACCAGCTGCCCACCCCTGCATCTTCCCCAGGTTGATCTGCTGGGCTGAACACATGCTGGAGAAAGACATCAAGGACAACCAGAGCATTGGGGACCACGGGGCCCAGCACCTTCTGGAGCATGTGGCACCAGGGGGTGGCCAGGTGACTGTGCTGACCCATTGCAACACTGGCTCATTAGCCACTGCAGGCTATGGAACAGCCCTGGGTGAGTGGGGAAAAAGGGCAGGTTATGACATTATAGAACAGAGAACTGAAAGGAACCTTAGAAATTCTCCAAGTCTCTTTTTTTTCTTTTGAGGACAGAAGGCAAGGCAGTTGAGGTTAAGTGACTTGCCCAAGGTCACACAGCTAGTTAAGTGTCAAGTGTCTGAGGTCACATTTGAACTCAGGTCTTCCTGACTTCAGGGTCCATACTCTATTCATTGCACCACCTAGCTGCCCCTCCAAGTCTCTTTAAAATGGGGATGTGCCACCTCCCACTTAGATGCGTTTGCACGAGTTATACCTCCAAACCTGAATATACTTCTTCCCTCTCCTCTCTGCCTTCCAGAACCTTAATCTTCCTCAAGCTGCCACCTCTTCTGTGAAGCCTTCCCTGATTGCCCTGCTGCTTTCTATCACACCATGGGGCCTCTACTCTTCCCTCCTTTACACAGGGCTTCTTATTGTCTCTTCTGCCTTGGGGTGGGGGGGAATGTGGGCTATCCACAGGTGTGATCAGATCTCTGCATGCCCTGGGCCGCCTGAAGCATGTGTTCTGTACGGAGACCCGGCCCTACAACCAGGGTTCACGACTGACTGCATATGAGCTGGTGTATGAGAAGATCCCTGCCACCCTCATCACTGACAGCATGGTAGCTGCTGCCATGGCCCACAAGGAGGTGGGAGGTCAGTGGTCTGGCTGGGTGTCCAGGGGTGGGCTGTGATCAGAAGGAACCTTCATAATCTCTAGTTGCATGGGGGTAGAAAACTGTAGAATCTTGTGCCTTCTGGCCTCTCTTTGGAAGTACTGGGTCATAAGAGCTGGAAGGATCCTGAAAGATAAAGTATAACCCTCTCATTTTACAGTAAACTGAGACTCAGAAAAAGAGGATTTCCCCAAGATTTAATAGGCATTTGATTGGCAGAGCCCAGATTTAAACCCCCATTTTCTGATTCCAGTTGCCCTAGTGACCAAGTCTCCATCCCTCTTACCCCATGGATGCCATGGTTCCCCTTCCCCATGCTCCTGTAACTTCTGACCTTTCCTCTCCCTTTCATTGTTGCCTGGCCCACAATATTTCAGTTAGATCTAGAATCTCCTCCCCCGACTTGGGCAGCTCAGAACCCCTCTATGTGTTCTCCGTCCATTCTTGTTCATCACTTCTACAAGTCCTCCCAACAGCAGAGCCACCCAACCCTCCAGAGACCTTCTTGTCAGTCCTCCACCTCTAGCTTTTTGTAATAATAATCATAGCGCTGATTTCTACGGTTCTTCAAAGTTTATATACTGCTTGCCTCAAAACAACCACATAAGGGAAGCAATGCCATCATCATTGCCCTCATTTATTTAACAGACAAAGAACCTGGACCTCAGAGGTGACGTGACTTGCTGGGGATCAAACAGCTAACAGGTCCCTTTCTCCCTGCAGCTGTCATTGTGGGAGCAGACCGGGTGGTAGCCAATGGTGACACTGCCAACAAAGTGGGGACGTACCAGCTGGCAATTGTTGCCAAGCACCATGGGATCCCTTTCTATGTGGCTGCCCCTGTTTCCTCTTGTGATCTCAGCTTGAAGACGGGTCAGGAGATTGTCATTGAGGAGCGGCCAGGCCAGGAGCTGACCAGCCTCTGTGGGACCAGGATTGCTGCCCCAGGTGGGTCAATCACAGAACTGAGTAGGACCAGAAGGCCTGATTCCTGTCTTTTCTGAACTCCATGTCTCCCTTTGGGGACAGGTAACAGGAAAAGAATGGCGCTGTCCTACTAGCCTTTGGGGGTGGGGGTCTGTAGGGCTATTTTATCTCCAGGGATTTAGGAAACCATATCTGCCTCCTTTCCTGTTGCCTCATGGCCTACTCCAGGGGTAGGGAACCTTGTTCCATAAAGTTTGGATTCAATCAAAGGGCCACAATTGAGGACCTAGAGAGCCACAGGTGGCCTCGAGGCCATAGGTTCCCCACCCCTGGCCTACCCCTACTGCAGGGATGGGGTAGAAGGAGATTGGAAGTCATTTAATCAACAAGATATGCAGATGAATAAAATGTAAACTCCTTGAGGGCCAGAGCTATTTCATTTTTGTCTTTGTATTATCAGCACATCATAGAGTGAGGCATTTAAATGTCTTTTGAGTTAAACCCAATAGAGCAGGGGCAGAGCCCATCCTAGGTCCACTTTGGGGAAGGGAAAACAAAAGTAGAATATGAATAATGCCTTGCATTTCTACAGTATTTGAAGGTTCATAAAGTGCTTCTATCACAGCTAGTGAGCATTAGTGCTAGAATTCAAATTCAGGCCTGCCGAATCCTAATCCAAATTCTTTTCACTAGTCGGCCAGCCAACATTTATTAATCTATGGGCCAGGTACTTTGTTAAACACTGGGGATACAAAAAAAACCCAGAAAAACCAACAACACCCTACTACGCCACACTGTCTCAGAAGATATCAAATGTTGCCATCCCTGCCTTAAGGAGCTCGCATGCATGCATCTATCTATCCATATTTACATACATATATACATAATACATGCATGCATGCATACATACATACATATATACATACATACCTCACATATACAAACATCTAGGACCTGTGTCACGTTCTAAACTTCTGTGTCACAGGCCCCCCTTCATAGTCAGTCTGCTAGAGTCTAGGAACCCTTTCCCAGAATTTTTTTTTTAATTCTTAATCAAAGGAAATTCTAAATTTCAGTTAAAGATCAATGAAAATAAAGATGTGATTTTCTTCCCCCTAGGACCTCTTGAAATCTCTCCACATCCTTGATCTAGATCAGGGGTGGGGAGCCTGTGGCCTCAAGGCCACATGTGGCCTTCTAGGTCCTTGGGTATGGTCCTTTTATAAAGGGGATTTGTTCTGTGAAGTTTGGATTCAGTCAGAGGGCTACACTTGAGGACTTGGAGGCCTCAAGGCCGCAGGTTCCACACCCCTGGAGGAACAAAGGTTTAGAAACACTTGGAAACAACTTCCAAACAGACACAAATGAACGGTATAGATGGAGTCCAGAAGGCAAGTCCTATGTGGGTAAGGAACGTGCTGGTCTTGGAGTCAAGAGACCACGTCTGGAATTACAGTTCTAACGCTGCATGCTCTGGGCCTCAGTTCCCTCACTTGTAAAAGGAGGCTAATAATACTATTACCTAGATCACAGGGTTCTTAGGAAAATATCTGGTAAACTTTAAAGTGCTTTAGAAATGGAAATTGTCGTTATGATCCCAATAGAGCTAGAGAAGGGGGGGAGGAGACAGGGCACCTACTATGTGCCAAGCACTGTTCTAAGTGCTTTACAAATGTTTTGTAAACATTTGTTCCCCATAACAACTCTGCAGGGAAGGTAGGTGCTGTTATTATTCCGATTTTATAGTCATGGCAACTGAGGAAGGTTAAGTGATTTGCCCAGGGACACACAGCTAATAAGGACCTAAGGCTGGATTTGAACTCAGGTCTTTCTGATTCCCAGCCCAGCTTGTCACCAGCTACCTAGAGAAAACAAAAAGTTTCCTGGAGAAAACCTTAGAAATCCTTTAGTCCAGCTTCATTTCCCAGATGAAACAGAGGCCCAGAGAATTGATGTAACGGATCACAGTAGTCAGCAACCAAACTTATCCAAGGCCTCAGACTCCAAATCCAAGGTAAATGCTAGTGTTGTACTATCAATAAACATTTATTAGATACCTACTGTGTGCCCAGCACTGTGATAATTGCTGCACCTTTCAGAGTTGGGTAGGAATAATTAGTTAATAATCCTAGTTGTGTGACCCTGGGCAAGTCTCTTAACCTTGTTTGCCTCAGTTTCCTAATCTGGAAAATGAGCTGGAGAAGAAAATGGCAAATCACTCCAGGATCTTTGCCAAGAAAACCCCAAATGGGGTCATGAAGAGTCAGAAATGACTGAACAACAAAACACGATACCTAGATCAGTTTTCCAAGGAAGTTATTTGATAAACTTTAAAATGCTTTAGAAATGGAAGTTTTAATTATAATCAGGAGTAGGGAACCTGCTTCTAGATCCTTTGACTGAATCCAGACTTCACAGAACCAATCCCTTTCATGAAAGGACTGTACCCAAGGACCTAGAAGGCCACCTGTGGTTCCCCACCCCTGATTATAATCATAATAGAGTTTGAGGAGGGGGGAAGAGGAATGGAAAGGAGCTGGGAATTAGCCACATAGAGCTCCTTCTTCATGAAGGAGGTGAGATTTCATACTGTTTTGAAAGGAGGGACAGCCAATGAGAAAGAGTCGGTAAACTTTTAAAACTCTGTATCAGTGTCAGTTTTTACTGGTCAAGGAATATAGGGGAATGGGTCATAACTTCTCTTGAAGCCAGGAGTGCAGACGGGGACACCCGCTCACCCAGGCTCCCCTTTCTCTAGGCATTGGAGTTTGGAACCCAGCCTTTGACGTTACCCCTCACGAACTCATCACTGGTGGCATCATCACAGAGCGTGGTGTCTTCTCCCCCAAGGAACTGCAGGCAGCCCTGACCTCTGAGACCTCCTGACTGGACACAAACTCCTCACCTCCCACGTCTCCTTTCTTCCATCTCCCAATTAGATTATAAGCTCTTTGAACCCAAAGTCCTATTTAAATGCTTCCTGCCCCAAGATCAGTGCCTTGCTTCCTAAGTGTGTGTTGAATTAAATGTTCTCCCATCGCTGGACCTTTTTTACAATAAACATTTAATTAATTGCATTCATTTGTATAGTACATCCCAGAAGACAAAAAGTCATCTTTGACTCTTCCTGTATACAACTGAGTGTCAAGTCCCAACATTTCTACATCTCTTGGCTTGACCTCTCCCTTCCATTCTCACAGCCAGCCCCCTAGTTCAGCCCCTCCCTCCCCCCTCTTACCTGGACTAATGAAAGAACTTCCTGACCAGTTTTCTTGTTCCAGTTCAATCCATTCTATGGGCGAAGTTCAAAACTCTTCTCCTTTCAAGTCTTACCCCCTGTTCCCTGAGGCTGATGACACTAGCCTCCTGGCTGTTCCTTGAACAGAATGTGCCATCTTTTAGCTCCAGGACTTTTCCCTGGCTCACAGCCATGTATGGAACGTTCTCCCTCCTCGTCTCTTCCCAGCAGATTCCATGGCTCACTTTAAATTCAAGTCCTGTTTTCTACAGAAAGCCTTTCCCAACCCTTCTAAATTCCTTCCTCTTTCCCCTCTCAATTATTTCCTGTTTATCCTGCATATAGCTTGTTTGTACATATTAATTTGCTTGAGGTCTCTGTCTTTAGATTGTGAGTTCCCTGAGAGCAAACACTTGTCCCCAGAGTTTAGCATATTTGCCTGGCATATAGTAGGTGTTTAATAAATGTTTATTGACTACGTACTGCTACCAAAATAATCTTTTGAATGAACAGGCCTGGCCACTACGATTCTCCACTTCAAAAGCTTTCAGTGGCTATTTCCTATAAAAAAAATAAAAACCACTCAGGCCTCCACAATCTGACTCCGGCGCGCTTTCCTGCGCTTTTTTCACTCCACTCTTCTTCCTCATAATCTGCCCTCCGTTTAAACTGGATTACTCTCTGGCCTCCTCTCTTCCTACCTTCTCTACTCAGTACAGGCTGCCACTCCAGATCTAAAACAGACTCCCTCCTCACAGCTGACTTTTGAAATCCTTTCCAATTTTCAAAGCCCCTCGTAGATGAAGCCAGCTTCCCCCAGGCAAAAATGATCCTTAAATTTTCCAAGAGGTCTTTTTTGTCTGGATGCTCCCATTTCCCCCATCCCAGTCTGCCTTGTAGAACGTTTATGGGCATACATGTCCAGTCTTCCCTATTAGATTGTATGCTTCGTGAGGGCAGACACTATTTTTTTATACTCAACCCCAGAGTAAAGGGTAAATCATCAAGCATTACTACATGCCTAAGCACTCGAAATGCAAATATAAGCAGAGAGACCTTGCTTTTGAAGAGTTTGGATTCTAATGGAGTAAGGCAGGAAATCCATAAAAAGAAGCAGCAAAGTGAAGGGAGTGGTGCCTGGGGGCCATGATGGAGAAAGTCCAGAGTGCTAGTGGAGCCTCACAGTGATGTGGTTAGAGTTAGGGGTGCTCAAGACCCTAAAATACCAACACGCCTAGTCCTACCAAATGAATTCCACTCAAGTCTTCTCTCAGCCAAAGAAAAGCAAAGTTTATTAAAAGTTCACTTGTACTGGACACAGAGCAAGTCTGTTGTGGATCATTCTATGGCGCTCTCACACACATGGGGGTAAGATGGGTCACATACAGAAAGGTTGTGGGAGGAATCCAGGAGTGATCTAGGGGAGGAGTTTGGGGGAGGGTCTTCAGGAGGAATCAGATGAGGTCAGACTCAAGTAATGAGTTTGGGGAGGGTCTTCAGGGGGAGTTAATGAGGTCAGGCAAGAGTTGATTTGGGTATAGGTATTTTGATAGGCTCAAGGGTGGGAAGCAGATGGACAACGGAGGGCTAGGCTAGTGAGAGTAAGAGATTTGGGCCGAGCTATAATAAAAGGCTTATGGCCTCATCAAGTGGGAAGATTCAAGGGGGTTCCCAGAGCCTGTACCTCATCAGCAGGGAATGAAGACCTACCTGGGTGACTTGAGCACTTTCCTTGGAAGGAACCAAGGCTCTTGAAGTGGGTCTTCAGGGGCCAAGAGCCCCGGGATGGTGGAGAGTCTGGAGAATTAGGAGTTCCAGAAAGGAAAGAAATGTGTGAGGCTTTGCAACTATTAGGTGCCTCATAAAGGTTTATTGAATCAAATTATCATTTGAACTCCACAGTAAGTGTGTGGTAGAGCAAAGATTATTCTCCATTTTACAGTTGAGGAAACTGAGGCTCAGATTAAGTAGGCTAACTCCCAGAGGCTCCTTGCTTTGCAATCGATGATACTGCTCCGACTAGAATTCTCTGCGCTGCCTCCCAGCGCCACGAAGCTCATGCTTTCTGCAAAGAGAAGGATGGCAGATTCCTTGGGTTTTGTGATAAAAAAAAACTTTAAATCTGGAAGAAGACAGGGAGGGGGTGAGCACAGGCTTTAGTGGAGAATGCCTTGAGCTTGGTTCAGATCCCCGTGGGACTGCGTTCTACCCATGACTTTGCCTAAATCGTTTAAACCTTAATTTCCCCGCCTTTAAATAAGGAGGCTGGACGGAGGATGTACACGTTTTTCAGCTGGATTTGAAGTCCTAGTATTCAAATGGGTTCAAATGCGAGGTGTGACCTTAGGCAAGGTAAGACTGCGCTACAGGCCTGTTTCTTTCTTCCAAGGTAAAATGATGGGGTCGGACAGGACAACCTGTAAATTTCCCTCCCGCTCCAAATCTACGAGCCTATAAATCCCACCGAACCCCGCCCTCCACCCTGCGTGCTGTCCCTTTAAATCAGGGACGCGCCCCGCTGTATCCCGTCAGCCCTTGTGAATTGCGGTCCCGTCATAGTATCCCGCCAACCCTTGCGGCTTCCGGATTTCTTTTCTGCGGGCTGGAGGCTCGGAAATGGCTCAAGGGAAGCAGAAGTTTCAAGCCCGGAGGCCGGCCAAGAAGGGATCGGCGGCGACCGCTTCTTCTGCCTGCCGGGGCCCGAAGAAAGGCGGTGAGGAGTGGGGCGACGGGCCTGGCTCTGCATGCAAGCGCTGCCGAGGCTCCTGGTCCCCCCGTCCCTCCCTCGTGTGCCGCCGCTACTCCACACCCTTTTGTACTCCTTTCCCCTGATTCCTCTCCCCGAATCCCCTTCTTCCTGTGCCCCCACACCCCTTTGTCCCTGTGGGCCTCCTCACTCCCGTGAACCTCCCACCCTCTTGATCCCCTCACTGCCATGCCCTTTGTTCTTCTTACCCCTCCCCCTTGCTGCCATTCTTCTTGTCCCCCTCCCTGACACTCCCCTCCTCAGACTCCCTCTCACTCCTATGTTCCCCCCTCCTCAGGGCGAACCATAGCCCCCAAAAAGGCCCGGGTCATCCAGCAACGGAAACTAAAGAAGGTGAGTGTCTGGGCTGGGAAGGACCCATGATGCTTTATTCCACGTGTGTGAAACTTATGACAGTCTCTTGTCACACGGGGCTTATGACAGCTTCTCCCAGTAAGCTTCCTTCTTTAGGGCCAAAGGTGTCTCTGATGGCGAGTTCCCAAAAATGCACCTTACACTGCTAGCTGCCTCCATACAGGTTCAGTCTGTCATCCTGCTCTCTCTAGAAACCAGCATCTTACCCACACTGACACGTTTGCTTTCAGTCTCACTGCTGACCATCCTTCTACCCCACACACATTCTCTGCAGAGCATGCCTCTAACCTTACCCCCTTATCTGTGGAGCTTAGCATCATTTTCTTCTCTCCACTTTTCAGGTAGATCTTAGTGATGACCCTGCTTCCACAATCAAAGTTCCTTTTATCACTTTTTTGACTCCTTCCTTGCCACCCACCTCCCTCCCTCCCTCCCCCCAAAATATATACATATATATATACACTCTGCACAGACTGTTCTCGTTCTTTGAGACCAAGAATGCCCAGTGTCATTCTCTCCCCTCCATGCACATACACACACACACTCTTCTGCTGTCTCCCCACGTGAACACAGGGAATCTTGATGCACAGAACTATGCTTTCAATTTAAATTGACAGAGGGCTTCTGGAAACTAAAAAAATTCACCCTCCTGCACAGGCTGCTGGCTTTCACTCCTTTTTCCTGGTCTTTAATTTGTGTTTACTTTGCTTAAGCCAGTATCATTACCTTTGTTGGGATGGGAGCAAACAGGTTGGACTTTCGAGTTAGAGGCTGACTTCCCTTGATCCTCCTTATTGTAAATGCTGACCTATGTACTCTGCTTGTTCCTCCTCAGGACCTGGAGGTTGGTATCCGAAAGAAGATTGAACATGAGGTTATGATGAAAGCCAGCACCAGCTTGCCCAAGAAACTGGCCCTGCTGAAGGCCCCAGAGAAGGGGGCCAAGAAAAAGGAATCTGGGGGCAAGAATTAATCCTGACAGGAAACAAGAGAAGAAAGGAGAAGTCCTTCATTCCAGACCTTGCTTGACTGGCTGGCTCTGTGGCACTCAAATCTCTGATGCCTTGGTATGTTTGTAGATACATAGGTGATGAGAACTTTATTAGGGGAGAAGAAATAGGCTCCTCTTCAGTCAGGGGTAGCCCTGTTATCTGTCCTCTTTCACCACAAGCTCTCAGGCCTCAGTTTGACCAAAACAGAGCATCTTCTGAAGTCTGCGGCTTCTCAGATCTCCTAAAGGATACAGTGAAAAAGAGTAGAGGCCCTCTCAGGCGGAGAGAACACCTTCCTGGCTGTCAGGAGGCTGCTGGTGTCTGCACAGCCCCAGGAGTCACTTCAGCCTGCTGTTATCTTCTCTGAGGCACACATTCTCTAACTTAAAGCAATAAAAAGGAAACAGCTGCTTTATACCGTGTACTTCTCTGGACTTCTGTGGATGAGGGGGAACTTGCCTTCTTCCTCATGGCTGTCGGGTATTGAGGGGAGAGGAAACAGTGGAAAGAACATTGGACTTTGAGCCAAGAGACCTGGGTTCCAGTACTGCCTTAACACCTGCTTACTAGCCTTGGGATGGTAGGAAAGTCAGTGAACCTCTTAGCACCTTAGTTTGGGCCTGTATTCAGAACTTGACATGATGGGAGGGAGGAGCTAGGGTATTATAAACCTTAAGAGATTATAGAATGAAATTGCTGCTCTTCCCAGCTCAAGAGTCACTGGGCCTTACCAACTCTTGGGGAGAGTACAGGACTAGGAGTGGAAGGAACTTTGTGGGGAAGAAAAGGGATGTATTCATAATATACATAGGCTGCTGTTTTTTTCCAGAAGGCTTGTGTGTTATGCTACCTGGCTCCAGATTTGGTAGATTTTTTAGAGTCCTCTACCATCCAGGAGTTCTGGGCTTTAGGCTGCCTAACCTATCTTGGCTAGGCCTGATCTGGAGGGAATGAAAATCACCAAGTAGGAAGGAAGCTGTCTTGCCTTAAGGCACAGTACAGTAGTTCTGTGCTCATCTTTCCTGAGACTTTTTTCTCCTTGATATTTTGATGCCTTTCATTTCTTGGTGTCAAAAAAAAAAGATTTCTTCCTGATTTGGGAACAAGGAGGGGAAGCCTGTCTGTATCTGAAGTGATCAGGGAAGGGTTGGAAATGGAATTTTTTGTCTAGCTTAGGGCTTTATACATGGTTGTAATTAGTAAATATTGGTTAAATTGAAGAGAAGCTTAGCTTTCAACTACAAAGAGTTGATAGGTCCATTGTACCCCACACTGATCAGTTAGGCTGACCCACATTTGAAGAAGATGGTGAAGAAAAGGCAGGGTCTTGTGCTCATGCCATATTAGGTTTAGTTGAAGAGTGTTCAACGTAGAAAAGAGAAGGTTCAGAAGGACAGCACAGTTGTTTTCAGGTGTTTGAAGGACTGTCACATGAATGAAGAATTCATATGGGCCCCTAGGAGCAGTTGAATGGCAAAGGTTCCATTTCAGGAGTGATGTTAAGGATGTCCTCCTAACAGCTGTCCAGGAATGGAACAGGCTAGGTTGCCTTAGGAGGGAATAGACTCCCCCCATTGAAAGCCTTCAAGCAGAGGCTGTGTGACCACTCAGCAGAATGTTCTGGTCTCCTTGACCACTTGTCATGGTGTTCTAGTATTAGGCCAGATGGCTGCTGAGCTCTCTTCCAACTAAAAGTTTTGTGCTTCTCTGAACCAATTTGAAACTTGTCCACCTGCTTCTCACCAAGAAACTAGACAGGATGGAAATGAAGGACGATTTTGGATGGAGCCTAGAGAGGGTCGGTTTAGTCCACTCTAGAAGGGGAAATGCTAGAGTAGGAGAGGTATTCTCCCTAATTTGGCATTCCTGGCTCATACCTAATAATTGTGATGTTTGGAAAATTCCTTGGACTCTTTCTTTTTTTCTGTAAAGAAAATAGTCTCTATCAAGAATTCTTAACTTTTTTTTCCTTTGGTATTAAGTATTAGGAACTATGCTAAGCACTGGGATACAAAAACAAAAAACAAAGATGGTCCCTGGCCTCAAGGAGCTTCCAATTTAATGGGATAAGACCACACACAAAAGGAAACTGAAGGGGTGGGGGAAGAAGTGCTTGGCATAGGGGCAGGTGAAGAAAAAAACTGCTGAGCCTCCCTCCTTAAATAGAGGCATTGGAGCCAATGGCTTTGCCCTCTAAGCTTTAGTGGGGGGGCGGGGGGCGGTACTGATGAAATGTGAGTACCAGGCAAATTCATTTTTGTGGGATAATGGGGTTTTCCAATGACTGTTATTTTCAAAATTGTAGAATTTAGATGCATAAAATAGGATTACAAAGAAAACCAGTTCGTTGAATTACAGTTACCAAAATATTATAAAAACAAGGTCATAGACTTCAGATTAAGAAACCCTCATCTATATGATCTTTAAAGTGACTTCCAGCTTTAAAGCCAAAGATCTATGATCCTATGGCCTGGCTGTCCTAGAAATTACATTCCTTTACTATCCCTCTTCCCTCCTATTATATGCCCTTTGTGGAAATTACAGTGGTTTACATGCATCATATGTCCTGACACGTGTAAATCAAGAGTCCTTGTGGGCATCTCCAGTCTCCTCCCTTCAGTAAACTAGGCCTTTGTGGAAAGGGTATTGGGCCAAAGTCAGAAATTCCAGGAATGTCAAAATTAACAGATTTGAGAGGGAAGATGATGTCTTACCCTGCATAGTAGGGCTGAAGAGAATTTTGTGGCATAGTAGAAATTGTTTGGAGTCAGAAGAGGTGGCTTGGGGTCACATGCTAGCTCTGGCTTTGCTTCCAGGAGCATCAGGAACCCACCAAGTCCAAGGCCGTATGCTAGGCCCTGATGATATACGGTCAGGTATGACAAAGCCATGAATACAGTACAGAAACAGGCAGAGCATGGATGACTGGGGAGCGGTTTCTTCTAGGTGCCATCTGAGATGAACCTTGAAGAAATCCAGGGATACCAAGGGCCTGAGATGAGGAAGGAACACATTCTGGGCTGGGGGACAGCCTATGCAAAAGCAGGGAAGGTCAAGAAACTGCATGTAGGCCCATTTGGAACCTGGGGGATGTAAAAGGGAGTAACATAGAATAGTCCGGGAGGGTAGCCTGAAACCAAATGTTGATTCAAGGGAAGAATTTACATTTTATCCTCAAGGCATTAGGGAACCACTAAAGTTTGGGGAGGTTTTTGAGGCAATTGGGATTAAGTGCCTTGGTCAGGGTCATACAGCTAGTAAGTGTCCAAATTTGAGCTCAGGTCCTCCTGACTCCAGGGCCAGTGCTCTTATCTACTACCCCACCTTGATGTCCCTACCACTGTAAATACTTGAGCAAAGGAGTAAGGGGGTCAGACTCATGCTTCAGTAATATGTGGGAGGAACAGAGTGAAAAGAAAATAGATTTACTAGTTGTATGACCATAGCAAACCTTTATTAGTGCCTACTGTGTGTCAGGCACTGGGTATATGAAGAAGGCAGTAAAACAGCCCCTGCTCTCAAGGAGCTCACAGTCTCATTGGGAAGACAACGTGCAAACACGACTGTGGGCAGACAAGCTATAGGCAGGATAAAATGGAGACCATCCCAGAGGGAAAGCACTAGAATTAAGAGGCGTTGGGAAAGGCTTTCCTGTAGAAGATGGGATTTTAGCTAGGACCTAGAAGGGAGCCAGGAGGTAGATTTGGTGAAGGGAGAGCATTCTAGGTATGGGGGACAGCAAGAGAAGATGCCTGGAGCCAGAAGATGGCGTGTCTTGTTTGAGGAGCGGCCAGGGGCCCATGTCACTGTAGGAAGAAGACAGAAAAGGCTGGAGGTTATTGTTCAGTGAAGAATGGTATCCCTGTCTTCCTTTTCCTTCTGAATCTATACTGGCTGCTTTCCCACTATGGAGAAGGAGCTTTTGAAAGTTTGAAAAGATTCCAGGATTTCCTGCAGGAGGGAAGGACTTGAATGCCTGGTTTCACAGGCTTACAGAAGGCTTGATGATTATATAGCTCCATGGATTCCCAAGCTGGTTGACTGATCCCAAAGAGTAATGATGGATCAGTCAGTGTAGTATGTTGAGTGAGCGGTAGCTGGCCTTGAAGACAGAAGAATCCGAGTTCAAATCCCAACTCTGATAATAATTACCTTGAGGAAGTCATTTAAACCTCTCTGGACCTAAGCCTCTTCAGCTGTAACATGGAGATGAGAATACTCATACTTATGCCAAGAAGAACTCCATATAAATGTCAGTGATTTATTATTGAGGGAGTTCCCCAAGGATCTATTGAACATTTTTCTTAATGACTAGGATGAAGACATAGATTGCATGCTTATTATATTTAGAGATGAGACACAGCTGCTAAGGACTAGCCTGCCTGTTAGATGAGTCAGGCCATTAACAGATCCCAACAGGCCGGGTCAATACAGACAAACAGCCTCACACACAAGTTCACTAACTGAGTTTTATCAGTACAGGATGAGGGAAATGCGACTAGAAGAAGTTCATTTGAAAGAGACCGAGGTTATTAGTGGACCACAAGTTCAACATGCATCACTAACACACTGACAGCTGAAAAAGCCTTTTTCCAAGCATTAACCATCAGTCAACAAGCATTTATTAAGTGTTTACTTTATGCCAGAGTTAGCATCTGGTACTTGAAGTGACAGTGCTGTTGTCCTCTGACATGGTGGGACTAACCAGGTCACTGAATCTCAGGTTTGGAAGGGACCCTCCCATCTCCCAACTCTAGGCATTTTCCCTGGCTGTCTGGAATTCTCTCCTTCCCTACATCTGCCTCCTGGCTCCATTCAAATGCCATCTTTCCCCTACCAGAAGCCTTTCCTGAGCCCCCCTTAATTCTAGTGCCTTCCCTTGCAAAGCTCTTAATAAAATATTTTTTGACTGAACGATCTCTGAGCCACTTAGACCAACACATACCTGAACAAAAAACTTTCTCCCCACTATGTGAAAAGTTGTCATGCATTCTTTCAGAAGACCTCCAGGGAGGGGAAATCTACATTGCCAGTGACATACTCCATGTGCACTGTGGGGCTAACAGGACTAGTAACCTTCGAAACAGCAGCCCCAGACAAACTGCTCGACATTCCCCTTGAATCTTTTCTCCAGGCTAGATATTCTTTTTTTTTTTTTGGAGGGGGGAAGGTAGGGCAATTGGGGTTAAGTGACTTGCCCAAGATCACATGGCTAGTTTTGTGTTGTGTCTGAGGCTGAATTTGAACTCAGGTCCTCCTGACTCCAGGGCCAGTGCTCTGTTCACTGCACCACCCAGCTGCCCCAAGGCTAGGTATTCTACTGCCAAACCAGGATTCCTGAAGTTACTGGTCTCAGGGTCCTTCACCATCCTAATTACTAAATGTTCTCTAGTTTGTTCTTAAAATAGTGTCCAAAACTGGTCACAGTACTCCATTTGTGCTCTGGCCAAGGCAGGCTTTCCACCGGACTGCCATCCCCCTGATCCTGGAAATTTGGTTTCTTGGTGAAACCCAAGTAGTTGTTAATAATTCAAAGAACTAGAGGGGAACCTCAGAAGTTCGTCTTAATTTTTCTTGTTTGACATCATTCTACTGACATACAGAGTTTGTGGTCCCATAGGACCTCTAGCTCTTTTTATCCCCCTCAGACTTCTGACCATACCTCCCCCTTTGTATATTTGTGAAGGTGACTTTTTTTTAACCCAAATGTAAGACTAGATGTTCATCCTTATAACATTTCATCTTGTCAGATTTAGCCCAATGTTCTATCCTCTCCTGAGCTTCTTGAATTCCAGTTGTCATCCAGTATAACTATGCCCTCCTCCTTTCCATCATCTACCAGTTTAATAGGCATACCACTCATGGCTTTACCTAAATCACTGAAGATTAAAAAAAAAAAAGTTAAACGGCAAAGGGCCATGCCCAGCTCCCTGGAGCACTTGTACTAGTGGCTTCTTTCCAAGTTGACATCAACCTATTAAAGACTCCTCTCTGAATCTGTTCTTAAAGCCAGTTTTGAATCTTATCTGACTGGTACTGTATATACCACTTAGTCCAGCTCTCTCTTTCCTACAGGGACAATATGTAAGACTTGGCATAGTACTTTGCTAAAATCTAGGTAAGCTAGGCCATCTACTGCATTCCCCTATTCTGGTAACCCTGTCAAAAGAGATGAGCTGTTGTAGAAGTCACACTGGTTCTCCCTGACCGCCCATTCCTTTTCTAGATGTTCAAGGACTGTCCATCTCCTTTATAAGACATAGCAGAATATTGCCATGAGTCAAAGTCGAACTTACTGATAAATGGTTTGCAGTCCATATTCCCTTCCCATTTTGGAAAATCGGGGCATTTGCCCTGCTCCAAACCTGCAGGACCTCTTCCATTCTCCATGGTCTTTCATAGATCAGTGTGTAGGATAAATCCAAGTGAGGAAAGAAGAGATCAGGAGACTAATGAGGAAGCTTGCTGTAGTGATCTAGGTAAGAAGTGATAAGGGCCTGAATTAAGGTGGTAGTTATTTGAGTGGAGAGAAGGGGTCAGATAGAGATTTTATGGAGGCAGAAAGAGCAAGATTTGGCAACTGATTTGATATGTGGGGTGAGAAATCAAGGATAAGGCCAAATTTTAAAAACCTGGGAAACTAGAAGAATGGTGATTCCTTTGACAGAAATGCAGATAAGGAAGATAGGTAGGTTTGAGGGGGAGGTACAGGGAATAAGGAGTTGTTTTGGATATGCTGAGTTTGAAATGTCTCTGGCCCGTCTACTTTAAAATATCCAGGAGGCAAATTTGATGTGGAACTGAAACTCAGGGGAGAGCCTGGGGATGGATATATAAATCTTTGAGTCATCTGAATAGAGATGATAATTAAACCCCTGGGACTTGATGAGGTCACCACAGGAGAAGTCATAGAGAAAGTAGGAATTAGGACCCTAGGACAAGACCTTGGGGAAGAGCTACAGTTACGGTGTGGCATGACATGAGCCAACGAAGGAGACGAGGAAGGAGAACCAGGAGAGTGGAATGTTATAGAAACCTAGTAGAAAACAGACTATCCAGGACAACAGGTGGTCTGTAGTGCAAAGGCAGCAGATATGATTAAGGTCCTTGGGTATCAGATCCCCATTAGTCATTTTTGTTTGGTCTTTTCCAGACTGGGTATTTTTTTTTTCCTGGCAGAGAAAACAGGTAAAATAAGACCTGGGCAGTTATTCCTTCTTTTCATCTTCTGTTATCCTCCCATCCATGCCAAGTGATGGTCCTGTCTCCTCTGATCTTCCTCTTTCCTAAACCATAGCTGTCCCCCAAATACCTTTGGTAGTCTTTAGCTTTCCTCAGCTCAGCTCATTTAGAGCTTTGGAATCCAGACTGAAGAGGACTCTGCCACACTTTTGTTTTCACTTTCTGTTGTCTGCCCTTCTTTCATCTTCTGAAAGGGTCTTTAAAAATGTAGTTTGAGCTAATGAGTTCTTGTATATCCACGTCGGTCTCTTTGGGCTACTACTTTTATTCCTCATTTGAACTGTTCATCCTTCCATCTTCAAACCTGCATCCTTCAAAAGAAAATTTAAAAAAAGAAATTGCATCCTTCTAAGCTTCCCAACCATCATGGCCTGACTTCCCATGTGGACACTTAGGATCCTGCCTATCCTTTCTCTAAACATTTTGGAATCTCTTCTCCCAAAAATTAGGGTGCATGCCTTAGCCTTCCTCTCTGCCATCGAAAATTCTAAGGTTGGGGTGGCTAGGTGACGCAGTGAATAGAACACCAGCCCTGGAGTCAAGAGGACATGAGTTCAAATCACTTAACACTTACTAGCCGTGTGACCTTGGGCAAGTCACTTAACCCCAATTGCCCTGCTCTCCCCCCTCCAAAAAGCAAAAAAAAAAACTTTTTTTAAGTAGAATAGTGACTTCCCATCACATGCACCCCAGCAACCAGTTCTCTTTTGGTGTTGAGAATCTGGGTCAGAATAGAAGTTTCCCTTGGTGGTTCCTTCACCTTTTAAAAGATGAAAGTATTATTAAGTCAAGAAATTATTAGCTGCTCTTCCTTAGTCAGAGGGCCCCAGCAGAGTCTTAAGTGCCCTGTGTCATGTATAGCCTCCCTCTGCCAGATTGGCGATGTTTGCTAACGTCCATCGTCTCCTTTTTGTGTGGGTGACCTTCAGTACGTTCTTTGACCACAATAATACTCCTGTTTCTGCCTCCAGTGACCTTTTTTCCCCTCTTGAATATTTGACTGTTGCTTTTTTTATGTGTAAAAACAGTTTTAATATTATTTCAATGTTATTTACATCATTGTAGGTATCATGTAAATTGACCTCCTGGTTCTGGTTACTTTGCCTCATTTTGCACACACCTTCCCAAGTGCCTCTGAGTCTTTCATATTTCTCATTTCTTTTGGCACAATAATATTCCATTGCATTCATGTACCATAATTTTTTTTAGCCATTTTTCAATCAGCATCCACTTTTCTTCTAATTCTTTGCTAGTACAAAAAGTGCTACTCTAACTTTTTAATATGATATTTATTTAATATTTCCCTCAATTACATATCAAAACAATTTTAAAACTTTTTATTTAATTTTTGAGTTCCAAATTCTATCTTTCCCTCCCTAAGATGGTATGCAATCATGTAAAACATTTCCATATTGCTACTATACCTTTTCAAATGGACTGGATCTTGCCTCTATTGGTCTTCGGCCTAGTTCTCCACCATGCTTCCCCATTCTGGTTGATGGATTTCCACCCATGAATATATCTTAATTTCCAATGCCACTTTATCCTAAAGCATTGCACTCAATTTGGAGCGGCACCTTTTAGGAAAGATGGTGACAAAAGGGAGAATTATCTGGACAGGAAACGAACTAGAAACCAGTCCATATGAAGAGTAAGTGAAAGATCTGAGAAGATCACACATGGGGCAGGGCAGCCTTAGCTCCTCATCTGTAAAATCCCTGGGGTTAGATTTAATGATCTCAAAGGTTCTTTCAGCTCTGAATGGTATAATACAATCTTAAAGTTGGAAAGGGCCTCAGAAGCAGTCTCTGAGAGGTATTACAGGCCCAACCCAAATCTGACCAAGGATCCTTTCTGTACCATCATGTTTCACCTTTGATCAAAAGCATCTAATGCTGAGGTGAGCTCTGTCTTTTTAATTTTTTCCTTACGTCAAGCTAAAAACCACCTCTATGCCCTGAACCCTATGAAGTGGGTATCCCCTCTCCACAAATGAAGAAACTGAACGTCCCATTAGCATCTCAAATTTAAAATGTCCAAAACAGAGCTTATCTTGCTGTCCTCCTCACAAACCCCCATCTCCCAGCTTCCCTCTGCTGAGGACACCTCAGTGCCAAACCTTGGGGTTATTCTTTGCTTCTCCCCTTATCCCTCCAGCCAGTTGCCAGGTCTCTTTTCTCATACATCTCTCACATCCATCTTCATTTCTCTGTAGTCACAAAGCTACAGCCGTAAATAGCTCAGGCGCTAATAACCTCTTCCCTGGACTATTTTATTAGCCTACTAATTGGTCTCCCTTCTTCCACTCTCTCCTCTTTGAATCTCTCCTTTGAATAGCTGCCAGGATAACCTTCCTAAGGCACATGCCTGACTGTGGTACTCCCCCTTCCCAAAAAAAAAACCTTCGGAGGTCCCTGGTTGTCTCTAGAATAGAATAAAAATGCAGCCTGGCATTCAGGCCCTTTGACAATTTTATTCCTCAGTTATCTTTCCAGACTCTTTTCATATTATTCCCTTTCATGCACTTTTAAGCTTCAGTCCAGCTGGGTTACTGGCTGTTCCCTGGACCATCATTCCATTCCTTCTCTCCTAGGAATGCTCCCCATCATCCTGCAGGCCTTCCAGTCTTAATGCTCAGCTCAGCCACATCCTCCCAAGAGTTTTCCCTAATCCCTCTTCCCTTCACTCCCCCCACCCCTGCCCCTTGTTATTACTCTTTCCCTGCTCAGATTACTTTCTTCTGAAAAAATATATTATGTCATAGCTTCTCCTCAAGGCAGCAGTTGTTTCTGCTTTAGTCTTCGTAGCCAATACCCTAGCCTAGTGCCTTGAACCCAAAGGGTGTTTAGTGAAAGTTTGAGTTGACTTGAATTGATAAGGAAACAGGCTCACCCAGGGTCATACGGTAAGTGGAAGAGCAGAGACCCTGACCCAACTCTAGACTCCAAATCCCAGTGCTCATTCACTAGTCTGTGCTGACTCGGCACATTGAAGACAAAACACTGGGGAGAGGACCTCTCAGTGCAAACAGCTGGGGGTGGTGAAACCCATCTGCAGGGGGGAGGGGGAGTGTGGTGGCGTTCAGCTTCCCAGCTGCCCTTGCACCTGCTGTGGCCATCGCTTGAGAGGAGGAGAGCCCATCAGCTGTCAGAATTTCCGCCTCTCTGACCAGATGTGCTGAGATTTATTTCCTGGAAAGCCAGGGCGGGAAAAAATGTATCTGGTTCTTAGGCCATAAGTGAGTTTTTTAGGCTATGGTAGGCTGCCACCATCTTGTTGTACAATCTTAGGCAAATCCCTTAGTTTCCTTTGTTTAAAATGTGGGGTAGGACTGGGTGATGTCTAAGGATATCCCAGCTTTGATGCTTTTCAGTTTTTAAAGGGCTCCCTTCTTAGAGGAATCTCCTCCAGAGGGAAAGGCCAGAGTATCAGTTGCCAGCAGGGGGCGAATCCCATCTTTGAGAAACCTGGGCTTCTGGAGCATGATTCACAGAAATCTAAGGAATTAAAGTCGGAAGGAAGCACCAAGTTTTTTAGGGTTGGAAGGATTCTTGGCATCTCTCTAGTGCAATCAGTGCCTGGAAATGAATCCCAGGACAGTGTACCTGATGAGCGATCATCCTGCCTCTGCTCCAAATCTGCTCCCACCTGCTCCCAGACCAGCCTATCTCTGCTTGACAGTCTCCTGTGGTAGCCCAGACCCAGTGCCAGTAAAGAACTTGCTTTCAGTCCTTGAACTCCACGGCTTTCAGATGCTTTGACTGACAACTAGGGTTGGGCCTAGAATGTCATCCCCAGTGCTTCCCAGGGGGTTTCCCAGAAAGAGGAGTGCCAGGGCAGCTCCAGGCATCTCACTGGGCAAGTTTTCCCATCTGAGTTTACAACATCCTTACTCAGTTCCATTCCACCAACATGTATTAAGCTCCTGCTGTGTGCTAGATTCTGGGGGAACAAAAGTAACAGTATCTGACTTCGAGGCCCTTTGTTCAGTTGGGGAATGTATACACTTGCAAGGGTAAGTAGGGACAAAATGACTCGAGGAGAGGAACAGCACTAAATAACTGATGAGATTAGAAGTGACTTTTGAAAGGAAGTGACTCCTGAACCTCAGCTCCTTGAAGGAACCTAAGTGACCAGGGAGTCACTTCTTGGCAGGAGAGAGAGGCTACAAAGGCCTAGACACTGGAGATGGAATGCCAAGTTTAGGGATTAGCTGGCTGTCCAGTTTGCCTGGAATGTCAAGTGTTTGAAGCAGAGTAATGTGAAATGTTTGGAAAGGTAAGTGGAAACCTGGCTTCAGAGGGCTTTAAACATCAGGCCAAGGAGTTTGTATTTTATGCTAGAGACAGCTAAAGAGCCACTGGAGATTTCTGAGTGGGGTCAGACTTGTGCCTTAGGATTGATTATTGATTTGGCAGCTGTGGGGAGGGAGATGTTTGCAAGCAGGGAGACCAATTAGGAGGCGATTTGCTGCATTCACAGACGATGGAGGATTTAGAGCTTCAAGGGACTCTGGAAGCCATCTGGGACAGCATCTTCCTTTTACAGATGGAGAAACAGAGGCAAAGAAAGGTTAAATCACTTGCCCTGCCTGGGTCACCCAGCTGATGTCAGAGTCTGAATTGAGGCCTTACTGATTCCAAGTAGAGCACTGCCATTTCACTGTACAAGGTGATGAAGGTAGTGACCTTGTAAGTAGAGAAAATAGGGTTTTGAAAGATGTCGTGGAGGTCGAATCAACAGTTTGTCGATAGAGATAGGATGTTGGGGATGGGGGGGAGGGGGAAGGGAAAAGTCAAGGATGACTTTTCCAGAGAAGGGAAATTGGGAAAACAGGCAGAGCAACCTTGTGTCTCCCCTGCCCTGATAGAAATTATATGATTTTTTTTTTGTCTGCTCCTGGGACAAAGGATGATAGGATTCAAATGCAGCCTATTCTTCCTGAGGGAAAATTATCTCTGCTGTTTAAAACTGGCCCTAAGAGAAGAGTTCCTGGCCAGGCCATTTCGTTTCTTCCCTCTATCTTTTTCCCCTCTCGGTCTGGAATGCCCAGTTTTCCTGGCAAAGCAGAAAGACTTCAATAATGAAACTGTATTTAAAAACAAAACAAACAACAACAACAACAACAAAAAACCTTTGAAATCTTGAAATGAAAGGCCTGAAACAGGAGGGCACGCAGGGAGAGTTTGCCTTGGTGCCTCAGAACCAGGAAGTGAAACTGACCTGGCTGGTTTCCTGAGGTCTCAGTGTGAGTAAAATAGAGTAAACAATGCTGGGAGGGGGACACTGGAAGTCCTCAGGAGGAGGCCGGGGTTTGGGGCATGAGGGGAAGTGGCAGAGATAGGGGAGATCCTTTTTACGTCTTAAATGTGTGAATGTAGATCGGTTAGAGGGTGTCACCCTTTCTGAGCAGATAGAGAAAAACACATCTGTTTGGGGTCAGGATCACAGAATGCCGAGACAGTGAGATCAGAGGAGTCAGGAATAAATGTGGCTTCCATTCCCCTGCAGTCGATGCACATGCTGGGCCATGGAGGGGAAGGGGAAATCTGCCTTCCACATAGTGGTCATGAAAGAAAATAAAAAGCCAGTTGAATTTGACCTAGAAACTTACACCTTCTCTGTTAACCCATACTCAGGCACATTTATCTATCACACAGGTTTTCTGTTGCTCCCTGATCCCCTATTTATTTGGGGATTCTCAGGCCTTTAATGGAATCCTCGAGGCAGCCCCTTTTGTGTGTATGCGTTTAGAGGAAGATACTATTAGCTAAACAGGATGTCTGGGTGGGGGTTGGTGGGGGTGGGCACTGGCCATGGAAGTAAAGGGCCTTGATGATGTCCTTTCAATGGGTGAGTGAGCAGAAATGGAAATCCTTAGAGCAGTGAGAAACCTTCCACAGTAGGGGGAGGGGAGGGGACTGGTGCACAAAGGAGTCTCCCTTTGGAGGGAAATGTTGGGGGTTTTGTTGCTTGGATGGAAGAATAAAGGGAGAAGGAGGCCGAAGGTTTGGAAGTCCTGGCCGAGACGCTCAGTCTCCCAGAGCGTCAGTTTTCTAATCCGTAAAGCAAGGGTTTGGAATAAAGGACTCCAAATCTGCGATCCTGGGATGCTAAACCCCATGACAGAATCGGGAATGTGTGGTGAGGAGAGAGATCAAGGACCAGCAGCTAATAGTGAACGTGGGTTGTTTTTTTTGGGGGGGGGGGTTGTGTGTGTGTGTGTGTGTGTTTGCCTTCCCTGTTGACCGGAAGCGAGTCTACAATAAACAAAGCCGTGCTGTAGGCTCTCCCTGGCAGGGTGCCCAACACCCACACAGCCCAGGTCCAGGTGTGAACTCCGCTGCGGGTCAGCCCAGCCTTAGCCCAGTGTCAGCTTGGGTGGAGGGGGCGGTGCAGGGGTGGGAGGTAGAATAAGAAGTAGTGGGGGAGGGGGACGGAATGTTGTGAATGAACCTGGGGCCCGCCCCGCAACTCCACATATGGTCAGGGCCTCCAGGACTCTTCGTATCTGATTGGCCGGCATTGGTCAGTGATTGACATGGCCGTTCGCCTAGGGCCAGGGCTGGGTGACCCAGAGACGAGTGGCAGAGGGACTGGCGAATGAGGTGCGGAGGCCCGGAACCGGGGGGCGGAGACCAACGGCGGGACGAGAGAGTGAAGTGGGGGGGCCCCAATGGGGACCGGCGGCGGGGGCGGGGCGACGGCGGAGCATAAAGCGGCCGCCGAGGAAGCTTCATTGTTGTGGCGAGTCTTAAAGGGGCCGCATCGGCCGGGCCCGTGCCGGGGCTCGGGGCCAGGACCAAGCGAAGAGCGACGCGGGGCCGGGGCCCGCGGGGTGCCGGGCTGGTGGCCGAGCGTGCTCCCTCGGCACAGCGCAGCAGGAGCGGCCCGGGGTGGGGGGCTCCGGCCGGCTCAGCCAGGAAAGGCCGGGGATTGGGGGCCCCGCGCAGGCCCCGGCCCCGGCCCCGGCCCAGCCCGATGGACCCTCCGGCTGCCAAGCGGAGCCGGGGCTGCCCGGGGGGGTCGGAGGAGCGAGAGGCCGGGGCCGGACGCGGCGGCCGGAGCCGGGTCGAGACGCTGCTGGACCTCAGTGCCAAGCGAGTGGCCGAAACCTGGGCCTTCGAGCAGGTGAGGTCCCAGGGGCCCCGGGCCGGGGGCGACCCCCCCTTTTCCCCTGCCCCGGGAAGGGCAGACACCCCCGGGCACTCCCGCCCCACCCCCAGCATCCTGAGCCGAGCCCCTCCCCCGCCCCGCCCCGCCCCTCCCCGAGCATCCTGAGCCCAGTTACCCCCGCCATGAGAGCCCGGCGTCCGGCCCCCGCCGAGATCGGGGACCCTCCCATTTCCCAGAAAAACCCCAAACCTAGGCGTGGGGACCATGACCTTAGCGTCCCAGGGGACGGAGATCAAGTCCAGGCTCTCATCTTTTCTCCTGATGTGACCTTGAGCAAGTGCTTTCCCCTCCCCAGGTCTCAATTTCCATGCCTATAAAATGGGGGGACCGGGAGTAGCTTTCCAAGTTCTGCCCTAGCTATAACTCCTAGGGTCCTCCCAGTTCTCTTTAACATTCAGAGAACATTAGCCAAGTAAGCCCCCGAGCTCTGACCTAGCTCTGACCTCCCTCTTCTCTCTCCCCCTCCCCACCCCACTTCCGTGCCCCCGTGTCCCCCACCCCTTGGAGTCTCAGCCCTAGCAGGGATTTCCTGGATCCTCGAGTCCTTCCAACTCGTCCCTTCACTCCCCTTTGCCAGCCAGGGATGCAGCTGGAGCTTTCCTGCTGAGAGGCTGATGTAGACCTGGGAGGGAGGAAATGATGGGGGAAGGGCTCCTGGGTGAATGCTGCTGCTCCTGGTCTGTTTACCTGTGGCAGGTGCACTGGGAGGCAGGCCATCACCATAGCTGAGAAAATGAGCCAGAGACCCAGTGATAGGCAAATTCAGTGGACTCTTGATCAAAGGTTACAATTCATAAAGCTGGAAAAACGTGATCTAATCTGACCCTCTCCTTTTCTAGATGAAGAAATAGACCGGAGGGAGGGGGAAAAAGGGATTCCCCTAAGGTCATATGTTTAGTTAGTAGAAGAGCTAGCATTTGAACCCGGGTCTCCGAAATGACTCCAGTGCACTTTTCCCTCCGTCCTAACTCTTCCTTATGCTGTGAGGTGGGAGCTATTCATGGGGCCAGCTAAGCCGGGACACTCCTGGTATCACAGGCCCTGACCCAGCCCAGTTCCTTTCCTGCCCCATCTTTGGCCTGCCTTTCCTGCTTCTGCTCCTCCCACCCCCTGGAGAGGGGCCTTTCTTGATCTTGAGTTCAGGACTGGACCTTGGGGGAGGGGAAAGAAGAGGAGGGGCTGCGTAGCCCCCCCTGTGAGAAAAGAGCCCCTCAGTCTGTTCTGCTACCTTTGTCCAACTTAGGCAGCTGTTTGTTTTGCTTTCTGGGCCACCGAAGAGTTAAACAGCCTAGCCTTCCTGGCGGCTTTATGTGTCTGAGCACAGGTCCTGAATCATAGCCCTGGAAAATACCTAGTTACTCATCTCATCCATCCCTTCAGCCAGGGAAGGCAGCCCTGCCTCTGGCCTTATGACCAGTTCTACACCCAGTTGGCCTTTGAAGGTTGTGGGCAGCTGCCCTTTGCCGATCTCTAGGGGAGTGGAGCCCGCCCCCCGCCCCCCCCCCAGTCATCCAGGCTCATACATCTTCTGCCTTATCTTCAGGACAGAACAGACAAAAGTGATGGGAATGCATGAGCCCTGAGCCATGACCCTCCTACAACCCCAGCCCCTCCTCTGCGTCCCATATGGGGCCCCTGTACATGTGACCCTCTTCTGTTCGTGCATCCGTACAATGGCATCCAGTATCTTTCATGCATGTGTTCTCCTTGTCCTGTGTGTGTGTGTGTGTGCATCTGTGTAAAGCCCCTACCCTGTATTCCACGTACATCTGTGTGATGACCCCATGTCCCTTGTGCATGTGACCTACGCAGATACACACATCATCCCATGTGTGTACATCTGCACAAAGTGCCTGACCCTCCCCATTTGGGAGTATCTATCCACAGTGACCCTGACTCGTCCGTGTAGGTGGACATCCCACATGCCTGTGCATCTGTGCAGCAACTCAGTCCAGTGTGTGTGTGTGTGTGTGTGTGTGTGTGTGTGTGTATGTGTGTGTACCTCCACTGGAAACTCACTCTACTTTTATGCATGGGAGAAATGGGCTGTCTCAAAACATTTTCGAGAAACCACCTGGTAATGGATGTAAGAGAAGGCTTAGAGAATGAGATGAATGATGAGGAGGGAAGGCTAGCTATCCTTTTTCTCTGCATTGCTCTAGACCTGGAGTGGCCAGAGGGCCAGAGGGAAGCTTGCCTATCTCTGCCTTGTTGTGATCATAGCAGAAGGGAATGTGATAGGAATAGTTTAGGTCTTGTTGGCAAGGTGCCAGTTCTAGACCTAAGAGTTCTTGGACTGGAAGGACAGATGATAGGATTGAGGTCTGAAGACTGTCTGGATCAACCCTCTCATTCTCCACATAAGGGAAGACATTTACCCAGGGTAAATCCATGGGTAGTTAGCAGCAGAACCAGGCTTCTGAGGCCAGTGGCTCCTCTATTCCACCAGCTGCCTCCCCCGCTGTGCTCTCATCTTCACCACCCCTCTTCTCTGTTCCCCTTCCCCCCACTCCGTACCCACAGGTGGAAGAGCGGTTCTCCCGGGTACCTGAGCCTGTACAGAAGCGTATTGTTTTCTGGTCTTTCCCACGAAGTGAGAGGGAGATATGTATGTACTCTTCCCTTGGCTACCAGCCCCCCGAAGGTGAGCACGATTCTCGAGTGCCTTTCAATCGTGGGTTACACCTCCTGCAGACTGGAGCTGTGGACAGAGTGCTACAAGTGGGTAAGTGACCAGGTTGGCTCCCATGCAGGGGTTTGGGGAGGCGAAGCAGGTGAAGGGTTAGGGGACCTTGGTGAAAATACAATGTAGAAAGCACTTGGATTTGGAGCCTGACTCCAATCCCAACTTGACTGTTTATTCCACATATAACCTTAAGCAAATTCCTATCACTCCTTGGGCCTCAGTTTCCACATCTGTAAAAGAAGATGGATGACTTCTGGCATCCCTTTCAAGTCTAAATCTCCCAGGCTTATCCTTTTCGGGTGCTATGTAGCCCTTCTTAGCCTGAAGGAAGATTCATTATCCCAATGGGTATAGCCATGCCTTGGCTGATAGGTCAAGTGTTTTCTCCCTCCCTACTCCCTACTCAAACCCAAGTTGACCCTGGAGTTCCTGTAGCTAATGTACATCTGCCAAGTGCTTAGGGAACTGTGGATAAAGGCAAGGGGAATTGGCGGGGTGAAGACTAATCTCACCCAGAACCCCACTGGGGAGCAACAAAGTGGCTAAAAGAACAGCCTTTTCCAACACTCCTGCCCTCCCACCCCCATCCCCAAGAATTTTGGTCTGGGCAGTTAGTTCCTAGTAAGTGAAGCAGAAAAAGAGAGGTTAGTGTACCTATAACTTCAGAACAGGGGCCTGGCCAGCCAGCTGCTCCTGTCCTTCCCTTTAGCTTTTTGATACGTGAGGTGGAAATGGCATATTCTGTGGTTAGGATGTCAGCCTGTCAGAAACTGCCTTAGTATCCTGGCCTCCCGATTGATAGCTGGTTCCTAGTATCTTCTAGCCCATCTGGAGTCTGGTAGGGGCAACAGATTCCCTTCCACCTCCCCATCTCAGAGGAGCTGTCCCAGCTGGGGCCCTCCCATTCCAGAGCCTGAGTCCAGGTCCAGTTTCTGTTTCCCAGATGGTTAGTAGGGTTAGGCGTGCTTCTGAGGCCAAGCCAGTATCAGCCTTCCCCTGGCTCCAAGAGGGAAGTAACTCTTTGGGAGTGGGCTAGGACTGGAGTGTGGGGAGCCCTGAGCCTGAGTCATAGGAACCACTTCCTTGGGATCAGAGAATCTAGAGCTGAAAAGACCCTTCAAAGTCATGTTGCTGAAGCGTGCTTTGCTCTTTTTGGCAGACAAGTGATGGGCCAGAGGTGCAGAGACATGCATGGCCAGTGGCTTGGTTTGTCCCCTTTGCTCATACCCATTTGGTACAAGAGAGAACTTCCATTCATGGGGAAGGGGAATTGTTGGTTAGTGATAGAAGAAAAGAAAGAAAAGATCTTCCATGAACCACTTTTTAAAATACCCAGAAGAAAACAGAAGTTAATCCATACAGGACACAGACAAGGCAGGGCAGTGTTGTTGCTACCTTATGAAACTGAGTATTTCCTCATTTGAAAAAAAGCGAACTCTCCATATAATAACAGTTTGGTTTCTTACACGGTCATCTTTTCTGTTCTTTGTACATTAAAATGGTCATGTTTGTTATGTTCATAATAAAAAGGAAATTTATTTGTTTAAAAAAAGTTAACTAGCCCAATCCTCTCATTTTACTGATGAGAAAACAGGGCCAGAGGAAGGGCAGTGACTTGGCCAGTGTGATACAAGGTAGAAAACCAGCACAGGGGCTCAGACTGGGTCCTCATTATTGAGGAAAGCCTGGGTTGGAGTAGGGGCAGCCCCTCTCTGTTCATGGAACAGGCAGTATCCTCTGGCCCACACAACCCAGAGCACCTCCCTTCCCCCTTGGGGCTGGAACCTTGTGGAACCTGGGCAGCTTGGCCAAGCCTGGGTGAGCACCTAAGGCTCACGCCTTTGTTGGATAGGATGGGAACACTGGAGTCTGGTTCCCTGGTCCCCCAGAGAAAGGGACATGCCATAGAACCACAACATTTTTAGAATTGGGAGGAACCTTAGAGATCATCTGGTCTGACTTCATCTGATGAGGAGAATAAGGTATAGAGTGCTTTGGCCACGAAGGTGCTAGGTAGCAGAGTTGCGATCTGAGCCTGGGTTGTCTGGTTCCAGATCTGGTGTTCTTGTCACTGCCCTCTGTGTCAGAGGGAGAACCCAGTAGCAGTGTTAGAATCCAGCCCTGAGGAAAGGGGACAGCCTAGACCCCACCTCTAGCTACCAGCAACCTTCCTGCCCCGTCAGTGCCCTTGACTCACCACACCAGGCGCTTCCTCTCTTCCTGCCACCCAAGCTGGCTGTGGGGCCCTTGGCGTTAATGAGTATTGTCTGGGTGTTTGGGGATCAGAGAGTAAGAGAGGAGCTCGGCATTGGGGCCGCTGGGCCTAGGGGTCATTAGTGTTTATTAGTGATGTTCCTCACCTGGTCCTGGTGACCTTCGGAAATTGGACCATGATACCAGTGCCAAGATATCATGACCATGGCAGGATCTCCCCTTCCTCCTCCCCCTCTCCCCCATGAGGGTTAATTAGTCTGACCTGGCATAACCTAATGAGGCCAACAAAGCTCTCAGGAGGCAGAATAAACCTGCTGGATGAGCTCCTCCACCCTGACCACCCACAGCATCTTGGGGAAGGAAGATATGGGAGGCCTGGTGTCCCAACAGGCCTGACCTGGGCAGGGGGCTCAGCTGGAGAAGCAGGCAAGCAGAACTCTGGGCTGCCACCCCCCTCCCTCCCTGGGGACCACTGACTGAGAACCAGGAGAGCTGATGTAATTTAGAAGAAAGGACTGCAGTCTGGGCACCACCACCCACCTGATACGGGATATTGTACTGTGAAAAGACCACCACATTTAGATTGGGAGGACCTGACCCTTAGCTTCCTTTCCTTTCTGTGGGCCTCGATCCCCTCATTGTAAAGTGAGGGGCCTAGTCTGCATTATCTTTTGACCTACTCCAAGTGCCAACATTCTGTGATTCTTCTGGGTGACCTCAAGTCAGTCCCTTCCCCTCTCTTGGGCCTCCATTTGACTCTCTTTCAAGTAAGGGGGTCAGGCCTAATCTCTTAAGGTCCATCCAGCTCCTCTATGTGCTCCATCCCTCCCAGCTCACCTCTCCATCTGGATGCGCAATCCTCCTTTTTAGGGTCTCTCTCTTATTATTCACTCTTGTTCTCCCAAGGCTTCCACCTGAGTGGAAATGTGACAGAGCCCGCGGGCCCCAGCGAGCCAGAGCGTCTCTACCATGTGTCCATCAGCTTCGACCGATGCAAGATCACCTCAGTAAGCTGTGGCTGTGACAACCGCGACCTCTTCTACTGTGCCCATGTGGTAGCATTGTCCTTGCACCGCATCCGCCATGCCCGCCAGGTCGAGCTTCGGCTGCCCATCTCCGAGACGTTGTCCCAGATGAACAGGGATCAGCTGCAGAAGTTTGTCCAGTATTTGATCAGCGCCCACCACACTGAGGTGCTGCCCACTGCTCAGCGCTTAGCAGATGAGATCCTCTTCCTGGGGTCTGAGATCAACCGTGTACATGGTGAGAGGCCCTACGGGGCCAGGGAGGCTGCAGAGAAATCCCAGACTGAGTCACCCCCATAGGTGGTTTGGGGCCTTCTCTTTCCTGTCCCAGAAAGGTTGTGGCAGAGACAATGATCCCTCCCCAATACCCAAACCTCTGAAGGGCTGGCTCTGAAAGTCTCATGATGAAGGTGGGGGTAGCGGGGAAGAGAGCTCTGTTGCCGGGGGAGGAGAGAAACCAGAGGGAAGTGGGGGTATTTTTTATGTTCAGCTGTTCTGTCTAAGTATTGTGGGTGATAAAGTAAAGAGGGAGAGTTGGTGTGCTGCATGACAGGCTAGATGAGCATTGGGCCACAGCTAAAAAGATGAATTTCAGTCGGGACAAATATAAAGTTTTACACTTGGATTCGAAAAGTGAGCTTCAGGAGTACAAAAAGAGGGAGATGTGGGTAGACAGCAGTTTGTCTGAAAAAGAGTTTGTGATCTCAGTGAACTGCATGCTTAGCATGAGTCAGTGCGCTACAGTTTAGCAGTCTAAAAAAAGCCAGTGCACTAGTGGGCTGCATAAAGAAAGGCATTAATGCTAGGACAAGAAGGGGCACTCCCCCATCTCATGGCCTTTGTCCAGCTCTGGGCACCACACTTTAGCAAGGACGTTGACAAACTGGAGAATGTCTAGAAGAAGAGAGCCAGAATGGGGTTCCGGGTCTGAAGGCCAGGCCTGTAGAAGAGGGAGGGGACCCCCTTCACCCCCTGGTAGCTGTGTGCAAGGATCCAACAGGCTGTCCCACAGGAGCCTTAGGTAGAAGCTGGAAAGGCCAATACAGACTTGATTTCAGAAAAAACATGCTAAGAATTAAAAGGGTCAGAAAATGGAATGGAGGGCCTTGGGAAGAGATGGGGAACCCCTCTTTCATGGTCCTCAAGTAAAGGCTGGAGGGCTGTGGCATTGGGGGCCAGGACTTGAGGGCCCAAAAACCAACAAGTATATATTAGGCACCTGTGGTGTGCCAGGCACAGGGAAGACGGACAATCAACAAGTCTCATTTAATTTTATAGCATGAGATACTGAAATATGTAGATAAATACAAGCAGAATAAATACAGGGTGAATTGGGCAGGGGAGGCAGCTGAGAGCATCTCAAAGTTCCTTCCGCCTCCAAAATTCTAGGTCATTAACATGGTGGGGAGGTGAGAAAGTGCTTGGTGCCTGCACAGTGAGAGGTGTGGGTGTCTGTGAGATGTGGCTCAGGGGTGGTGTTGGGCCTGTGGTGGAGGTGGCTAAGCTCTGGATTTCTTTGAGAGACAGGGGTGTGTGAGGAGGGTTTTTTGGTTCGTGTGTGTATGGAAGTATGACTCTCCTGGAACTAGGGGAGGTGTCAGAGAGAAGGCCATTTTAGGGAGGGAGATACTGGGCTTCTCTGGGTGTGTGTGAGATATGGGAGGATTTGGGATGTGGGGAGGAGTCAGGAGTGCATGTGACTCATGGGGATGCTGAGTCAGGGCCCCACAGGTTGCTGCCACTGGTTCAACTTCGCCCCCTCCCTCCCTGTCCCAGGTGCCCCTGACCCCACGGCTGGGGCTGGCATTGAAGATGCCAACTGCTGGCACTTGGATGAGGAACAGATCCAGGAGCAGGTCAAGCAGCTGCTCTCCAATGGTGGCTACTACGGTGCCAGCAAACAGCTGCAGTCTATGTTCAATAAGGTGACCAGTCGAGCTGGGAGGGTGGGGAGGGGTCAGCTGGGGGGGGAGCATGCTGGGCCCTCCCTCTTAACTCAGCACCATCCGGGCCCAGGTCCGGGAGATGCTTCGAATGCGTGACTCCAACGGGGCCAGAATGCTCATCCTCATGACGCAACAGTTCCTCGAGGACCCTCGACTGGCCCTCTGGCGGCAGCAGGGCGCAGGCATGACAGACAAATGCCGGCAGCTATGGGACGAGTTAGGTGAGTCCTGGGGGCCCTCAGGGTGTGACCTGCCCCCTAGCAGGCGCTCAGCTTTGCCCATCCCTAATCTCTCCCCCTTCTTTCCTGACAGGAGCCCTCTGGGTATGTGTGGTACTGAGCCCCCATTGCCGACCCGAGGAGCGGACAGGCTGGCTTCAGCAGCTGAAGCAGTGGGATGAGCTCAGCGTCTGCCCGCTGGAAGAGGGCAACTATTCCTTTGAGGGGGTTGCCGGGCCATCCCTGCAGTCCAACTCTCCCCCTAGGCCAGGTAGGGCCACACCACATGGCATGTCTTCCATGGTGCCAGCTGGGCCCATCCCAGAAGTGGGCCAGTGTTGACCCATTTTCCAGAGACTGCTTTTCCTCTGAGGCAGGGTGGGTTGGTGTCTAGAACCCAAGCTCTTGACATCTCTAGTTCTCTGTTTCTGTATTCCTAACAAGAGGGAGATACATGTTCTGTCTCTAAGGGAAGCTATGACTTGAACCCATCATGGCAGTACCTCCTGTCCTGGCCTCTCTGGGCCAGAGCTTTCCCAGACAGCTATACTTGGTCATGGGCTGACTTCTGCCATGTCTCTTGGCACAGCAACCACTCGCCACACAGTGTTCGGACGTGCCCTGCAAGCTGGGGAACTGCGCTGGGGGGACTCTCACCTCCAGAAGATCCTGGCCAGCGACTACTATGGTCCAGGTCTCAAGACCAGCGGTGGCAGCGGGGGTGACAAGCTGAGCTTTGACCCCCAGGGCCGCCCACTCTGGCTGGGCGAGCCCTTCCCCACCGCCTGTGCCCGAGTAGATGCCCTGCGCTCCCACGGCTATCCCCGGGAGGCCCTGCGCCTGGCATGTGCTGTGGTCCACACCTTGAGGCTTCAGCGGCGCCATCAGCTGGAGAGCTACAAGCAGCAGAAGAAAGGTGGGTAGGGCCCAGCAGAGGTCGGGGTGGGGCAAGGCAGACCCTGAGCCTGTTTGCTCATGATCAGTAGGGGCTGTTGGGCGTATACTCGGCTGCCAGGTCTGCCAAGCTATGAAGAGAGCAGTACAGCAGTGTGAATTCCTGTTGTCACTCTGGGGCTGTGGCCTTGTCTGTGGCACCACCACCGTGGGAGGGAGCCGTGGCTGGCTGGGCCCAGCCCTGGCTTTTACACATGAGACCGAGGACCTGGGAGGGAAGCAGCTTGCCCAGGGTCACAGGCAGAATTCAACTCCAGGCCCTTGGACTCCAGAGCAAGGGCTTTTCAGTGCGCTGTGCTGCTTTCTACTTTTGTATTGGGGATAACAAGAACATCGAGCATATCTGTGGTACTTTCCTCACCAGAGCCCAGTGAAGGAGGCAGGAGTAACCCAGGCAGTTAGCCAGCACCTGTTAAGCTCGTGCTGGAAATACAGAGACATCTTAGAATCAAACAGGCCCTGCCCTCAGGGAACTTGCATTCCTCTGTTGGGGCAGACTTGTAAGTGCTTATACGGTAAGTACTGGCTAATACCAGCTGAGGGCATGAAGAGAGGTCTCCTGGAGTGGGTGGCAGGTGAGCTGAGGTCTGGAAAAAGATGAAGGATTTTCAAAGCAGAGCGTACACCAAGCATGGCTCGGCCTGAACAACTTTACAGCCACAGGCCCCACGAGGTTGTGTGTAAGGACTAGAAAGTTGGCCAGGTTGAGAAAGGCGTGCAGGACTTGGGAGTTGGGAGGAAGGAGTTCACATCCTCCCTCTGACGCTTTCCCCAAGTTGTGTAAGCCTCTTAGCCTCGGTTTCCTCCCTGGGTAGAATGGAGATAATGGCAGCCCTAACAGGCTGTTCGGAGGTTCAGTGGAGAGGGTGGACATAAAGGGTTTGGCTAACCCCAAAGCACTGTGGAAACACTAACAATCATCACTGTTTCTTTTATTATCCTTAAGTTATCGAAGAGAAAGTTAGAAGGGGAAGTAACTTACCCAGGGTCCAGAGCTACCAAATGTGTGACCCAGAGCCCAGGCCTTGCACCCAGGCTTTCCTTGTGGGGTCTGCCCATTCCACTAGCCTATCTTTCATTGCCCTGCCCCAGGCCTGGGATGAGGGGGCAGGGTGGGACTGCGTCTCTGCCTTTGAGCAGCTTATAGCCTCCTGAAGAGAAGCTAGAAAGTTCCCCAGAACCACTTAGTACTGTACAAACTTGAGCCAGTGGGAATTCGGAGGGAGTGTGCTGGAGTGGGGGAGCAAAAGAACATGGCTTTGGGTCTGTGCTCTGCTCTGTACTGCCTGTGTGGCTTTGGGAAAGGCCTTCCCTTCTCTGGGCCTGTTTCCTCTTCTGGAATGAGGGGATTGGATTAGAGGGACCATGCATGGGGTCCCTGGAGAGCATTTGTGGAGGGGGAAAAATGCCTCAGGACAGCAAGGGTCTTAAAAGTTCTTGTGAAGGTCAGTTGAGGAAATGGAGTTATTGAAGCTGGAAAATAGAAGCCTGGGGAATGTGGTCCTCTTTCTTACGAGCATTTGAAGGGTCAGCATATGGGAAAGGGAAGAGACGTGATATCCTGAACCCAGTGGGCCAAACCAGGAGCAGTAACCAAGATCTGCTAAGAGGCAGATCTCTGCTCCGTAAGAGGAGGAGCATTCTTTGAGTAGACAGGCTAGGTGAGCTCTGGAACACAGTGCATCCCCTTTCCCCAAAGGTGTTCAGGCAGCAGCTGTAAGACCATTTGTTAGCTGTGCTCTGACTGGACAGCCTCCCAAGTATTTGCTGACTCTGATTCTGTGATTCTAGCCCTAAGATCTGTGGTCCTGGGATTTGGGATTATGGGGGCCTCAAATACCAGGTCAGTGGGTTTACACTTGATCCCATAAGTTGGGAGGTAGGAAACCTGGCCTTCTAGGTCCTTGGGTGCGGCCTGTGGACTGAGTCCAAGTTTTACAGAACAAATCCTTTTATTAAGGAGATTTGTTCTGTGAAGTTTGGATTCAGTCAGAGTGTTGCACTTGAGGACCTAGAGGGCCACATGTGACCTTGAGGCTGCAGGTTCCCCACCCCTGCAGAGATGGTGGACTGTCACTCACCAGAAAGATGCCAGTTTCATTGGCACCTACATTTAATAGCAAGAGGTTGAAGGGCACCTGGAAAAAGAATGGTTTAGGGGGGTGAAAGAGATACAGGAGAGTATAGCATCATTTCCCAAAAAAACACAAGAAAGTTGAGGGTGGCTCATCTGCATCGTAGTAAAATGAATCAGAAGACAGAGGAGAAAGACGTTGGCTGCCACCTTTGAGAGAGGAAGTTCCCTTGGTGACTTCCACCCCAAAGACAGGGGCCAGGGACATAGACATCTTGAGATCTGGGAGAGTAAGCTCGGCCTCCTGGACTCTGTCTCCTCTCTCCTCTCCAGAACTGCTCCAGAAAGGTTCCACCAGTATCACCAATGTGGAGGGATGGGTGGGCCACCCACTGGAGCCCATCAGCTGCCTTTGCAGGGCCTTCCTAGAAGCCTGTCGTGTGGAGGACCAGGGTCTCTGCCTCTATCCAGGTAAGGAGAGCAAGCAGATAACGTGTTGACAGTATGGGGGCTATACTGGGTGTGAGGACTTGTACCTCAGAGACTAGTTTCACAACAAGGCCAAAGCCTGGAAGGATCTAGCCTTCAGGATGAGCTGGGGGAGGTTAGAAACCCTCACTGGGTATCAGAGCATCTTTTGTCCCCAAAAGAAGATGAGTGGGGACCTTTTGGAGAGAGCTCCCTGTCTCTAGGAGAGAAGTGAGGAAGAAGTAAGAGGAACCCCCTGCGGGGTACTTCCCCTGCTGGGGCAGGAATAGGGACAGGGAGGCTGAGTAGTTGGCTCCTCCGCAGACCCAGCTTCTGAGAAGCGGAAGTCCACCTACCAGCATGTGACAGTCCCTGGCAACCCTGGTGAATCCTACTTGGCCTTGGCCCTGGAGGTGGCGCTGCTGGGCCTGGGACAGCAGCGAGCCATGCCCGAGGGACTCTATGCTCAGGACAAGGTCGTGCGCAGTGAGGAGCAGCTCCTGGCCCTCCTGGACGAGGTGCAGCTGGACGAGCGGCTGGTGCAGGGGCTACGCAAGCAGGCAGCCCTGCTGCTGGAGGGTGAGAGCATTGGGCCCACTACCCTTCAGAGGAACTCCCACCCCCCTGCTCTTGGGGGGAGTAGCATGAGCCACAGCAAAAGCCACAGAAAACACACCCCATTAACCCCTTATCAGAGCTACCTGTGTGGGGCGGGGTCCTCAGAGAAGTCTGTTCTTCCTCTAAACATCTCCAGGCAAGAGATTTCAAAGCACCAAATGAGGAAATGGAAAGTTAGGCCCTATTTAACACCCAAAGAGTAGAAGGAAAAGTCCCAGTGCCAGAAGGGAGCCCTGTTTTCCTCTGTCACCTACCCTATCTATCCCATGCTGAATAGTGTTCTCTCATTAGGGGGACCCTTCAGTGGCTTTGGGGAGGTGTTATTCCGAGAGAGCGTGCCCATGCACACCTTTGCCCGCTTCCTCTTCACGGCCCTGCTACCCCATGACCCCGACCTGGCATACCGCCTGGCTCTCCGTGCTATGAGGTAGGTATCTGGGTGGCCCCATCTCTGATCACCCTTCCATCCCCACCAGGGAGCAGCAGAAAGTGTCAGCTGGGGTCACATAGGCAAGTGGGAGGCCTGGGATGTGGCTCCCCTCTCCCCACACCTCACCACCATTCAGCATCTTACTGATGCAGACTATTGAGTTCAGCTGCTGTGTATACCGCGACCTGAACCTTGATCCTGCAAGTTTCATTAAGCACCTTCTGTTTGTAAAGGTTCTAGGCCAGGCCCTTCAGCCACAAAGGTAAGAAACAAGAGTCCCTGCCCTTTAGGTTATGTTTTCCCCGGGGGGAGTACCAGTCGTAAATGGACCAGTACATACAAGGTAACCTAAGGAGGGAGATGTCCCCATTGAGTGGGGGGCTGGATGGAGCCACTATTCCACAAGAGGGTGAAGGGGGTACCAGGGCAGTTGGGCCAGGCAACTTCCCTTCTGTCTGGAGGCACCAAGACAGGAAGGGCACCCTCCTGGACTCAGAGAAGAGCTAGGAGGCCAGTCTGGCTGGAGTATTGATGGAGTTCATGACAGGAAAGAAGTCTGAAAAGAGAAGAGAGCGCGATGTTGGGGCTAGAGTAGAGAATGGGCTTGATGTGTCTCAATGCCCCGAAGGTTGGGACTTAGCACTTCTGCTTTCACCCAGTAGGGCCACAGTCCTCGTCCCCACTGGTCACTCAGGGCTCTCCTCCAGCTGCCCAGTCTGACAACAGATTCTGTTCTCTCTTACCTTGGTCCTTGTTTCCTTGGTATGCATCTGGTCTCACTTCCTAACTCCTCAGCTTGGCACTGGGGCTCCATCAGCTGACTATCTTAACCTTCTGAGCCCAAGTCTTGCCTTAATTACTTGCTAGCTGTATGACACTGGACTAGTCACTTAACTGTAGCTTCAGTCTTCTCATCTGTAAAAGGAGGAAATTGGACTCGGTGGTCCAATTTCCAGCTCAGAATCTGTGATCTTACGATCCTGAGATCTGCAGCCTCCCTCAGCCATTCAGCCAATAGATCCTTCCTGAACTCTCATATAAACAGTTGTGTGCCTAGCTCTGTAAGAGAGAAGAGGGAAGAGAAAGGTAGTGTGATGTTCTGGTGAGGTCACTGGGCTTAGATTTATTGAGCTAGGTTTGCATCCAAGCCTTCCTGGCCAGATTGGCCCACTTGTCCCTCAGACTCAGCCATCCATCCATCTCCTTCCTCCGTGTCTTTGTACAAGTTGTGCCCCTACAGAATGTGATTGCCTAGAACCCGTTCCCTCCTAGCCTCCAGCTCTTGGAAGCTCTAGCTTCCTTTGGGCTCAGCTCAGGCACCATCTCCTCTGGAAAGGCTTCTTCCTTCCTAACTTGTCTGTCTGTGTGTTCCATTCCCAACTCTGGAAAACAACTTGACTCATCCAAGGCCGCACTGCTATTTCAAGGCAGCTCTGGAAGACCAGAGGTTATGATAAAGAGCCTGTTGGCCAACAGCAACAGCCCATAGAAACCCTGAACCTCGGGTGCCCCCTCTCTGCATCTCTCAGCGCAGGGCTCCTCTCTCCTCATTTCCCACCTTGCCCTACCCTTCAGGCTTCCTGTGCTTGAGACGGTGCTGCCTGCTGGGGACCTTCTCCACCACAACCCACTGGACTCTATGATGACCAACCGCTTTCCCCGTTGGTTCATCCTTGGCCACCTGGAGACACGCCAGTGTGAGCTGGCCTCTACCATGCTGACAGCCGCTAAAGGTATGACCCAGGAGCCTGGGCTTCAGGGAGCTAGGGAGAGACCGTAGAGAGGCTAGGGGCTAGGCAGTTATCCCCAAGCCCAACTATGCCCTGAAAGAGCATCCACATGACATATGACACCACAGTGCGTGCCCACAAGAGGCAGATGGATAGACTTAGCCTGTGTTGCCTCATGCCTGCCCACAGGGGACCCCAAGTGGCTGCACACAGTTCTGGGCTCCATCCAACAAAACATCCACTCACCGGCCCTACTCTTCAAGCTGGCCCAAGATGCCTGCAAGACAGCCACACCAGCTAATGCACCCCCAGACACCACCTTGCTCAACATCTCCCTGGAACTGGGGCTGCAGGTAAGGGGCTGGCAGATGAGGGGGTGCTTGGGCGAAGCATTCTTCATCATAACCCTCACCCTTCTTTTCTCCCCTTCCATTTCCCCTTTTGTCCCCGGGGCTCAGGTGATGCGAATGACTCTGAACACTGTGACGTGGCGCCGCAGAGAGATGGTGCGCTGGCTTGTCAGCTGTGCCACAGAGATTGGTAAGGGTCAGCTCCCTTTCCCTTAGTCCAGTGTGGCCCAACCCTAGAGACGAGGCTAGGAGATGAATCAGCTAATTATTCCTGATGCCTCCTTCATACTCACCCCTATAGACCTGGCACCTGGGGGTGGTTGGGAACAAAAAGATACCTAGTCCCTTAAGATTCCTTTGAGAAGACAGGAAGTGGTGACCCAGGCAGGTCATGGGGACCCAGACAGGCACAAGACGTGGAATTTGGAGTCAGGCCTGGGGCTGGAAGCTTACCTCTGTTCTTTGCTGCCCGTCTGACTGTGGGCAAGTCACTTTACTGCTCTGGTCATCGGTCTGCTCACCTGGAAAATAAGGTTGCTCACCAGATGATCTCTGAGAACCTGCTGACCTCTAAGTCCTGTGACTGTGGAGAGATCCTGGGGCAGTGGGGGAGGAGCTCCTTCACAGAGGAGCTGGGACCCGACCTGGGCCTTGCTTGACATGTCAGTACGGTTAGGGTTTTCAGGAGGGAGGGCAGTAGCAGTCAGGGGAATGGCATGAGGAAAGGCCCCAGTAAGGGTGAGCCTGACATGTGGGTCAGGGAGTGAGGCCACCAAACTGGATGCCTTGGAGGCTGATGTGTTGGAGAGGAATGATAGGTGGAGGTTTTGTTGTTCATTTGTTTCAGTCATGTCTGCCTCTTTGTGACCCCATTGGGGGTTTTCTTGACAGAGACACAGCAGTGGTTTGCCATGTCCTTCTCCAGCTCATTTTACAGATGTGGAAACTGAGGCAAACAGGAGTAAGTGACTTGCCCAGGGTCACACAGCTAGGGAGTGTCTGAGGCCGGTCTTCCTGACTCCAGGTGCCTCTGCCCACTGCAGGGCTGGAGGTAGACAAGGGCAGTGGTATGAGCTCCAGAGGGCCTTAGATGCCAGACGTGGAGAGATGGCTTACTGACTTCCTCTCTGACATGTCGGTCTGTTTCCAGAGTCGCTTCTTTCCCTCACAGGGAGAGGGAGGTTGAAGGATATGGGAGAAAACTCGTGAAGCTTGTATTTTCTCTCCCATATATTGCTCTGTGTCCCATAAGGGCAGGGGGACAGGATCCAGGAAAGGCTGCTGCCTCTACCATTCGCCTAAGAGCCTGTCAAGCCCAGACCTGTCCCCTGGGCCCCAGCCCGCCCAGGCCTGTCTCCCCCCACCCCAGCCCCTGGGCAGCTGAGGCCAGGGCAACCCAGCCACTTCCTAGTCCTGCCCTCACTTGCTCACTTACTTTCTGTTGAAACATGGGTTTCGGGGTTGGTTTCTGTCCCCGGCCTAACCGGCCGCCCTCGCCAATGGGAACCACTCCAGGCCCCTGTCAAGAGCAGCCTGAGCGGGCTTGTTGCTGAGATGATGTGGGTGGGGCCCTCCAGCCCCTCTTAGGTGACTCCTCATGCTTCCAGCAACAGGACAGGACAGGAAGCCATCCTTGGCCTCCTGAACTGGCTGTGACCGGATTCTTGCCTCTCTGAGCCAACAAGACCAACCATTCCCATTCGTTTAGCATTTTTACATTTACAAAGCACATATCCCCACAACCAGCCTGTGAGATAGGGAACATAGATAGTGTCTCCATTTTTTGGATAAGGAAGCTTGGACTCAGAGAAAATAAGTGATTTGTCCAGGGTTACATGGGTAGTAAGTGTGATAGTCAGGATTTGAATTCAGGTGTCTTGACATTAAGTTAGCCCCATTTAAGAAGGCTGATGACCCCAGCTCCTCACATTATGCTACCCTTCCAAATAGGTGCCCAGGCCCTAATGAATATCATGCAGAACTGGTACTCCCTCTTCACGCCCATTGAGGCCACCACTATCGTAGCTGTGACAGGCACCACCCATGCCACCCTTCTGCGCCTTCACCTCGACTTTGCCCGTCGAGAGGAGCTGTGTGGCTGTGCCAGGACCCTGGCTCTTCAGTGTGCCATGAAGGACCCTCAGAATTGTGCCCTGCCGGCTCTGACTCTCTGCGAGAAGAACCACGCCGCCTTTGAGGCCGCCTACCAGATTGTACTAGATGCAGCAGCTGGTGGCATGGGCCACTCCCACCTTTTCACCGTGGCCCGCTACATGGAGCACCGAGGCCTTCCCCTAAGGGCCTACAAGCTGGCCACACTGGCCCTGACCCACCTGAGCATTGCCTTCAACCAAGACAGCCACCCCGCTGTCAATGATGTGCTGTGGGCCTGCTCGCTGAGCCACTCCCTAGGCCGGAATGAGCTGTCAGCCATTGTCCCACTAATTATCCAGAGTGTGCAGTGTGCGCCCATGCTTGCAGACATCCTGCACCGCTGGACCCTGAGTTCTCCTGGCCTGGGCCCTCTGGGTGGTCGCCGAGGTGCAGGCACCACCAAGCCCTTGGCCACAGACCGGGCCCCTCTCTGTCAGCTGCTAGACGCAGCCGTGGCGGCCTACGTCACCACCACCCACTCTCGACTGACACACATCAGCCCCCGACACTATGGTGAGTTCATTGAGTTCCTGGGCAAAGCTCGGGAGACCTTCCTGCTGGCTCCTGATGGGCATTTGCAGTTTGCCCAATTCCTTGACAACCTCAAACAGACCTACAAAGGGAAGAAAAAGCTTATGCTTCTGGTCCGGGAGCGCTTTGGCTGAGGGGCTGCTGGTGCCTGGGGAGAGAAAGCCCCTTCCCCTGTGAGCCACTTTCCACTTCTCCCCTCCCCTAGCCGGGCTGGGCCCCAGGCACAAGATGAAGATTTGAGTGTTTAATTTATATAGCAGGGGCTTGCACACCTCCCCATGCAATCAGCATTTCAGTATTAGGTTAGAAACCGTCTGGAGCGGTTTTGAAGGATTAGAAGCGGGGGGATGGTCACTGGGCCTGAAGTCAGTGAGGGGTAAGGAGTCCTGCCCTCTCCTTTCCCCCCTCCCCCCTCTCAACAGCCACTTCATCTCCAGGGGTTCCAGCATGTGTATGCATACATGGGCAAGGACCCTAGGATGAGAAGCCATACCCCAGCCTCCCAAGGCCTGACTGACCAAGACCAGGACAGCAGAGGGGCCAAAGGGAAGGGCTATTATGAAAAAACCCTCAGCCGTTCTCTAGGGCAGATCCCAGACCAGAGGCTGGGCTTCTTGGACCCTGTAGGACTGGCTAGGGTGCATGCCAGCTTTCCCCTTTCAACCAGACCTTGAAGGAAATGTAGCAGACCCAACCACTCTGGGATTGAGGTCTTTAATTATCCATGAATGGCATGTGAATTCCACCCCACTCCCATCTCCTCCCCCCCCATTCTCTCTACCCTCATCTCTAACATATACCTGCACATCTTCCTTGGCCCAGACCTAGAATCTCTCCACTTCCCATTCTTCCAGTGGAACTATGGGCCTGTCCCATATGTCTGTGGCTCTTTATCACCATTGCTCTGCTCCTGGGGGAGAGGAGGAAGAGCCAGTATCCTTTGGCTTCCCCCCCACCCCCCCAGAAGCACCCACCCCTACCCCTGCCCAGTGAAGGATTGTCGTTGACTCTGTGAGGAGGGGAGTGTCCTCCACCAAGCCCCATGGCCTGGGCATTATACCTCACCTCCCCTGGTTCTGCCTGGGGGGCACACTCCCACTCACTGCTCAGCCGTGGGGACTTCCATGGAGCATTGTCCCCTATCTTGCCTTTGGGAAAAGGAGGCTCTCCAGGGGGCTCCTTGCTGCAGCTCCCATCCCTGGAGAGGACTGAAACAACTCGGTCCCAGCCTGCCCATCACTGGACAACCTCAACTCAGGAACACAAGCAGAGCTGGAAGTGCTCTTGCTTGGATTGATTTTTGGGAAGAAGATAGATGTCGGAGAGACAGGAAACTCCCTCCCTCACCCCATGTTCTTAATATGTACGGGAAGGAAAAGCTCCAGTCATGTGGCATCCCCCCCCCGAAGTGTTCTCCTTAAGTGGGGCGCGTTTTCGTCGTGTTTGCCCCTTGTGAGTCCCTCCATCTGTCTGTCCGTGGGGCAGGAGAAGGGGGCAAGGCAGCCGCACAGCCAGACCCCTGCCTCCGCGCGGCCCCAGCTCGCCTCGCCGTTTCTTATCTGTTAAGAGGAAAGATCATGTAATTTTGTAATTTTTTTCTATTTATTGAACCGTTTATTGTATTTTTCCTTTTTTTTAAGATTAAACATAAACAATGGTTTGGAGGTCTGGTTTTTTTGGAGTTAGGGGCAAGGGGAGGGGAGTAGATGTGCCTTTGGAGGGTGAATGCCAGCTATGTAGCAGATAATTCACATAAAAAAGATGAGAGAGCAAGTTCAATGTGAGTTCCTGATCACAGGCAACACAAAGAGCTCGTGCCATCTTGGACTGTGTGACAAAGGAGGTGATGGTCACCTGTTGTCCCCTTCTGGTCAGCTTCCATTTGGGGCATTGCCTTCTGGGAAGGATGTAGACAAGCTGGAACATTTCAGTGGAGATAGGTTGGGAGTTGGAGTTTGCAAGCAGAATCGGGGCTAACAGGAGGGACCCATTCTGAGTTTTGGTTTCTTAGTTTTGGAGTAGATGATTTCTGAAGTTCTTCCCAGTATAAATCCTGAGACCCTATGAAGGATACCAGAATGAGGAGAGTATCATAGAAGAATCAGTTGAAGGAAAAGGAGCCTTTTTTAGCCTTGGGAAGATGGGTAGGGGAGACATGATGAGTATCAAATACTTGAAGGTCTGTCATGAGGAAAAAGGATTAGATTTCTTGGCTTCAAAGACTAAACTAGGTTGCAGAGAGACATAAGAGGTATAAGGAAAACTCTAATAATCAGTCATTCCAGAATAAAGGAGTGGTTTTCCTCCATGACTGACAGTAAAGCAGGGACTGTTCTGGAATTAAGTACTGCTTGGGGAGGAAGTGGCACATAGGAAAGGAGCCAGGGGCATTTAGATAAGGTTGGGAATCTGCTAGGTGAAGCTCCTGGTACATTCCGGTGTTCGGAAGCATGCTGGTATGTTCAGGCTGAGACGACAGTCTGAGTCTGGCCAACCTTCGGTCTAGGTCAGATGTACCCACCCCAGAGGGCTCTGAAATCACCTGCTTTGTCCCTAACTGGTGATACTCCAGCCTTCTCTTTGAAGACGCCTGAGACGGCCTATTCCAACTCAGTTATTAAACAACGTCTCCTCCTTATCGAGTCAAATTCTGCTTCCTTGCAACTTTCTACTCATTCCTAGCTGTGCCCTTGAAGACCAAGCAGACTAAATTGAATCTCTCTTCCACATGGTTTGGAAGACTGTCGAGTTCTGTGCCCCTACCCCAAAGTCTTCGCCATACTGAACATAGCCAGTTGCCTCAAACAGCATCATCTCAAGGCCTTTCACTGTAACAGTTCTCTGGATTATGCCCCTGTTGTCAATGCTCTTCCTAAAATGTGGCCCTAAGCCAAACACAATACTCTGGATGCAGGTCCAGCCAGGGCAGAAGGTAATGAGATGAGCTCATACTCATTCATCACAATTGGTGCCGTGGTCCCAGGCATGAGCAAGATGGCAGGAATCAGGGCCCATGGTCTGTTTGGAGCCGTAGCTCAGCCTGGCCAGCTGGACATCTTACCTCCTACCAAGGAATGGTTTAACTGGAGGGGTGTGGCGCCTGCGGCCTCGGCCTTCTAGGTCCTCGGGTGCGGCTTTTTGACTGAGTCCAGGTTTTACAGAAGAGGATTCGTTCTGTGCAGTTCAGAGGCAGTCGGAGGGCCGCATTTGAGGGCCTAGAGGGCCACACCCGGGCCGCTGGTCCCCCACCCCTGGTTTAACAGAACCTCTTTCCCAAGGATGGGGCCTGTATGTTGGGGGGAGCTGGGCTGTGAAAACTCGCGGGGCACGTAGGGGGAGCTATAGGGCTGAGCTTCCAGAAACTTAATGTTTATGATATTCTCCCCGCCCGCCTCTCAACCTTTAGTGCAGTCAGCCGGACCCAAAGGCCTGGGCCCCCCGGATACCGAGCTGACTGCGGCGGGAAGGGGGCAACGGCAGAGGGGCGCTGTGTACGTATGGGTGCTAGGGGCCCACAGCGAGGAGAGGGGGCTGCGTCCCGGGGTAACATGAGAGGCACACGTATGTGCGCGCGGCCTCCAGGGTGCGCCTCGTCCGTGTGCCTTTCTTACAAAGCCGCCAGGGGGCGCGCTGACACCGCGACCGCAAAGGTGGCTGTCGCCGCCTCATCCGCGGGTGGGGCGGGGCGCGGCGCGGGCAGCGCCGCCATTGGCCCGCTGAGCCATCCGTCAGGGTCGAGAGCGGCGGCCGCCTCCTCCGCGAGCGGCTGTGAGAGCGCCTGGCTGCAGGTAGGGCTCGCCCTGGCGTCGCGTCTGCCCCTAGTTCGGGGGCGGGGCTGGAGAGTGCCTGCCTATCTCCTCTATCATCTGTACCCCCATCCCTCTATCATTTGTACCCCCCATCCTCTATCACCTGTCCCCCATCTCCTCTATCACCTGTTCCCTCTATCACGTGTCCCCTCTATCACCTGTACCTCCATCCCTCTCTACCTGCCTCTACCATCTCCTCTGTCACCTGTCCCCCATCCCTCAATCACCTGTCCCCCATCTCCTCTACCACCTGTCCCCACCATCTCCCTCTATCACCTGTACCCCCATCCCTCCATCACCTGTCCACCCATCCCTTTATCACTTGCCCCCACCATCCCCTCTATTACTTGCCCCCACCCCTTCTGTATCAGTCTCTCAGCTCCCCATCTTCTACCTGTCCCCCACATATCTTCTGTCAATCGCTTTCCCACACATGCCCTCAACAGCAAACTCCTCTGCATCCCCCAGCATACTACTCCATCCTCCTCAGCTTCACCTCTTGTCCCTGCAGGTACTAGTTCCCCCCATTTCTTCCAATTTCCTGCCCCCTCCTCTCATCCCCCTTATCCCCTCAATTCTTTCATCCCTTGCCTGTCCCAGCCCCCTCAATCCACCAGTTCCTCCCCCTGGTTGTCTCATACTTATGCAGCTCCCCAGATTCCATGTCCCCTAGAGCCTTCAAATTCTCAGCCTCTCCCCCAAGTCCCACTAAGGGTATGTCTGAAAGGAGAATGAGCCCTAGGTTATGGAGATCCAGCTCAGTAAGAAGGGACTCAGAATTCAAAGAAAGAACAGGACCAAAACCTTCCTGAGATATCGGGCCTGAGCTTGAGTAAACTTTAATTGGACTTGGGTTTAGAGCAGAGATACAGCATTCTCCTTTCCTGCCTGTGTGTCTGTATGTTAGCTGTTGCGCCCTAAAGTTGTTGAAGGTTCATTCATTCCTCACTTTCCTACCTAGATTTTCAGCCCCTCCGAGATCCCTGGATGGAGAGAATGGGCCACTCAGGAGGCTCAGCTGGCATCCCAGACTCCCTAGTGCAGTAATTATGGTCTGAATCCCAATTTAGGCAGAGTAGCCCATCTCTTAGAACAGGAGCCATTTGCTGGAGAACAATAGTCCAGGCTCCTTCCTGCCTTTGTCCTGTATACACACTCAAGAGTAGAGGATGATGTGCACTTCAGGGATGGAGATAGGGGAGAATCAGAAATACATCCTCCATTGGAAGTAGCAGCGATAGTGTGGCAGTGGGGCTGCAGGAATCAATCCTAGCCTCCATGGGACTACAGCTCTTGGAGCTTGGAAGTAACTTGGTTAAGAGAGAAGCTTTTATAACCGCTGTTCCTTTACCCCCAGGAGCACAGCCTATACCTTTCCCCTTTCCCCCTGTCCCTAGATAGCAATACAGGTGGGGATACCTTAGAAGGGGAAAAGCCCTGGGCCTCATCAGCAGGTACTTACTTTAAGAGGCAGAGAAAATAATGGGCTCCTGAGTTCCAACCTCCAACCTTCTGCTCTGGGGGCACTCCATACAGTCCATGAAACAGGAGGGCCATTTGGGTTAGGACAGCCTCACACTCAGAAGCCCAAGATTGGCACTTAATGGTCTTGTGGCAGGGTCTAGAGTCATTTCTTCTTGAGTAACTTGCTAACCCTGAGCAGGTAAAAGGAAATGGATACTAGGCCTAGGGTTTGGAATGGAAAGAAACTAAAGCAGGAGGTATCCCTTTGCTGTTCCTTGTGGTCAGGATAAGTGTCTCTCATCTAAATTAGGAGAGTTAGAGAGAGTAGGAATTAGGAAGATATAATCTGCACTTGCTGAAATGCTGCATAGAATGTACATTAGGTTCAGTAGGTCTCTACATCCCCTTAGCTCCAGCCAAATCTTCTTCCGGTCCCTTGGCTCTCACCACAAAGCCTCGAAGATGCCAAGGCAGTCCTCAGATCCCTCTGAACACTAGAGACACAAAGCTACAGAGTCAGCACTCCTGCAGGAGCTGGAGGCAGCCCCTCCATCTCAGCACTGGACCTGGGGGCCCTTCCAACCTCCTCCGCTCTCAGGGTCATAGGGCAGGTGTCTCCATGAGAGGGCCAGACTCCTGTTCCTGCTGAACTGAGCCAGTTTATCCAAAGCAACTGTGTTTCAGCTCAGTAGGCACAGGAGGCAGAGCCCAGTGAGACAGACTGGATGAAGAGCAAGGTGGCCAAGGGTAGGGGGGCAAGGGGGGCGGAACTTAGCCACTGTGAACACAATATGATGCTGACTCTGTTCACAAGGCAGCTAAGTCCTGCTCCTCAGGCCAGGCGGGGCCAGGGGGCCCACTCCTTTGGGCTCCATTGCCCCACAAATATGCACCCACACACACACTAGTAGTGGACCCATCAGCTCCAGCAGCAGGGCCAGTGGTCAGTTGGAAATCCCTGGCAATGTGATTTGTGGCAGTAATCAAATCCCATCCCCAGGAACCCCAGCCGGCCAAGGCTCAGGGGTGCTGGGTCCAGGACTGTCGAGGAAGCTCACACCTAGGGAAGAGAGAACAAAGACAATGAAAAAGGAGAAAAGTATCAACTGTTCACTCAGATTCCTATAATACCGGCAAGATCAGCCTTCCTCCCGCCCTCCTCAGCCTCTCAGGGCTCCGGTTTCCTCATCTGTAAAATTAGAGGATTAGACCAGAGGCCTTCTAAGGTCCCTTCCAGCTGCAGCTCCATGATGCTGTGATCTTTCCCTTTTGGGCCCAGAGGGAATGCTCTCTGCCAGCCTAAATATCTCTGCCTCCAGTCTATGATGGAGCCCTTTCCCCAAGCAGGAGCTTGGGCAGTTAGGGGTAGGAAGTCCCTCTAGATCTAGTAATCCAAAATCCAAAGCAGGGGCCAAGGAATTCTTCCAGAGGTACACATCTGGATAAAGCTCCCTCTTTGCAGGAAAAGAAAATCAGATGTGCAGAAGCAGCTGGTGGAAAAAGCAGAAAACCACTGACCTCTGGTGAACACTGGGCAGGGGAGTGGGGCATGCCTTGGGAGACTGGTAGGACCTAGGGTTCCCAAAGTCCTGGATGCCAGCTTTCCCTTCTACTCACCCCCAGTCCCAATGGGTAGAGATCCCCAGGAGAGAGAAGACATATCCTCACTCTCCAGCTGGGCAGGCCAGACAGGGCTACAGAGAGGAAGAGAAATCGGGCGGCAGGCAGGGTGAGGAAGTGATCTCACACCAGCTGGCGCCGTTTCCTAGAAGCCGAAAGAGGAGGAGGAAACCACCAGGGCCTCCCCCCAGCTTCTATCATGGCCCCATGGCTGGGCCTTAACCCTCTCCCTGGTGGAGCATGGTCCTTTTTGGGAGATTCATATTCAATAGTACTCCTTTCCTAACATCTCCAACTGGGCTCTCTCTTTGCCTATAGGTTTAGCTAGCCATGCCTAAAGCCATACTGGGCATCCTTAGGGAACAGCCCCAGAGAGCAAGGAGCAACAGATTCAACAGGCGGGGAAAAGATACCATTCCCAAGTAGGATTAGTATTTGGGGAAAGATACCCAGTAGCCTCTACCCTTTACCTTAAGACACCAGCAATCCAGGACACTTCTTTTCCCAAGATGAGTATTGAAGGAGCAGGGCAAAGTTTAGTCCAGCCAGGAATTGGCTGGATACAGAGACCCCCCAGCTTCCTGCCTCCTGCCTCCCAGCACCCGCCCTACCCTAAGCTGCCTCCGGAAGTGAGGCAGCACATTGGTGTCCTGGGGAACAGAACAGAACGGGAAGGGCGGCCATCTGGCCCGGACCGTTTCCTGTGGGGTTTCCCCTGCACACAGCCATGGACCTGGCCAAGGCCCACCCTGTCCCAGCAGACAAGACAGCCTTCTCCTCCAAAGCTCCCTACCCCCCACAACCCTGCTCCACTAGACCTCAATGACCTTGACCCTGGTCCAGTGAAATAGGGACAGAACACTTGTTTCCATTTAGGCCCCAGGCCCAGCGAATAGGCAGGTGGGGGCCCAGGGGAAGGGTATGGGAATGGCTCAGAGTAGGCAGGCCCAGTCTAGAATGGAGGACAATTTAAATGAAGCTCCCAGGAAAGTCTGAAGAGAGAAGGCAGGACACAGGAGTGACCACAAGACAGATATGTCCACAGGCACATTCAAAGTTCCCCCTACTCAGGCTCCCAAGGATGAATCAGGGGCAGCTTCCAGCACTGCCTCTAAACCCTGTCCCCACATACTTTCCACCCACTCCCTGGGCTGGATTGGAAAATACCAAACCATCCAGGCTCCACCCTGCCTCAGCCTGGCTGCCTGGGCTTGGGCCACAGGGCCAGGCCTGTCACTAACGCTTCAGACTAATGGGCTTAGATCCTCAGCAGAGACACCACAAAGCAGGAGCTGGGGCCCACACAGCACATCTAACAAGGGGAACCCTCCTGGGGCTATTTCCCCAACCATTACCCTTCCCTTTAGAATGGGGCCTCTGACTGGAAATCATTCCCCTCAGCCTCCCTCCCACTGGCCAGCTGGTGAAGCAGTGGCCCCCTCCTTCCTCAAGGTGGGGCCTGGCCAGCTACACTGGAGAAGGCTGTCATGCTGGAGAGCAGAGAGAGCCAGAATGGGTGATCTAGCAACAGTGAAACCTGCTGAGGTCAAAGGCAAGGAGGCGGCTTACCTGAGGGCCTCTCTGCCAGCTCACAGCCAGGCTACAGTTATTATAGGATCTTTTTTTTTTTGTTGGTGGGGGGAGTCACCATGGGGTCTGAATCACTGTATAAATAGGAAAACCAGGCAAAGCCACAGTTCCCACTCCATCTACTCCACCCTCATGATCTCTTGGTGGGGCAACAGAACCAGGTTCCCTTTGAAGAGTGAACAAATCTCCAACCCCTAATCCCTAGTGATAAACCCAGGACAGGCCTAAATTTGATTCCCCAGTGAGAGGGACTTCTCTCTCTGACCCACCCTCTTTATTGTCACTCTAGCCTCTGATAAACAGCTGAAGATCTCAGGCTCCAGCACATTACTTACTTTGCTGTCAGTAAAAGCCCCATTCCCTGTACTTCAAGTCAAATTTCAGGGCAGGAATTCTAGAGGGATTTTCCTGAGCCAGAGAAGTAGCCAGAGCTACATCCCACTCTCCCTTTCCCTAAGTCATGAATTACAACTTTTTGAACCTGGTTCTAAGATCCAAGCCTGGGGTGGGGCAGTTCCTTAGGCCTTCGCCACTAGTTAAAACCTGGTCTGTGAGTGTCCTCAAAACCCTGATTCCCTATGACCCCATCCCTTGGGCTTCCCCCCACCAGGAAGAAATACAAGGATAATTCTGTCTGAAAGGGCAGGTTTTCCTAAGGAATAAATACCACTGATATTTGCATGCTGAGGGAACCCTCCAAGCCTCAGTGCAAAGTCTGGACATCCTAAGGAATCTGATGCCATCTCTGCCCAGGACCAAGTGCTTGAAATGACCACATTCAAAGTGGTATCAGTTCCCAACATCATATTAGGGTGATAGCTCCCAACCAAGGTCCTAGAGCCCATAGGGCCTCACCCTCTACTTCTGCCCAAGGACACCAAGCCTCCCCTCCACTGACTACTACTGAGGATTCCCAACTTCTAGAAGCACCATATTTGACTATAGGAAGATTAGGAATTCAGTTAGCTTCTCCAGAAAGGGAAAATGGGGAAACCCTGGATTGGAAAAGATAAAGAAGACCCAAGTCTTGGCACTCAATGCACTTTCCTAGCCATCTGCTTACTGTATGCTTTTACTTTATAGGTGGAGAACCCCAAGACCAGAAAAGTTCAGAGGCACCCTAAAGATTACACAGCGAATTCAGGACAAAGCCAAGCCTGGACATCAAGATAAATTCAAACTGGGAAAAGAGAGCATATATCAGAAGGATGGGGTTAGTGGTAAGTAGTTCCCAGTGGGGCAAGAGGACCTCACCTTCGGGGGGGAAAGAGATGGCTTACAGTCATTAGTGAAGAATAAGGTTCAGGGCATACTGGGTCTGGGATTGCTCTGAGGAATGCCTCCCCCCTTGCCCACCCAGCAACCTTTTGTGCATGCCACAACAAGGATTCTATAAAGGGAGAGGGTTCATCATCCCAACAGCTTTATAGGAGACATTTAGAAAAGGCTCTGGGGTGTGGTTTTGTTCAAAGCATGCTTTGAGATCTACAAAAGTCTATTACCCCCAGGGTGGGTGGAAGGGTAGACTGCCTCCCCTCCTCCACTCCCTGTACCAAAGAAGCCAATTAACCCACGGGCTGGGGGGGCGTGGGGGTGGATGGGGGAGGTGGGTATTGCAGCTGTATCCATCTCAGAACATCTGGTCTCCAGTTGTGACAGGCATCAAGTGGGCCCCAAGGTGTCCAGAGCTGCCCCCTAAGGTTGATGATCTTAGTGTCAATGTTCAGAGAAATGTACACCAAAGGAAATTAGGTCCATGTAGACCCCACCCCCGAGGACTTGCCCAGTCATGTATGTGGCCTGTGTGTCAGGAGCCTGGCATAGTTTCCCTAGGGCTGACCCTGTAAATCAGGAGCTTCTGAACAGGGGGCTGGGGGTGTGGTGAGAGCAGGGCAGCTGGGGAGCAAAGCAAACCTCAAGGGGGCCAGCAGAGGGGGGAAGCAACAAGGCCTCAGCCTGGATCCCAGGCCCATATACTCCTAAGTATGTGAATCCTCAGTGTGGGATCCAGAAAGCTGTGTCTTTAAATCAAGGAGAGGTGCCCCAGCACCCTCCCCCTGCCTCAGAGCCCAGACAGGAAAAGTTGCTTTTCCTTCTGGGAGAACAGGCAGAGGGGGGGAGTCTGGGGACTTGGGAACTGGGGGTGGGGAGAGGAGTTAAGACAACCTGGGAGCCTCCACCCCTGCCTCAAAACCCGAAGATGAGTTATTTATCCCTGTAAACACAGCCATATCCCTCACCCCCAAAGGTCCTTCAGCACCCCCACCAGCAGGATACTAGTTCGGAGCTGTGGCCCCTACAGTGATGTGCTAAATGGAGCCATCCAGACTCTCACTCCAGGGTCCTATTTTAAACAAGGATGGATTTGTCATGTGCCAGAGTTAGCAGTCAGTCTGGGGCCAAGGTTAGAAGATCAGTTTAGGGTCTTGGATCAGAGTTTTTCCCTTTGTGAAGATAAGTGGACCACATGGGCATCAAAATCTTGGCCTCAACCCTCTTCCCTCCCCCAACTTCTCCATTATCTGTACCCAAGGGCTAAGCTGGTGTTGGGACTCCAGCCTATGGAGTCATCTTCCTGGACACAAGGGACAGGGCCTTCATGACCTTGAACCAGTCACTTCCCTCCCTAGAGAAGAGGGGAGAGCAAGGTTCCTGACAGCACAGATGTGTCATCTTAAACCCTGAACATCCCTGGCCCCCACTGGGATGTCTGCAAGAGAGGACACACCATTCTGAGGAAAGCCAGCGTCCTTAGCCTCTCAAGGGGTAAGAGAGCTCCCCAGCTTGGGGGCTTCCAGGGAGACAACACCCCTGTACTTCTGTATGGCACTTGGACATAGGGGGCACAAGTATTCTCATCCTCACTGTGCAGGTGGAGAAACAAGCTCAGAGAAGTTAAGTGATTCTAAGTTCAAGGTCAGACAGCTACCCTCAGAACAAGGATTCAAACCCAGGTCTCCTGATTCCCAGTCCCATGCTCTTTATCACTACACAATACCCTGAAAGGAAATTTTTCCTTCTACAATTTGTCACAGGCATGTGGGGTTGAGGGCTACATAACAGGCTATCTGGGAGGGTGCTATGCAGACTGCTCTCAATCTTGACCTCTGAGGAGTTGACTTAGGTCAAGTTGACTAGAGATGTGTCAGCTGGTGGTCTTTGATAGACCACACCCAAGCTGTGGCCTGGCTGGATATGACCTGAGAGCAATTTTACAACTCCCACCCCAGGAAAACCCAAGACACCCACTCAAGCTATAAGTGACCCTGAGTCTTAAGTCCGTGGTGAACCCAGGGGAAATTTGGCCCAAGATTTCACTGCCACCTCCCTCTGAAGCCCCTCTCAAGCTCATACCTGAGCCAGCATTCCCTGAGCCCCTACCTGACCCCGGGGAGGGGGTGTCCTGTTGGGAGAGAGCTCTAGCAAGAAATGGGGGAGAGAGGGAATGCTCTAGACAGCACTGACATCTCGTTCCCCCGTTCCCCTGTTCCCCCGCACCAGGTCCTCAGAGGAACCCAGAGGAATGCCCAGGATGGAATCTCCCTACACCCTCACGAGCACATCCCCCCCACCCCCAGATTCCTGCCCCAAGGCTTTTGCGCAACGTCTGCCCCTTCTCACAACCAGTCCCGGCTGGGTGGGGCGGCCCTTAAAGAACTTGAAAGGAGTTGGGGCCGTGGATGGGGGAGGGGACCCTTCCGGCGCCTGGGTGGCCCCCAGGAGAACCCCAAGCTCTCTGAGGGGCGCGCACCGCGCCGGTCTCTTCTGTTTCCAGGCGCCTCGCCAGGGTCCCAAGACTGGCGGACCACGCCGCCTGTCCCGCTAAGTAGACGGGGGAGACTTGGCTTCAGGCGCCCGCGCCCATGCCCTCCTCCCCCGCAGTCTCGGTGCCAGCCCGGGACTCAGGACCGTGCCAGGGGCGGAGGCGGGCGGGCTAGGGAGAGTGCCCAAAGCAGGCGAGGGCGCCCCGGACATACCGCCCTTCCTTTCCCTGCCAGCCTCCCTCCAGGGGACCCACACCCTTCCCGGGGCAACCACCCCCCGCCCGCCCCCATACCCACCTTTGCCCCACCGGGCCTCCTTGGCCTGGCCCGACCCGGCCTGGAGCCCGCTCCTCCCGCCAAGAAGTCAGTCCCGGGAAAAGTAGTGACGACCGCTCCCTCTTCCACTTACCGGGCCGAGCCTCCGAGCTCCGGGAGCGGGCGGACAAAGTAGGAGGCGGACGGGCCGGGGGCAAACGGGGGGGCAGGCCTACCGACTGGTCCCCACCCTAGTCACTGGCTGTCCGGCTCGAAGGAGAAATCCTTTTTAAAACCTTCGCCGTCTCCTCCCTCCTCATTACCGCCGGGGAGAGGGAGAAGGAGGGAGCCGGGAGGGAGGGGTGGGGGCGGGACGGGAGGGGCGGGGCCGCCGCCACTGTCCTGGGGACCCAGAGCAGATCCCGCCTCCTCCCTCTGCTGTACCGCGCCCCTCCGGCCCACGGCCCAGCCCCGGACCCAGTCCTCGACCCTTGTGGGCAGCTCTGGCCTGCTCTCAGTGTCCATCCCTAACTGTTCTTAAGTGAGGCCCCTGGTCCGTCGGTGTCTTCACCTGCCCCTAAATCTGACTCCCACCCCGTCACCAACTTTTCCCCTGCCTCTGTTTCTGCCTTCACCTCTCTCAGCCCTATCACCGTTTTGGCTACTACATGTCTTTCTCCAAGTCCCTAAGTGCCAACTCTTTCCATGTCCCTAACTTCCCCAGGTAACTGTCACCAGCTCTGCCCTTGTCCCTCCTTCCCCACTCACTGTGGATAATTCTGTCATTTCCAACTCTTTCCCTGCCTTTGCAGGGACCTTCACTGCCTAGAGCTTTTTTCCTGTTTCTGTTGTCCATGCCCCAAACTCTATCCCCATTCCCATCTCTGTCCTAATTGCTGTCCCTTATTTTGACCCTTCCCTATTTCTTTTCCTGCCTCCAACTCTCTCCTTCCCCCAACTCCTTCCATGTCCCTCTTTCCCTCAGTCTGTAGCTTTCACTGCCTTGGACCTCAGGACCTGCCACTGAGGGATGGGCATGGTTGACTCTAGGGCAGGTGTTGCTCCTCCTTCCTTAACCCTGACATAATCTTCCCTGGCAACTTATGAAACCCATGTTACTTTACTCTTCCCAGAGGTGCTGTCTGTCCTGGGCTGAGGACTCCAAAGATCACCAGAGCACGATGGAGGGGAGTCTTTTGTATAATCTATAGATAATGGGAATTTTCATTCTGTAGGGCCCTGAGCCTTTCCTCATTGACCTGCCCCAAGGGGCTTTCAGCCTCCTATCCAGTCTAAGGACCATAAATCCAGAAGTGGAAGAGACCTTAGTGACCATCTAGTCCCAACCCACTCCTTTTACAGATGGAGAAACTGAGGCACAGAGGAGCGGAGTGATGACCAAAGTCTCCTTGAATAATTCAGTGATTTTGTTTATCCTCCACCAATGCAGATAGAAACTGCTGTATGACCCAGAATCCATCACCCTGCAGCCAACACTTAAGATTCTCCAGATTTAGCTAAACTGTTCCTCAGACAATGGTCCATCACCAGACCTGTATTCAAAGGAATACAACTGGATAACCCAGCCTTCCTAAGCTTCTGCTCAGCCAGCTCAGCCCTCAAGAGTCAGGGTCACCTCCTTGTGTCCACAAGGTACCAAAGGACAACTTTGGTGCCCTGTATCAGTTGTCATTAACAGAGCCAGGTCCTCCGTGTTTTTTGGATGACACCACTCTAAGCCTTGGTGGGACCTGGTCCTGGTATTCCCTTTTCCTTCTCATTCTGTTCCAATAGTCTCTCCCTCTCTTTTCTCCCAACTACACACCCTGGGGTTACTTGGAGAGTAATAGCCATCTCTGTATTAGTCCATTGATGTTTTTGTCTCCCCCCTCATTCCCAGAGCCTGTAGGACATTCACAAACCACAGGCTTGGTACAGGGAAGGCCCTCCAAGAACCTTGTGTCCTATCTTGTGGGTAATGGCAGAGAAAAACTGCACCAAGTTACTCAGGTTGGCAATTGGTAGGTGGGGTTGGGGGCCCTAAAGCCAGGGGAGGGACATTCAGGATCCTCAGTAGAGAAGAAGTACTGTCAGGTACCATCAGGACATACCCATCAGCTTACCTCGATCATCTCTGGAAGCCTTGCAGCCCAAGGTGGTACCTGCAGAAGGAGTGGCCTAATGGGGGTTGGAGGGCCCTGGGAATTAATGGGGGGGGGCCAGCTTAAGTGAAATCGAAATGGAAAGCAACCATGATCAATATGATTCAGCTCCCTTTCTCCTGCCCTTCTCCCTCCAGACTGTAGGAACCAACAATAGAAAATTGTATTTGGGGGTGGGGTGGAGATACCATGTCAGATAAGAGATGGCAGACTTAGACCTTGGTCCTTGAGTGGGACTACCATAGTTCCTGGGGGAAAGGAAATGGCCTTGGTCACTCCTGCCTGGCCCTTTCTCCCTAGCATATGTAGGCAGGTTTTCTTCTAGAACTCTCATGACATCGAACTTAACTAGCATCTCATCTACCCAATAGCCTCTATCCTCCCCACAAACTGAATTCTGTAGCCCCTTCATAAAGGGGAGCCCTGGAATGGGTGGTTTGGGGTCCAGATGAACACCCTCATGTGCCCTCTGCCATGTTGGCCCAGGGCAAGTGACTGTGCCTGGTAGGCAGTGCCCAACAGGTTGGGGCATGATGGGGAGTAGATCCAGCCTCCAGGAGCCTAAGGGAAGAATGAGAATAGCCTAGAATTCCCCGACTCAGGGTGGGGCCCAGCCCCCAGGGCATGCCTGCCCCACCTCTCACCTGCTCCCCTTATTCCTTCCCACATCCCCCACTTCATCCTTGGTGTCTGGAGCCCCTATGGACTACATTGCCATTTCATCACTCCCCATCTAGAACCACCCTCCTTCCCCTAGCACATGAACTCTGCACAGTGGAGGCACAAGCAGCAATCTTTGTGTTTGAGGTACAAACTAGCTAAACCTTGCTTACCCTACAGACCCTCTCCATGCCTGGATAATCTTGGACACTTCACAGCCTCTCTGCTTCCATCATCCCCAGCAGCCCCGCCCCACAGGTGGCCATTCTGTCCTACATCCCAGCCCACCCCCAACCACAATCCTTGCCATCACGAGGTATCATTAGATTTGGCATACTGGCCATCACTAGGCCATCAGCCAAGACTCCAGGAAGAGAGGGATAAATCCAAGGGGACTCCAGCACTCCTTGGCCCCAGGGATCCCCTTGTCTCTCCTTGAGAGTGTCAGGTCAGAACTCAGACACCACATTCTCACACACACACATACACACACCCCACACACAGACCAGCCGGGCCCCATGGCAACGTTGCATACAGAGACATCAAACAGGCTGGGGTTTAGGAAGTTGGCTTGGTAGACCTACGTCACTGTGGTTATCACTGCTCTGAGCAGCAGCAGTGGGCCCGTGGCCCAGTCTGAAGGCACTGCAGCCTGGCCTCCCTGCCCACCCCCACTGCCTTGACAGCCTTGGTTTTCTCCATGCCAAGGGGCCCATGCCTGCCTGTTGTCCCGGTAACCAGCCATGTTATGGATCTACTCTGGGATCCCCAGCCGCTCCCCACATCCGGGAAATGCCTGGGCCTATGTTTCCCCACCCCTGGGCTTGGAATCTCAGAGTACAAGGAAAAGGGTCTGGCTCATACACTGTTCCCTCTAGGGGACCAGAGGCACTGGATGGGGGGGGGCAAAGAGCTCCAGATTCTTCCCACCTTACCTTGAGGTTTCTTTGGACTAATAGCTAGTGTTTTAGCTACCAGTCCAAACTTCCTTGGTGGTCTGGGACAGAATCTCAAGACCCAGCCTCAAATGTGATGAGGGGACTATAATGGGGTACATAAGCCCCAATGTGGTCCTAGTCCCTACCCACCCATCCTTGCCTCTAGTGGATCCTTGGTGAGATTCCCAGTGGCCAGGCCCAAAGAATCCCCTCGGAAGGGCAGCGGCTGGGCGTTAACCAAGGGCATAGGGTGAGTCAGGAGAGAATAGGGCTCAGTGCCCCCCACCCCTGCTATGCCTGCACATCATACCACCCGCCCACCCTGGATGCTGACTCACCACCACCCAGAATACTCATTGACAGATGATTCCTGCCCCAAAAGTTACTAAGGTACCACTGCAACAGGCTGGAGCCATCAGAAGGGGAAGTCCCAGCTGCTACCAGAAGGTACTTCCCAGGTTAAGGAGGTTGGGGAAAATCTATGAAGATTCATAGAACTTCCAGAACCACATGTGGTAGCACATCTGTTGGCCCAGCTGCCATCCTAAGCAAAGCCCAGAGACTGGCACATACAGAGTTAACTAGGGGCCCTTCTGGGGTCTTATACCCCATCTCCCCCCAGGATCTCAGCCCCTGTGATGTCACTAGGGTTGCCATAGCAACCACTGGAAGTTCCCAAATAAAATTACTGTGTCGGGTTAAGTTTCCTTGGAGCTAGGCAGCGGTAAACAATGGCAGGCGAGGCCAGTCTGGCCGGGCTGGGGGGCCCAGGAGGGGGCCCAGATCCAACCTCAGCCCCTTCTCCCACCCCCACCAGTGAGGAGACGATACTGCTAAGAAACTGGGCATTGATTGACAGAGACAGAGGTGGAAAGAGAGCTGATGGCAGAGACAGACAACAGAAAGAGGACCATAGGGAGAGAGCTGGGGAAGAGACAGGAACAGATGTGGGTACAGACACTGCCCCCTCCAGGGTACAACTTTAGGCCCCCAGGGGCCAGATGGGTAATGGAAGGGACAGTCTTGTAGCGGGGGGAGAAGAATGAGATTGAAAGGGTCTAAAATTTGGGGGTGAAGCTTCGGATAAGAACAAAGGGGCTCATTGGGCTTCAATCCTTATCCCCAAGCTCCCACCCCCACTGTTGCTTTGCTAGTCAAAGGCTCCAGCTTGGCCACCCCAAGATCCCTCTGTGGTTTTTCCTAGCTTCCTGGCTTCCAAATATCTGGCTTCTGACAGCACCCTCACTTCCTGTTGCCTCTTTAACTGAGAGAAGAGGTAAAAATCACCACAGCCTTCCTTGTGGGTCCCCTGCCCCAATCCAGACAGCATCAGCTCCCAGGCCTACCCAGCCATGTGGGATCAAAGAGGGTTGGAGGGGGGAGAGACAGAGAGGCTGGGAGAGCTTAGAAGGGCAGGCAGCCAGTTACTAACTATAAATGTACAGAGAGACAGAGAGAGAGAGAGAGAGAGAGAGAGAGCTTGCTCCAAACCAGAATGAGGAGAGAGTGACAAAAGCCAAGGTCTCCTCCCAGCTCTTTGCTCTCACTTCCCTTCTTTCCTATCCTTCCCTCCCTCTTCCTTCCTACCTCAGACCTCTCTGTCCTGTCCTTTCCCTCCCTTCTCCAGACTCCGGGAGAGGATTGAAGGTGCATAATTAGGAGGGTGGGAGCACTTGAGGAAAGTAACAGGATCATTAAGCTGAGAACCTCAGAGGCCAGTTTCCTTAGATGCTTCTTCTGCCCATCGGTCACCACTGTCCAATGAACCCCTGTCCTGACCAAAGAAACAGCCCTGACCTCGGAGTCTGAAAGACAAGTCAGTTCTAAAAGTGGGCCAGGAGCAGTTCTGGAAGGTGCAGCCCAGAAGTTGATTTGCTCTAGGTTTGGGATTATCAGAGATGATGAAGGGGGTGGTTGGGCAGGACTCAACGAGGTAGAAGATAATGGGTTTCTTCTCCATTCTCTGCCTTTCCTAACCCCCAGATGCACCTCAAATTTTCCTGCCTCCATATTTCCCAGAGTAGCTAGTTAAGGAAAAGTTTCAGTGGCTGGAAATGGAGCCAGGTCAAATGCCACTCTAGCATTAGGACCCTAGGCTCTGCCCAGGCTTCCCACTGTCACCAACTCCCGGGGCAATAATGTCCTTTCTAGGTAATTGGCTCTAACTGGCCAGACCGAAGGACCTATGTGGCCAGTCCACACCCAGCCCACACTGGACACATTCCTCCCTGATGACTAAGTCTGGAAGGGTGGATCTATCTAGCTCATTATTTTGACTATTATGGGATACTGGGATCCCCTTTTAGAATGACCCAACTGAGGTCCTTATCTGCTAGGACTCTTCTCCACCCCACTCCCATCCTACCAGAAAGAAAGACCTGCCTGGCATATGTAATGAGGAGGAGAGTGAGAGACAACACTCAAAACCTTCCTCCTCATAGACCTGGATGCCTACAGGTGCTGGCACATATGTCATGGACTAGATATGTATATGTATATAGGGGCCAGACCTTGGATTGGAATTGCAAGAGGAAGAAACTTAGTCTCAGAGAATGAGTTGCCTGGTACACTGAGGTGAAGTCCCTTGCTCAGTGAGGTCACACAGCCAGTATGAGTTTCAGAGGGGTGCTTTACCCACACACACACATGTCACTGGTGGCATCCCTGTCTTGGTACTTTTGCACAGGTTTGTGGCCAGTCTTCTGTGGAGCCCTCCCCTTTGATTCCAGGCCCATCTCTCATGCAGACCCTTTCGCTCTCCCCAGCTGAAGCAAAGATGTCTTCCCTTCCTGTGGCCTCTCGTTAACTCCCTCACTTTGTTCCTCTACTTAGCATCTATATTGTTCCTTCTTTCACCTGTGTGGGTCTCATCTTTCCAGTGTGATGGGGAGCTGACCAGAATAAGGCAGAGTCCCTTCTTATGTTTCCTCAAAGGCCCAAAGCTAGGCGCTAGAGGAGTTCTCACAGGTGCTGCTTTTCATCTGCACCCCTTACCCAGGAACAATCTGACCTCGTGGGAAGAAAGCCAGTTGACTGCTTACAGGGATACAGAACCTGCCCTCTAGGTCCTTGGGTTCAGCCTTTTGACTGAGTCCAAGTTTTCCAGAACAAATCCTTTTATTAAGGGGATTTATTCTGTGAAGTTTGGATTCAATCAAAGGGCTGGACTGGAGGACCCAGAGGGTCACATGTGGCCCCTGAGGCTGCAGGTTACCCACCCTGGGGAGCTATAGGTTCAAATACTACCACTTAATGCCTATGTGATCTCCGAGCCTAAGTTTCTCCATTTGTCTAGTGAGAGGGTTAGGTTACACAGGGACAGGAGCTGTGGTTTCATTGATTTAGGGAGCTCTTGGATAAAGAAGTTTCAAAGCAGGCCAGCAATTTCTCTGCTAAGTCGGTAGAGTACTAACTAAGAGGTGAAATGATTTGCTGGGGGTCACACAGTTTATGTCAGAGCCAGGGCCCATCAGCCAGGTCTTCAGACTTCAAGGCCACCTTTCCATCCCCTGTACCTTGCTTGCTCTTGAACTAAATATATTTCAATGGTCATCTACTCAGCACTGCTTTTTATTGCAAGGCTTTATTTCTAGCTATAGGTCAGGGCTGTGACCCTGTGTTGCTCTCAGGTCCCTATGTTCCTCAAACATGCAGAAGGCCACAGTGACAGCTGCCACATTGGGAGGGGGAGGGAAGGGGAGCAGGTGGGCTAGGGCCCAACATGAAGGGAACATCCTTTTTTACTCCAAAAAACCTTTCCTTCTCTGCCTGTCTTCCTGCCAGAGTCAGTTTGGTCTTTCTACTCTTCCCCTTCCCCCCCAAATGAGTGAGGAAGAAGGTGCAGAGCACGAAGTCTCACCTAGGGAACATTACAAGTTCTACCTTGCCCAGAGTTCTTTTCCCACTCCTCACTGCCACTGCTTCTCACATGACGTTCCTCCCCAAGGCCAGTCTCACCCTTAAACTTTGTCAGCACATCTATTGCATCTCTGACTCCAAGGCTGCTATGGGGAAAATCATCCTCAAAAGGTACCCAGTTCCAATCCCAGGACCACAGGTCATGGTGGAATGGAAAGAGCAGGGTCAATGGAAAGAGGAGGACAGAAGATTTGTGTGACCTTGGGCTCTTGGAAGGGGGGGGGGGGCTGTGCAAAGTCACCAGCCTCACTTTCTCCTCCAGAGCCATCTGAGCCCAATGATCAGATCTAGATCAGTGGGAAGCCTTGGCCCTTTTAAGCTAAGGTCTTTAACAGGGCTCAGTTTGCCACCTTGGCCTAGTCACTTCTCTCTGGGTGTCAGTTTCCTCAGCAAAAAATAAAACAAGACTCTTGTGAAGATAAATCTTAAAACTGCTTGATACATATCAGTGATTTATTATGCAGCATTACTTGCTTGAAAGGGACCTCGGAAATAATCTAATACAACCTGCCCTCCTTTTTAAGTTAGAGGGTAAGAACCAAGGCGGGAAGAGGGAAAGAGTACCACAGATCGCACAACTGGAATGCCAGCTCAGTTAAGACTCCGATACAGTGCTCTTCCGAGTGTTGCCTTTCATGGCAGGCCCTGCAAGGTATGCACTTACGGACTGCAAGCGGCTTAATTCTAGCTCGAGATCCTATCTCTCCTGCCTCGGCCCTCCTCTTCTCCACTTTGTACCTGCAAACTCCTCCTCCCAGTGGCTGTCTCCAACCCAGCTGGACTTCTGCTTTCTACTAGTGATAACGCTCTGTCTCCGCACGTCTCACTCTCCTTCCCCCACTCTCTCTCCCTTTTTCTTTCTGGCTTTCTCTCTCGCTCTTGTGTGTGCGCATATCTCTCTTAAGCTAGAATACCGACAGTCTAGAGAGCTGCAGCTGGAAGGGGAGCGAGAGCCAGCTCCGCGCCCTGTCTGGTCCCAGAGTCCCGGCTTCCGAGGCTGGGTCGGCCCGGGCGGGGCGGGGCGGGGCGGGGCCGGGCCGGGCCGGGCCGGGCTGGGCGGGGTCCGGCTGGCAGGCGGCGCAGCCTCCGCGTTGCCCGGCAACGCGGTGTTTGTTGGCGGCTGCGGCGGCCCGCGGGCGGGGGGCGGGGCCGGGCGGCTAGTGAGTCACAGCGGCGTGACTCAGGGTCCGGCCGCGAGCCCAGCCGTCTGGCGGGCGGCCCGCTCAGGCCGGCCCCGCCTCCAGCCTCACCGCCCCCCAGCCCCGCCCCTAAGCTGGTCTCCCAGTGCTGATCCTACTAGTCCTAACCCCGGGAAACTGAGAAGCCCAGAAAGGGGCACTGCCCCAGGTAACACCGTTCATTATACTTTTTAAAAATTTTATTGAGGTATTTTAATGCTATCTTCATTTCCGAACCTATCCCTAACCTCAAGAAGCAAGCAAGCCATCCATTGTTAACGAAGAATAAAAAAAGATTATAAAAGCAGTCCAGCAAAACTAACCACAGCAACAAAGAATGACAGCAATGTTCCACACCCATAGTCACCCACTAATGCAAAGAAGGGAGGGAAATGCCTTTTCGAATATTTTCCCCAGTTTCAAGTTTGGCTGTTAGAATTACACATATTTGGCTTTTGGGATTTGGGTTTGCTTTGGGTTTTTTGGGTCGGTTTTTTTTGCCTCTTTAGGTTCTGCTCACTTCACTTGCATCAGTTCATATGAGTCTTGCCATGCTTTTCTGAATTCTTTATATCCACCTTTTTAACTATGCAATAATATTTCATTGCTTTTATATGCTAATTCATTTAGCCAATCTATGGGCATCTACTTTGTTTCCAGTTCTTTGGTGCCACAAAAAGTGATACTATGATTATTTTGGTGTATGTGGGATCTTTCTGTCTGACCTCTTTGAGGTATATGCCTAGCCTTGAGATTTCAAAAGGGAAAAGGGGAGGAAGGAGAGAATTCTTGGCACTGGAGATAGATAGTCTGCACAAAGAGAGAGTCAGGAAGTCTCACGAACAAGGAAGAATAAGTAAGCTAATTGGCCTGGAACCTACTTAATGGGTGAAGGGGAGTGATGTGAAATCTATCTGGAAAGATAGGTTGGAGCCAAATTTTGAAGAGGTTCAAATGCCTAACACAGGGTTTACATTTTATCCTAGAGAGAATACGACAGCCACTGGAACTTTGTGATATAAGGACTGACATGAGCAGACCTACACTTTAGGAGTATCAAGTTGGCAGCTGCTTGGATGATAGACTGGAGAATGGGAGAGACTGAGTAGGAGGCTTCTGCAGTAAATTGTCGAGGAGACAGGTCTTGAAGAACCTGAATGAGGGTAGTTCCTAGGGGAGTGGATAGAAGTGCCAGATGGGAGCAATGTGGAGGTAGGCTCCACCAGGCTCAGCAACTGACTGGACATGAGTGGTGATCAAGAAGGGAAGGGTAAGACTAACTCTCTGGATTTAAACCTAGGTGACTTGAAGGATGATGGGGTCTTCAGCAGAAACAAGGAAGGTAAAAAGAGAAGCTGGGGTAAGGGTAAAAACAATGAATTCCATTTTGGACATGTTGAGTTTGAGATACCTATGGGACATCCACATGGAGATGTCTTTCTAGCAGTTAGTTGGTAATGAGGGACTGTGGACTGTATAGATTTGGGAGCTGTTTGTGTAGAGATGATAGTTTTATCTGTGGGAATTGATGATATCACCTAAGGACACTGTAGAGACAGAAGAGAAAAAGACCCTGGACAGATAGATCCCAAACACAGAAGAAGGATATGAATGATGATCCAGCAAAGGAGACTTGAGAAGGAACATTCAGACAGATAGGAAGAAAGACAGGAGAGTTGAAAACCCACAAAGGAGAGATTATCCAGGAGAGAGGGAATGGTGACCATTGTCATCAAGTTAACAAGAATGGTGGTTGTCCTTCGTCTTGAAGAGGACCAAAACTACACCACCATGCTAAAGTCAAGTTTCAATGTGTCTGACTGGCTGATCAGACCAATATGAGCTCAGAATGCTGTACCACAGGGTGGCACAAATAGTCTGTGTGAACATTTGGGGTGGTATTTTGGAATTTCTGCAACCTGCATTTCCTTTGAGCTGCTTCAATTCTGCTTTGCTCATAGAGCACAGCACCTTCTCTGATGTGGGCACACCATGCTGAGCAGTCCTGTGCCAGTGTCTCCCATGTCACACAATCAATTCCAGAGTTCTTGAGAGAGACCTTGCAAGTGTCCTTGTATCTCTTCTTCTGACCACTGTGTGAATGCTTGCCCTGTGTGAGTTCTCCACAAAACATTCTTTTTGGCAAGTGTATGTTTTACATTTGAACAACATGGCCAGCCCATCAGAGTTGTGCTCTCTGAAGCAGAGTTTGAATGCTTGGCAGTTTAGTTTGAGTAAGGACCTCAGTGTCTGGTATCTTATCCTGCCAGGTGATTTTCAGAATCTTCCTAAGACAGTTCAGATGGAAACGATTCAGTTTCCTGGCATGGTGCAGGTAGATTGTCCAGATTTCACAGGACTACAACAATGAGGTCAGCACAATGGCTCTGTAGACCTTCAGTTTGGTAGTCAGTTTAATACTTCTTCTCTCCCATGCCTTCCTTCGGAGCCTCCCAAACAGGAACTAACTGTGGCAATTTGTGTGTCAACCTCATTATCAATGTGTACATCCCTGGAAAGTACACTGCCAAGGTAAGTGAACTTATCCACACCATTCAAAACTTCTCCATTTGCTGTAACCAATGGTTCCAATTATGGATGGTATGGTGGTGGTTGATGGAGCACCTGTGTTTTCTTAGTGTTGTTAGGCCAAAATTAGCACAAGCAGCAGAGAATTGATCCATACTTGTTGCAAGAATAAGGAATTCACAAGAATAAAGTTTGAGAAAAGGCCCTTCACTGGATTAACATTTAAGAGTGAGAATCTTAACCTGGAGTCCATGCACTTATTTTTAAAAGATTTTGGTAACTGCATTTCAATATTATTGACTTCCTTGGTAATCCTATATATTTTATTTCATGCATTTTAAAACATTCTGAGAAGGGATCCATAGATGTCACCAGACTGCCAAAGGGGTGTCCATGACACACAAAAAAAGGTCAAGAATTCATGATTTAAGATATCTTTGACAACTAGCTGGAGTTGGAATCAGGAAGACTTTAGTTCAGAAGTGATTTCAGATATTGCTAGCTGTGTGACCCTGGACAAGTTACTTAATTTCTCTGGGTCTTAGTTTCTTCATCTGTAAAACAGGGATAATAATAGCACCTAATTCCCAGGGTTATTGTGAGGATCTGTTGAGATAACATTTCTAAAGTGCTTAACAAATCTTAAAGCGCTATGTTAGTCACTATTGTTGTTATCTTGCAAAAAGCAGTTTCCAACAAGGGGTGGCATCAGAGGTCTAACTGAAAAGTGAGGAGGAAGTGGGTAATAGAGACAGGGAGTCAGTCCCTCTCTTAAAGTCTGACTAGGGAAAAGGAGATAATACTACTAGGACGATAGCTTGATGGCAGGGTCAAGTGAGGGTTTGGTTTTTTGGTATGGGAGACTGCATGTTTACAATAATAGAGAAAGAACCATTTGATAGAGATTGAAGATTTTGGGTGGGGCAGGATGAGAAGGCTCACTCTGAAAAGAAATGGGATGTAGTCAGTCAGTCAGTAAGGATTTATTAAGTACCTATTATGTGCCAAGGGCTGGGGGACTATTTGTTGGGAATATCAGAATGAGAATTCTGGGGCAGCTAGGTGGCGCTGTAGTGGATAGAGTGCCAGGCCTGGAGTCAGGAGGACTCATCTTCTGAGTTCAAATCCATCATCAGACACCTACTAGCCATATGACTATACTCGGCCTCAGTTTACTTATCTACAAAATGAGCTGGAGAAGGAAATGGCAAACCATTCTGGTGTCTTTGCTAAGAAAACCCCAAATGGGGTCACAAAGTGCCGGACACAATTGAAAAATGACTCAACCACAATGTGCCAGATACTGTGCTAAGAAAGACAAAAACAGTCCCTGGTCTCAAGAACCTCACAGTCTAGTGAAGGAGACAATACAAAAACAACTGTGTAGAAACAAGCTATATGCCTGTTAAGTTGGAAATAATCAGCAGAGGGAAGGCAGTAGAATTAAGAGGAAATTGGCAACAGCTTCCTGTAGAAGGTAGGATTTTACTGTGACTTGAAGGAAGCTAGGAGGTAGAGGTGAGGAAGGAGAACATTCCATTCGTGGAGGACAGCCAAGGAAAATGCTCAGAGTTAAGAGATGGACTTCCTTGTTCAAGGAACAACAAGTAAGTCAAAGTCCCTGAATTATAGAGCATGGAGTGGGGGAGCAGGGTGAGGGACAGTTTAAGGAAGGGACAAGTTCTGAAGGGTTTTGAATGACAGAGGCATTTATGTTCACTCCTAGAGGTGACAGGGAGTCACTGACATTTGAGTAGGGAGGAGGGAAGGCATGGTCAAATCTATGTTCTAGGAAGATCACTTTAACAACTAAGTAGAGGATGAACAGAATGAAGAGAGATTGGTGGGAGGGATACCAACCAGCAGCTACTGCCACCAGAGGAGAGGAGGGGGCATATACAATTCAATAGATGTTTTGAAGGTATGATTGACAGGCCTTGGCAACATATTGGATATAGGGAGTGAGAAATAGGAGGTCAAGGATGACACCTAGGTTTCAAGCCTGGGTGACTAGCAAGATGGTGGGACCCTCCACATAATATGGAAGTTGAGAGGAGGGGAGAATTTGGGGGGAAAGATAATGAGTTCAGTTTTGGGCTTGTTGAGTTGAAACTGCCTACTAATTATCCAGTTGGGGAAGTCTTAATAGGCAGTTGTAGGTGAAAGTCTGGAGGTCAGAAGAGAGGTTAGGACTGGATAAGGAAATCTGAGGATCATCAGCATAAAGATGATCATTGAATCCATGGGAGCTGATGAGATCACCAGGTGAAGAAGTAGAGAGGGAAAAAAGAGGGCTCTATCCCAGACCCTATGGAATACCCACAGTCATGGGGCAGGACCTGGATGGAAATCCAGCAAAGGAGACTGAGAAGGCAAGATAGGCAAGAGGAGAACCAGGAGAGAGGAGTGTCACAGAAACCTAGAGAGAAGAGAGTATCTAGGAGAAGACGGTGATGGACAGTGTCAGAGGCTGCAGAGAGATCAAGGAGAGTGAGGACTGAGAAGGACCACTGGATGTGGCAGCTGAGAGATCATTAGTAACTTTGGAGAGAGCAGTTTCAGTTGAATGATGAGTCTGGAATATAGACAGTTCAGAAGAGAGGGAGAGGAGAGAAAATGGAGGCTCTAGGGTATAAGTGGAGGGGTTGGTCTTGGCAAAGAAAAGGATCACCTCTTCCTCAGAGTCTGGAGAAGAAAAGCGTGAGTTATGATGTCAAGGGGATCTGAGGCACAGAATTAGAAGAGGAGCTAAGGCTGGCTGGTCTCGATTTTTATGGGCAAAGAGAGAAGTAGCTATCCTTAAAGTCAGGAAGTTTTGCCTCTGACACATTTGCTATTGTACCATGGACGATTTATTTAATTTATTTATGGTGAAATAATTCTATGAGAGTAAGCTCTTTGAGGGCAGGGACTTTTTTTTTGCCTTTATATCCCCAGCCCCTAATACAGTGCCTAGCGTGCAGTAGGTGCTTAATAAATAGTTGCTGAATTGAACTAAGCTGAAGTCACTCTGCTAGGCCCTGGGACTACAAAGTAGAAAAGGAAACAACACCTGCCTTCAAGGATCTTACTTCTACCTAGGAATAGAGTATGTGTACAGAGAAGTAAACAAAGTTCTTGGGGGAGGGAAAGAGCCATCCCAGTTTGGAAAGTCAGGGAAGGCTTCCTGTAAGATGTAATACCTAAGATGGTCCTTGAAGGAAGTTAAAGTTTCTAAGAACTGGGCAGACATTTCAAACATGGGGTCACCCTGTTCGAAGGGACAGAAGTGGGGGAGCTGGATTCTAGGAATAGCCAGAAGTTCAGTTTGGCGGGAGCAGAGTGACTCAAGGGTGAGAATATGCACTTTCTGGAAAGGTAGGTTGGGATCAGGATGTTTTAGAGGGCTAGTTTGTGTCTTATATTCATAGCAGTAGGCAGCTGCTGAAGGTTTTTGAGTAGGGTAGTGACGTGATCAAACACGTACCTTGCTTTCCTTGCTCTGTGACTGCATTGAGGCGGTTATTGCCTACAGTAGTAGAGATGCAGGACTTCTCATTCTTTGTGATTCTTGTCTATCTTATCCCCCATAGGGTTCTACCCAGTATGTTTGGAAGCCCTTCTCTAGCAGCCCACCAGTTACCCCTCTCTCATGGTGCATGACCAGCCTACCTCCTCATCCAGCCACATATCTCTGAAGAGATCCTTTATGCCAGTTCTCCTGGTAATATTTGGTAACCTACTCACACTCACCATGCCCTTCTGTCTTTGAAAAATGTTAATAGCAATGGAGAAGATGGGTGAGAGAAGGAAGAGAATGGAAACAGGGAAACTAATTGGGACACTCCTGCCTGAATGAGAAATGAGGGCCTGAATTAGGGTAGTCTGAGGTGTTAGTATGTTAATGTGAGGAGAGAAATGCAAAAGATTTTACAGAAATGGAAACAAGATGACTCCACATGCGGGCTGCTTTCCCTCCAACACCCCCTATAGGCAGGAAGTGGTCAGTGTAGCCTCCCTCCCCCCAAGATCTCGCCTGTGGAGGCCTTCCTTCTTGAAACAGGGAAACCTGTTAAAGTAGAATTCAAAAGCCCTCGAAATAGATGGGCCTGCTGGCAAGGACAGGGAGAGACAGGCAGGGCTGACCTGAGCTGGAGGAAGAGGAAGCTAGAGGAAAGAGGGGTGGGATGGTACAAAACAGGGTAATGGGACAAGTCACTTCACCTCTGGAAGCTGAAGTTTCCTAATCTGTAAAAATGGGGTTAATAATACTTGTGCTACCTACCTCAGAAGACTATTGGGATGAGGAAAATTATAAAGTGTTATAAGATTGGGCCTCATTATAGGGCGTTGTGTACAGCAGGATGGTATTTTAGAGTGTAAGCAATCTTAGACATGATTTCTAAGATAAGACCATCCTGAAACATTAAGTCTTTCTTAGCTGGAGTCTTCCTGGGAAGATGTTAGCTGGAAAAGGCTGGCATCTCTAAGATGGGGAAGGAATCTCGAGCATTGTGAGCAAAGGCTGTTGATCAGAGGATCCCATCTGGATGGGCAGTATTAGGAGATGACCCTGGAAGGGAAGGACAACCTAAGGTTTTTGAGAGCCTTAGACACTGGGCAGAAGGATTTTGTGGTCCTCAATAAAAGAAAATACAGGTAAATGCTGTGTAAGTTAGTGTGGCGATGGAAAGGCCTCTTTACAGTTGGGGACCTGAGTTCAGATTTCCACCTCTGACACTTAACTATCCTTGTGACCTTGAAAAAGGCCTTTTTCAGCTTGTTTGAGCCTCGGCTTCCTCACCTTTAAAATGAAGACTGGAAAAAGAGGGGCTTCAACCATGTTCCCCACATACTGGGTGGGGATGGAAACAAAAGTGCTCAGAGTTTTAGGGGATATCCTTGGAAGACAAGGCCAGAGGGAAGCTTGGTATGATTAAAGCTTGTCCCTGCTCCAGGTGGGGATAGCTAGCCCAAAAACAGTTTCAGGGGCCTGTAAAAACCAGGACAGAGATGAGGGATTGGAGGGATCTGAAAACTGGCTCTAGAGGAAAAAGGGGAGTGGGGAAGAACCCTCGAGACCCCATTCCCTGAGTACACACAGATGCACGCACATCAGGATAAATCTGAGTGTCCCAATGGAAGGAGCTGGCAGGAGATTCCCAGAGGGGGTGGGGTGGGGGAGGGGGCCTGTGGCATGAGTCAGAACCCAGTAATGTGCCAGTGAGTCACCAACAGGGCGGGGTTCCCCTACTTCTCCCCCCCCTCCAGTCACTCACACAAAGGCCCTTTGAGAAAAGGCGAGGAGGCCTCAAGCCCCCATTTCCCCCTAACCCCAGCTGCCGCCCCACCCACAACCAAGATCCCTACCAACAACACTTCAAATCTCCATGAAGCCTGAAGGCCAAATGGTGCCAAGTCCCCCAGGGTCCACATGTGCCCAGTAAGCCCCATCCTATGGCTTGGCTGGAAGAAAAGGTCACAATTTTAGGGGGGGAGGGAAGTCAGGTTGGAGGCGCCTACAGGATGGGGCTGTCCAGGCCTCAGGGAGGTGTCTGGCTTGCCTGAGTCACTCTCAGGGACAGAGGGTCTTATGACTTGGGACCTATGCAGTGGGCAAATTGAGTCAGGCCGTCTCTATGTTGGGGAGGCGAGAGGGAGGGGAGAAACCTCTGGTACTTGTTTGAATCTAAGAGTTCTGGTTGGGGCACACACATCTAGCAGCCCCCTAGCATGCTTTCACCCAGCAATGTCCCTATCTCAAGGCAAAGTATTGCTCCCTTTGCCCAGTCATTCCCCAAGGGCAAAACATGGGACCTTTGGAAGTCTGCTTCAGCTGCTGGGCCTCTTGCCTTACCCTCATGTCCATCTTCCTCCAACCCCCAGAAGCAGCTCTAGGAACCTCCAAACTGCTGTGCCTGGGAAGGAATGGAAAGGGGGCACCCACAGTTTTCCAAGCCCCTCTGTAGGCATATCTCCTTAAGCACTATCTCCCTTCTCCTTTCTACTGCCTGGGTCTTGCTTCACTGCTTAATATTTGTCCCACCCCAATCCCCTAGTGCCAGGGTGTGAAGAGGTAAAGAGAGACTTCACAGAATCTCAGCTGGCAGGGGCCTCAGATGGCATCTTGTCCAAACCATACATGAACAGGAATCCCCTTTATAACATCCCTAAGAAACAGAGGCCAGATGACAGCTCATGAGGGGGCCCATCACACCTTGGGATAATTGTAATTGGTAAGAAAGTTTTTTGGTTTTTGTTTTACATTACCCCCAAATCAGCCTCTCTACAACTTCCCCAGGTATTCTTAGTCTAGCCTTCTGAGGCCAAGCAGAACAAATCTGTTCTCTCTTCCTAATGGCACCCAAATGGAGCTGGGAGCCCATTAATTGGGAGATCTCCAATTCAGCAGTTCTTAACCCATCCAGGCCTGCAAATCCCCTGCAACTCTAGTCCAAGTCATTGAATTCTGTTTGCTCCAAGGTTTCCCTTGAGGCTTTCCTGGGAGGCTCCACCCTATGACTAGCTCATTCTCTTCCTTGAGAACTTTTACTCTTGTTCTTTGAAGTTCCTCCTTGGCAACATGTTGCAGCCTGCTTACAGGGACCAGACACATCCAAGGGCCGCTGGTATGATGGATTTAAGGTTTTTTTGATGCCATACAGGCACTTAGACAGACGGTATTTAAAAGATGGGTTTTTGCCCTCATGGGAGGTTTGAGGTAATTCATTATCCACTCTTACTGTCTATTCCAGATGTACTGATAGGTTGTATATGTAAAGATGGACTCCCCTTCATGGCTCCCACATGTGGTCCTACAGTTCTGCTGCTCCTCGTAAGTCTTTGCTGCTCCATATTAAACATTCCCAATTCCTTCCCCATGTTCTCCTAGGGCCCCCATGCAGGCCCTCTACAGCCTGGTTGCCCTCCCTTAGACTCATTCAGGCTTTTCAGTGGTGGAGATGTTAGAGGAGCTCCATCAGATCCTACCTTTGGCTCTTCCTGCCTCTGGGAGCTCAGTCAGGCCCTTTCTCTTTCCCATCTGTAAATAAGGGGGTTGGCCTAGATAATCTCTAACGTCTATTCCAGTTCCAAAATTATGATCCTATAACTCTAAAAATGAGAGAGCTGAAGAATCCATACCATGATCACATGGCACTACCTCCTATTTTCCTTATGTAGGGAGGTAAGGATGAAGTTGGGACCACCTCTGTGTCTCCCAAAGCCTCCCCAGGTACCTATGAAAACTGGGATGAAAGAAAGTACAGGGAGATCTGGGAGCCAGGGAAAAGGGACACGAGAAAGATGGAGTCCTAACAGTACCAAAGACGCCCACATACCCCAGGCTGGGCAGGAGTTGTCCATCCTGTTCCTCAGTAGCCACTGGCAGGCAGTTCCCAGATGGCTTCTCCTTAGTTATGGAGGGGAGGTCTGACCAGAACACTGGTCAGTGTGCCTGGGCACCAGCTCCAACGGAAGGGCTCATGAGATGAGATTTCCAGTATTAGGGGGAAGGTCAAACCTTTCTCAGTCTCCATTTCTTCTCTAAAATCATGAGATTCAAGGAGGCAGCCTAAGCAATGCAGTGAAGAGGAGTGGAAAGAGATCCCCTTCTCTGGGCTGAAGGCAGTGGGCCTGACTCTAGTTACTGCTCTGACACAAATTCTTAGGATCTTATGTTTGGAGGGGTGGTGGGGAACCATTCCATCTCCCTTCGGCTAGAGGGGGAAATGGGTTCTGGAAGAAAAGTGATCTGGCCAAAACCACACAGGTAATAAATAGTAAGATTTTAACCCAAGGCTTCTGAGTCCAAATCCAGTCATTTTTTCCCTTGGCCAAGCCTTCTTCCTGCTCTGGTCTTCATTTTGCTCCTTTAAAGTGATTAGGTCGGACTGGAGGCTCCCTAAGTTCCCTTCCAGCTCAGACAGGCCTGGATTCTCACATGCATCTATGGACTCCCAAATGCTCATATAATGAGAAAAGCTAACATTTGTATCATGCCTTAAGGTCTACAAAGACCTTTATATATACTGTCTCATTTGGTCATCACAACAGCCTTTTGAGATAGGCAGGTGCTGTTATTATGATCCCCAAGTTACAGGTGAAGAAACAGCCAGTGAAAGATTTAAGTGACTTGCCCAGAGTCATACAGCTTGGTAAATGTCTAAGGCAGGACTTGAACTCAGGATTTCCTGTCTCTGTCTATGCTGCCACTTAACTCTTTACATTCAAGAACACCCAGGCCCAAGTAGCCTAGTTATCACATCTCACATATGCGGGGCTAAGGTAGGGTAGGAACTGTAGAGAAAGATACATGCCACTCTGCAAGAGAGACTCAGGCAGGGAAAAGGACAGAGACTCACACCGAGAGAAACTCAAGTAGGGGCGCAGACAGTGGTGGCAAAGCTCTGGGGAACAGTTGCTGACTCATTGCTTCCCTTGGCCTCCCATTCTGAGTCACTGGATAGGGGGGTGAGGGAAAAAGGCACCAGGAAAGGAAGGAGCAGGGAGACAGTTCCCACGCCCTTTGTAAGGGATCCAGGCATCCTGTCTACTCTCCTCTAGGCTAAGGAACCCCCTGCTCCCCGCCTTGGACAGTGCATAGCTCCTGGCACAGAGGAGGCATTTCATAGCTACTTAACTGACTGCAGAATTGCAATGAGGATCTCCCACTAATAAATGGGATCCAGTGGAGGCCCAGGAGTGCTTCGATCTGGGAGTCTGACCCCCTTGAGCTCTGGAAGGCTGGGAGGTGGGAAGCCTCACATGCACAGTGAGCAGCTTCCACAGGTTAAGAGACAGTGGTGAAACGTGAAGGACTTGAGTTAACTGAGGACTTTCATACAGTGAATACAGCCAAGAGATGCTGGAGGGGTGGTGGTCTTCCCAATGGTGAGTGCTAATAATAAAAAAAAGGAATGCTGTCCTCCTGTCCCTGGGTCCCACTACTCCCTCTCCTCAACCTACTCCTATTCTGGTGTGGGTGCCTTTTTTTCTGCAGAAGCTGACCTGAAGAGACTTGGTAGAGTAAAAAAACTAATGGTTTTGGAGTCAGAGAGCCTGGGTTAGGATCCTGCCTCTGCTGACCTTAGATAAGTCACTTCCTTTATCTGGGCCTCAGTTCCCAGATATAAAGCAATAAAATAAGGTTGGATTAGATTCTCTGTAAAGTCTCTTTTAACTCACAGCCTGTGTCACAGTGGAAAGACTGGATTTGGACTCTGTCTCTGTCCCTTACTGCCTCAAGTGGCCTCATTTGTAAAAGGAAGAGTCCAAACCAGCTCTATGACCACACATGGCCTAGAGACCGGGTGGGCAGAGTAGACCTGGGGGATGGTCCTCAGGGGGAGATAAAAAGACTACTTGGTCCAGAGGAATGAATCCTGCCCTTTGTCCCTCCAAGCTCAGCTCTCTGGGTTCTGCTGCCCTCCAGTGGTGGCCTAGGGAGCCAGCATTGCATATAGAAGCTTCAGGCTATGGGAGTGAAAACAGGAGACTGGGGAGGGATGAGAGGAAGGGAGTATCCAGAGACCCTCTAATCAGCTTCCACAGTCCCAGTGCCCCTAACCCCACCCCTGCCTCCCATTTGCTTGTGATATGATTAGCTAATGAGCTCAAAGGGAAACTGAGGCACGTGCAGCATGCACATCTTGGTCATAAAATGGCAAAGGAAATGTCTGGATATCAGACCAGGATACCGTGTGGCCCCATTCCCACTCATGGCCCTCTCAGGCCTCTGGCCAGTCAAGGGACTACCCTCAAACACAGAAAAATCATTTCCATAGCGTAGTGATCAGAACTTTAAGAATTACCTGGACCTAAGGCCCTCTAGACTAGAGGATGAGGGAGAAGGGGGCTGGGTCCTAGGAGAGAGGCTCTCTTAATGAGAACTTAGAGGTGCCCCACCCCCATATTCTCCCCCTTTATCCCTATATGCACTTTATATACATTATCTCATGTGATCCTGATAACTCTGCGGTGACTAGCCCCATTTTACAGATGAAAAAAACTGATATTCAGAGCCATTAAATGCCAGTTAAGATGGCATGGGCAGTGATAGGGGCAGGATTGCCAGAATGATCTTTGGCTGGTGAGAAGGAAAACCAAGGACAGCAAAAAGGTGGGCCTCTGAAAGGGGAAGACACTCATCCAAGGCCACATAGGGAGTAAGTATTAGGATTCCTCTCCAAGGTTTCTGACTCCAAATTCAGTCATCTTTCCTTTGGTTAAGCCTCTTTGCCAATCTGGTTCTCAACTCTGACTATGTTAAAAAATGATAAGGTTGGAAGAAAGGAATCTCAAGTTCCCCTCTGGCATGTCAAGCCTGGATTCACACACACACACACATGCACGCACGCACACACACACGCACACGCACATGCCCAGACACACAAGACTCCCAGAGGCAAGAATATGCAGGCCCAGGTAGACCAGTCATTATTATGAGCCACAGGATGGGAGGAGTTAGGACTTGGGAGGAGTTAGGACAGGGGAGGGAGACTCCTGCTGCTGGGAAGAAAATAAGGAGATAGACCAGGACAGAAACCAGGAGAGATTCACTCATAGAGAAGCTCAGTCAGAGACATGCCTTAGGAAATTGTCTTGTCTAAAGACACTGGTGTGGTTGTTCAAAAATGTTTAAAACTTCGTGTACAAGAGATGGAAGTGATTGGTGAGGAAGAGACTTGAGCCAGAGAGACCTATTTGGAGGCTATTACAATAGCCCAGGCAAGAGGTGATAACTGTGGGAAGGTAGAGAAGGGGCTTCAGTAAGAGATGTGGAGATAGAATGGGTAGGACTTGATTGGGTCTGCAGGTTGAGGGAGTGGAAGGAACCAGCAATGACTGAGGTTGGGGAGCTGGGAGCCTAGAAAGTAAGGACTACCCTGATAGGTCAGGAAGAGGGTCCAGTTTGTAGGGAGAGATAAGTTGTTTTGGTCATATTTATTCTGAAAGTGTAGTCCCTAAAGTAAATTCTGGGGCGTCTTTATCCGAATTCTTACTCTCACTGATGAGTGAGGTCCCTACTACTTAGGTAGCTATATCTCTCCATCAGGACTCTAGGAGATACTCTTTTTTTTTTTTTACATTTTTCTCAATTACATGTAAAGGCAGTTTTTAACACTTTTTTTTAAATTTTGAGTTCCAAATTCTCTCTCTCCCTCTCTCCCTCTCTTCCCCTTTCCTGAGATGGCAAGAAGTTTGTATAGGTTATACATGTACAGTCATGCAAAACATATTACCATATTAGTCATGTTGTGAAAGAAGATAAAGACCAAAGAGGGGAAAACACACACCAAAAAAAAGTGGAACATAGTTTTCATTCAGACTCCATCAGTTCTTTCTTTGGAGGTGGATAACATTTTGCATCATGAGTCCTTTGGAATTGTCTTAGATCACTGTATTGCTGAGAAGAGCTAAGTCATTCACAGTTGATCAGCATACAATATTGCTGTTACTGTGTACAGTGTTCTCCTGGTTCTGCTCACTTCACTTTGCATCAGTTTGTGTAACTCCCAGTTTTTCTGAAAGCATCCTGCTTGTCATTTCTTATAGCACAATTGCTCAGCCATTCCTTAATTGATGGACATCATCTCAATTTACAATTCTTAGCCACCACAACAAGAACTGCTTTAAATATTTTTGTTCAAATAGGTCCTTTCCTGATTTTTTGGATATCTTTGGGATATAGACATATTATGTGTCATATTGCTGGATCAAAGGGTATGCACAATTTTATATCCCTTTGGGCATAGTTCCAAATTGCTTTCCACAATGATTGGATCAGTTCACAACTCCACCAACAGTGCATCAGTGTCTCAGTTTTCCCACATCTCTAGGGGAAAGTCTAAGGCAATAGTGTCAAACTCAAATAGAAAAGAGTCGGTAAATTTACTTAAGCATCCCTGCTGGCTGCATATTGACTTAGAAAACCACAAATTTCTTCTATTTTGTTAAATTACTTTGTTAAATATTTTGTTAAGTATTTCCCAGTTAAGTTTTAATCTGGTTTGGGCAGCACTGTGGTGGGCTGAAAGTTTAATACCTCTGCTCAAAGGAATCAGGGTAAATTCTGTAATACCACTGGTTTCATGGCTATGCTTTTTCCTGAGATTGTCAGTTGTGGATCAATGAGCCAGCCAGAAGTCACTTTTAGAAAGGGGTATTTACTAAAGAGGTAGCATAAGAATAGTTGGTACAGAACATCCCCCTAGATGTCTGAGAGGCACAAGTACATACAGAGTCCAGGAGAATGTGGGTACAGGCTTAGAGAACACATGAGGCAAAAGGGGAACTCAAAGCTCTTGGTTCCCCAAAATCCATTTCTCTCACTGGAAGGGTACCCAGGAAGTTCCCTTTAAGTGTGGTGACTCTGCCCGAATCTTGTACTAGACTCTCAATACAAACACATCCCCCAGTTCTGTAGATCTGGGGACAGTGTTTAGGACAACAGTAAGAAGACATAAGACAGAAAATCCAATCACCTTTTGTCTCTTCTAGGCTAGAAGTCAAACCAAAAAGCATTTATTTATTTATTAAGTACCTGCAGTGTGCCATGAACAGGAATGGAGCCCAAAGAGAAATGAAGATATGGCTGGCCAGGGTGCTTTCCTGGGAAGAACTGGCCAACCAAAGGAAGGGGCTGTAGTGGTAGTGTGTACTTCTAGTGTGAGAAGGCCAGGGATGAAATGAACTTCTGGGGTGAGGAAGCCTCTGTGGTATGGGAGAGAAAGACCAAGGAGTGTGAAGGACAGCCTGGAGATGGATGAAAAAGCTGGAAAGTTCCCTTCTAGTCAAAGGAGTAGGGAGGGAAAGAAGACCTGGTGGGGCTTAGGCTGAGCCTTCTCCTTCCCTTCCAGGGGATTTCTCCTCAGGGTTGTCAACTAGAATGCCACATTGCTCCCAATTTCTCGAATTTTCCCTTTTCATTTTTTTTGCACAGGACCCATAATATAGAACAAAATCTCCCAGCCAATGGGAACAGATCTCCTAACTGGTGTCATTAAATTTCATTAGATGACTTTCAAGGACTTTTCAATTTACCACAATACCCACACCTGAAATTGATTGATTGGGCATCTTATCACATTTCAAGTGGGAATGAGTAAATCAATCACCCCACCCTTAGCAAAAAGCGTTGGTAGATAGGGAGCCAAGCCTGAAGTCAGGAAGAGCAGAGTTCAAATTTTGCCTCTGACACATACGGGCTATATAACTCTGACCTTCCATCACTCTGGACAACTCTCTAAGGCTAAATAAAGGTTGGAGAGAAGGTGCCAATCTGCATCAGTAGAGAGAGATTCCTTATCAAGGAGTTCCCCATACTAATAAATTCATAGGTTAAATCCCTATTCTGCTATAGGCTATCTATTGGAAAGGTCCACTAGGTAGTTGGTAACCATAGGAACAGGAAGGGATCTAGGAAGACATCCACCTAGTCCACCCCACTCCAATCTTTACTAATGATGAAGCTGAGGCTATCAAAGAATGAGCAGGGAGGGGGGACTTGAACATAGGCCCTCTGCTGCCAGAGACAGTGCTTTTTCCACTGCTAAATGCTTATGTGGTACAGAGACTAAGGAAAGAGATCAGGGTTGGATAAAACGATCTAGGAGGAGTCATAACTGATACAATTTGTAAGAGAGAGTATATGTGGAGAGAGAAGAAAGGAGGACCCAGAATAGAGCATTGGGGTACACGGATGAATAGGATATGGATGCAGATCCAGCAAAAGATACTCCAGTGAACAGACTGAAAGGAAGAGAAACAAAAAAGAGCAGGTGTCATGAAAAGCCAAAGAAGAGAGAAGATCCAAGAGAAGAGGGAGATCAACAGTGTCAGCTGCTGCAAAGGGGTTAAAAAGGTTGAGAACTGAGAAAAGTTCATTGTATTTGACAATTTAAGAGATCATTGATTCAGAGAAGTGTGGAAGAATTTAGGAAAATGGTGCAGAGCGAAGGAAGCAGAATCAGGAAAATAATGTAACAATATAAACAGCACAAAAGTACAATAAAGTCCATTTCTAAATGATGAAGCTGTGCCCAGGAGAGGGGATGAGAAAACGCAGCTTGAAGGGGTCAGGGACAACTATGGATATGGGGTATTGGATATGCTTTTACACTCAGCTGATACATTGGTTAATTTTGCTGAATCCATGTTTTCCCTCTTTCTTTGCAGGCAATCAGCATTAAGTGACTTGCCCAGGGTCACACAACTAGTAAGTGTCTGAGGCCAGATTTGAACTCAGATTCTGCTGACTCCAGGGCTGGTGCTCTATCCACTTCACCACCTAGCTGCCCCCTTTCTTTTTTATTCTTTGTGATAAAAGATACCTCACTGGGGAAGGGAAGAAGGAAGAATGTATTAAAAAACGAAGGTGATGTAAAAACAAAATATGCCAATTTTTAAAAAGATATTGTTAACTTTGGAAAGAACAGTTTCAGTTGAGTGATAAGGTATTGGAAGCCAGGTATCATGGGATGGAGAAGTTAAAAAAAAAAGATGAAGTGGTGGCAAGGAGGATAGATAATTTTTGCTAGGAATTTGATTTTGTAAAGCAGGGATTTGGACAGTAGGTTGAGGGGATAGAAGAGGCCCATAAATGAGTGAGTAAATGAATGAATAAATGAGTGTATGAAAAAATGTTCATTAAACTCTTAATTTGCCAAGCACCTTGTTAAGTGCAGGAGATGCAAATAAAAAAAAAAAGACAATGCCTGTCCTCAAGAAGCTTATATTCTAAAAGTAGAAGACTACACATATAGTGAGCTAAAGTTGGAAGGGGAGAGGGATTGGCAGCAAAGGATACTTGTGTGTAGGTTTGGAAATGTCCAGGAAGTGGCTTGGTGGCCTGGCTGAAGTCAAGGTCAAGTGAAAGCTACCTATCAGGGCCCAGGGTCAGGAGACTGAGTGAGGGTTTGGGGTTTTTTTCAAGATGGGGAGAATAGGGTCACTTGTAGGCAGCAAGGAAGTTGCTCAAGTTTATGAAGATTAGAGAGAAAAGATTGTGGCTATTATTTACTAAAGGAGACTGAAGAATCAAAGGTGTAAAGTCAGCAATTGGATATGTCCAGAAGGTCTGTTTCTTCCCCAAATGATGATGAAAAGGAGGAAAGAATGGGGGATGAGGTCAAGAGGTTTTGGAATGCAGAATAAGGAAGAAGGGGGCGCCCACATCAAACGGCCTCCATCCTTTTAGGTAAGTATGAAGCAAAGGTCTTCTGCTAAGAGAACGAAGGGTTTGGAAGAGCCTCTGTGGAGAATCAGAAAGAGAATCAATTAGGAATGAAAGAGATTTGTTGCAGGAGTGAGGACCTAGGAAGAGAGAGAACCCAATTAGGAAGGTTGCCTGACTTTTCTCATCTTCCTTCGGCAGCATAAGAACAGAGAGAAGCAAGATTTGTTGAAGTGAATGGTGGGTGACAGGATAAAAGAACAAGGGATAGGAGAGTAAAGGACAATGTTATGTTGAACTGGTCAGCTCTAATGTCAATATTGGGAAGAGAGGAAAGTTAAGCCGTAGCAGGGGCCATGGCCTTGGAGAGTCTCAAGGGATGAAAGGACTGAAGGTCACGATGAGGACAAAGGAGAGGCAGAGGAGGAATGTGCCATTGGAAGAAATGGACCTATAGGTTATGGTCAGTTAAAGGAGCTACAGAATTCTTATCTTGAAAGTAGGAGGGGCGGCTAGGTGGCACAGTAAATAGAGCACCAGCCCTGGAGTCAGGAGGACCTGAGTTCAAATGTGACCTCAGACACTTAACACTTACTAACTGTGTGACCTTGGGCAAGTCACTTAACCCCAAGTGCCCTGCCTTCCCCCCTCCAAAAAAAAAAGACAAAAGAAAGTAGAACTTATGGGGGATGATGAGATAACCAACCCAATACTTACCTCAACTCATGGGATCTTATCAACCAAACATTTCTCCCTCCCTCAGGATCAGAGACCTGTATATAGCTAGAGGGGACATCAGAAGTCATCTGGTCTCACCCCCTCATTTTATAGACTAGGAAACTGAGGCTCAGAGGGGTAAAGTAACTATCCCATGGTCCCACCAAGTGACTGGGCTGGGATTTGAACACAGGTCCTATCGATTCAAATTCACTGAGATATTGTATAATTTTTTTTAAAAGAGGCAGTTTTAAAGAGGGATTAAGTGATTTGCCCAGGGTCATACACACAGCTAGTAAGCCTCTGAGGTCACATTTGAACTCCGGTCCTCCTGACTCCAGGGCTGGTGCTCTATTCACTGCATCACCCAGCCGCCCCCAAGGCGCTGTATAATTTTGACATATATGTGGGAGAGACCTTGAAGGAGGGAGCCTGTAAGGGAACATTTTACTCTACCACATCAAATGCCACATACATATATATTCAACAAATAATGGTTCCAGCTTTATTACACATTACTAACCTTCATGTCTAGCCAAACCGTTGCGCTTACATTTCCTTGTACATGATATTCCATCTCCTTTCTCACTACTGTACCTTAGAATTCCTCACTTTCTTCAAAACTAAGCTACATGAAGCTTTTCCTGCTCTCTCTTCCCCCCAATTACCTTGCATCTGTTTGTTTCTACCTGTACTTGTCAACTATGTTCTCTCCCAGCTAAATTGTAGGCTCCTTCATTGTGGGCAGAGAGACTTCCACTGTTTTCTTGGTATCTGATATGTAGTATCGTATTGAATAAATTCTTAGAGTATTGGCTACATCTTGCAGTGAACCATGGAATAATAAAGATGTGTTCTACTGGACAATACTGCTTATGAAAGCCTGCTGGTTACCCTCCCATTCTTTATCAAGATTGCCATTAATAGGTCTAGGTTATTCTCATGAAATGTTTATATAGATGTGAAAGTCAGCATATGGATGAAGAGTTTGTGATGTTCTCTTGGTCACCTTTTTTTGTCTTTATTCATTTTTCGGTTTACTTTTAGTTTATAAGATTCAGTTCCACAAGCCCTTGAGTTTCAAATTTTCTTCCCCTCCCTCTCCTCCCCTACTCCATGGCAACATGCAGTCAAGTATAGGATCTACAAATACTTCCACATTAGACATTAGTCAGGTTATAAAGAAGGATTGTAACGGATGGAATGAACAATGGGAAAGAGGAAACAAAACCAAACAAGAAAAAGAAAGAGAGCAAGTAGTTTGCTTCAATCCACATTCAAACTCTGTTCTTTCTACTTCTTTCTCTGAATGTACATCTCTCTCCATCATGAGTCTTTTGGAGCTGTCTTATAACCCTGCATTGCTGAGAGGAGTCCAGTCTATCAAAGTTAGTTGTCACACATACATTGTGTCTCTATTTGTGTACAGATTTCTCCTGGTTCTGCCCTTCTCACTCAGCATCAGTTTGTATATGCCTCTCCAGGTAAATATGAAGTCCATCTGCTCCTCATTTCTTATGGCACAGTGGTATTCCATAACATTCATATACCACAACTTGTTTAGACATTCCCCAACTGATGGGCATCCCCTTGATTTCCAATTCTTTGCCACCACAAAAAGAGCTGCTATAAATATTTTTGTGCATATGAGTCTTCTTCCCACTTCTATGATCTCTTTGGGATACAACCCTAGAAGGGGTATTGCTGGGTCAAAGGATATGAAATTATTTATAGATTTTTGGGCATAGTTCAGATTGCTCTCCAGAATGGTTGGATCGGTTCACAACTTCACCAACAATGCATTAGTGTTCCAATTTTTCCATATCCTCTCCAGCAGTTATCATTTTCCTATTTTGTCATCTTAGCCAATCTGACTGGCTCACCTTTTTTTAAAGTAGTAATAAGATCAGAATTGTTTTCTGCACCTTTGGAATCTTCCCCTTCTTCACATGCAATATCCTCAAAATTGTTGCCAGTTGCTTCCAGCACAGCCCTCCTCTATGGACCATAGGTTTTCCCATCTTTATGTCTTCAGTGCTGTTTCCACTCCTTCTTGAAGCAGGTCTGACACTGTAAAGTCCAAATGTGGTCACTCTGTTGTCCTTAATAGTGAAAAATTTGTTATAAAAAATCATTGTGCATGACTAATATGGAAATACATTTTGCATGACTACAAGTGTATAACTATATAAAATTGCTTGCCTTCTCAATGAGGGGAGTAAAGGGAGGGAGAGAGAGAATTTGGAACTCAAAATTTTAAAAAACAAATGTTAAAAATTCTTTTTACATGTAATCAGGAAAAATAAAAAATTACATAAATATCTACATATATTTTTAAAGAAAAAAATAAAATGAAATCTTTACAGATCTTTTCCATCTTTTATCTCTTTGTTGTTCGTGCAGTTACATCTTTAGATTCCACTCAGCATCACTTAGTTTAGTTGGCTCTCTAAGCTTTCTTCAAATCGTTTTTTCCTTCCATTGCTTCTGACTAGTTTACTAAACTATACCATTCATAATCTTCTATCATCATTCTCTGTGAAATTTAAATTTTTTTCTTTTTTTATTATTATAAATTTAACAGTTCCTCATACAAAAAAAGAACCAAAAAAGCAAATTTTGTGGCACTATTAAATATAACACAGTAGTTCCAACATTACCCTGCTTGTTTATGTCCTCTTCTGAACGTCCTTCTGCTCTCTACTCTGTATTTTTTAAAGTGTTTCTTTGATGCTTTTTTCTTTTCTTTTTTCTTCTATTTTTTTCTCTAGGTGGAACAGTGGATAGAGCACCAGGCTTGGAGTCAGGAAGACTCATCTTCACGATTTCAAATCCAGCCTCAAACACTTACTGGCTGTGTGACCCTGGGCAAGTCACTTAACACTGCCTCAGTTTTCTCATCTGTCAAATGAGCCGGAGAAGGAAATGGCAAACCACTCCAATATCTTTGTCAAGAAAACCCCAAATGGGGTCATGGAGGGTCAGACACAACTGAAAAAAGATGTAACAACAACAAAATCACTAACCCCAACTTCTCCCCATAACTTCCCAATTAAGTATAGTTAAGCAAAATGAATCCACAAATTAACCGTGTCTAAAAATATATGTCTTACTCTGTACCTTTAGTCATCATGTCTGCCAAGGGTGGAAAGTATGATTCAGTATGAGTTCTAGAATCAAAACTGGTCAGTGCATTGATTATCCTCACTCAACCCTTTAATCTCCAGTTACTTTCCTATATCTCTTCTGCCCTTTGGGACTAAACTCCTTAAAAAGGCCATTTACATTAGGTGCCTCTACTTTCTCTTCCTAACCCCTTACAATCCAGCTTCTGACCTTATCACTCCACCCAAATTGCTTTCTCCAAAGTTATCAATGATCCCTTACATGCCAAATCCAATGGCCTTTGCTCAGTCTTCATTCTGCTTGACTTCTCTGCAGCCTTTGACACTGATGATCACTCTCTCTTCCTTGATATTCATTTCTATGTTTTCAGGACACTCCTGGCTCTTCTCCTACCTACCTGACCACTCCTTCTTCGTCTCATTTGCTAGATCTTCATCTAGACAACAGCCTCTAAGCATAGGTATCCCTCAAGGTTCTGTCCTGGGCCCTCTTCTCTATACCACCTCACTTGGTGATCTCATCAGCTCCCATCTCTACTTACCATGTACCTACCATTCTCAAATTTCTCTTTCCTACCAACCTCCAGTCTTGAATCTCCAACTTCCTTTCAGACATCCTGAACTGGATATCGAGTAGACATATTAAACTCAATATGTCCAAAAATGGACTAATTATTTTTCCTCCTAAACCTTACCTCCCCCCTTCCTAATTTCACATCATCTTCCCAGTGCCCCAGGCTGGAAATCTAAGTGTCATCCTGGACTCTTCACTGTCTCTCCCTCCCTATATGCAAGTTGTTGCCAAGACCTGCTGATTTCATCTTTTTGACATCTCTCTAATATGTGTCCTTCTTTCCTCTGATTCTGCCACCACTCTGGTGCAGGTGCTCCTCACTTCACTCCTGAAGTATTGCAGTAGCTGCTTCTGGGTCTGCCTGCCTCAAGTCTCTCCCCACTCCAGTTCTATCCTCCATTCAGCCACTAAAGTGATTTTCTTAAAATGCATGTTGAACCATGTCATCCCCTTACTCAATAAGCTCCAGTGGTTTCATATTGCCTGCAGGATCAAATGCAAAATGCCCTCTTTGGCATTCAAACTGCTTCATAACTTAGCCCCCTTCTCCCTTACTTATAGGTAAGTCTTCTTAAACCCTACTCCCTGATATTTACTCTTTGCTCCAGTGACACTGGTCTCCTGACTTTTCCACAAACAAGATACTCTCTCTCTTGGTTCTGGGCATTTCTTCTGGGTGACTCCCATGCCTGGGATGCTCTCCCTCCTCAGCTCTGCCTACTGACTTCCTTGTCTTCCCTTAGGTCCCAACTAAAATCCCATCTTATACAGGAAGCCTTCCCCAAACACTCTTCATTCCAGCACCTTCCCTCTTTCCTATTTGTCCTGTATATAGTTTGTGGGTAACATATTTGTCTGCTTGTTGTCTTTTCCATTAGATCATAAGCTCCTTGAGGGCAGAGACTGTCTTTTGCCTCTTTTTTGTATCCCCAGTGCTTAGCACTTCATAGAGACTTAATGAATGTTTACTGACTTACTAATTACACTTCTTAAATCTTTCACAGTCATTTTCCTATACAGTGTTCATTGTGAACCTTGTTCTTTTGGTTCTGCTCATTTCATTTTGCATTGGTTCATATAAGTCCTCCCAGGTTTCTCTGTATCTGCCCCTTTTATTCTTTCTTATAGTAAAATAATGTTCCACTACATTCACATATCATAATTTGTTCAGCTACTCTCCAGTTGATGGGCACCTTCATTGTTTCCGGTTCTTTTCTACAACAAAAAGTGCTGCTATAAATATTTCTGTACCTGTGAATTCCCACCCACCCCCTTTTAAATCTCTTTGGAGTATGTGTCTAGCGGTGGTAATGCTAGGTCAAAGGGTAGGCATTAGTGAATTTGAGTGTCTAGCTACAAATTGCTTTCGAGACTGGTTGGACCAATTCACATAGGACATTATGTCCTATAGGAAGACAGCCGGTCCAACAGTTGTTATCTTCCTTTTTTCTTTTTATCATCTTTGTCAAACTGATGGGTGTGAAATAGAACCTCAGAGCTGTTTTTCATATGGTTCTCTTATTATTAGGGGCTTGGAGCATTTTTCATGTGACTGTTGATAGCTTGCCTCTCTTTTGAGAACTGTCTGTTCGTGTCCTTTGATCATTTTACCTATTGAGTACTTCTTGATAACATTTTACAAAAAAAATTTATGTCCTAAAATGGTGTTGCCCTTGCTTGCTACATATCCCTGCTTGGGAAATAAATTAAGTAATTACTGACTAAAGTGATTTCTGGGTTCTTTTGTTCTCCTTATTATGGTAATTGATTTGAATAAGTCAGACTTTTATATTAGCTTCTTATAATCAGGGTCAATGTCCATTCCTCCATCCATTTTTCAATACTTGTTTAAATAGGTCAAGTTAAAGCTATTTTAATTAAAAGTTATATATTTTCTCATTTTTATTCTTTCCTCTAGCTTTGTATATTCATCTTTGATCTAATAAGCTAGAGGTCTGACCTTATACAGACAGCTGATTTAGAAATAACTCTTTGGTCAATAATGAATCATTTCCTGTCTGTTAAAGGGATAGGAACCAGACCTATGATTTCAGGGTACAGGAAATTCCCAGATGAGGAAACTTCTTCTACTGATACAGGTTGGCACCTCTTCTGCAATTTATAGTTTTAGAGAATTGCCTGGATCACTGAGAGGTTGAGTGACTTAGCCAGAATTACACAATCAATATGTGTCAGAAGTGGGACTCAAACTCTGGTCTGTCTCCAAAAACCATGTCTGTAGCCACTACTGCAAAAGGGTCATACTCAGGACTGCAGTCCACAAAACTCCCAAGTTTGGCCTGAACCAGTTTTAAATGTAATTGGAAAATGTTTAAAAAATTTTTTAAAAATACAATACAACAGAGATAATGTTAATTTGTGGTTTTCTAAGTCAATATGCATCAGGAAGGGATCCATTTCTATTTAACTTTGGCACCACTGCACTATACAACACATTGCCTCCCTCGTCAGCTAAAATATAGTCTGTTTCATTTTTTAATTTTTTAATATTAGATTCTTCCCATGCCCAGCATCTTATCATTCTTTTCTCAGAGAGAGTATTCATGATATATATCTGTAAGGCTTCTGTATATTCTTAAGGTCTTTGGTCTCCCTCATTTCTTAGACCTGAAGGATATTTTCCAACACATTTTTCAACACCTTTAAGATGAAGTCACCAAATAACAAAGTATAAATCGATTTAATTTGGAGCCTCCTAGTGAGTTTTTCATAAACTCTTTCCATTTCTTCTTTCTCTGCAAACTTCTGTTTGCTACTAAGCTGTAGTCATCTTCCTGGTCAGTGTTCCTGCAGGTATTCACCACAAACACTGCAGTACAAGGTGATCAAGAGTCCTGTGAAACGATTTTTCTTGTTGCTTTCAATGGACAATAAAAACAATCTGGCCACACCTTTACTTGGCTATCTAAGAAGAATCTGTGAGCCAGCCTACTGTATTTACTACTTACTTTTGTTTTCTGGTTTTGTTTGTGGCAAAAATGTAAAGATTGGTATGATTCATTTCCTCTTGTATTAAATTATTAGGTAACACTATCACTTTTATAATTCTTACAGATGAATTAATGTTTCTAGATAATTTAAACAGTGTGATTCTTAGCACCTTTTGCCTCTCTGCCACAGTCCCTGCAGAAAAGGAAGAGAGCCATTGAGGCCTGAGGGCCATTTTCTATCTTTATTTGTTTCATGAGTTGTATTGGCCCAAAACTTAATCACCAAGGAGCTAACCTACTAGGGAAGAGTTTCTGCGTGCTTATCTGGCTTGGCTGGTCCTTAGGCTAGAACCCTTTCCAGTCAGCCTTTAATGGCTGGCATAGTCTCTTTTTTTCAATTCTTCCTTTTTTTTTCATTGACTTGTTTATTTACTTTTAGTTTACAAGATTCAGTTCCACAATCCCTTGGGTTTCAGATTTTCTCCCCTCCCTCCCCCC
>CM053580.1:529836979-529860220 GCA_028627135.1 Pseudochirops cupreus
GGGGGGGAATGTTCCCAAGTGATTTCTGTTCCCCTCACTGGCCTCCTCTACTCCTTTCTGGTTCCCTTGTAATTGTCCCAATCTGAGGCCAAAGGGATTTTTTTTGCTTGGGGGTGGAAGAGACCACAGAGCCTCAGGAAGCTGGAGCAGGTGGGGGGGGAGTGGTGGGAAGGGAGGGAAATTGCTAGGAAGGAGATTCAATGCTGAACAGACAGAGACTGATGGACAGCCCCACACATATATACATAGAGGCAAGCAGAGACTCAGACAGCTGTAGGGGACAGATGGACTTCTAACTTTTTTTTGCCATGTGGCACAGGAGCAGACTTGGGAAAGGTAGGCCTTCTCCCCACCCCCCTGCCCCTCATTCCTCCTGCCTTGTAAATGGCATTCAGCCACCTACTCCAGCCTGCCCACACAGCAGTCCTTTTTGAGAATCCAGGACCACACAGTCTGGCCATAGGACTGTCAGAGTGGAATGAAAGGGGGTAGGACAATTTCCCAGCCCAACAGCCCCTTCCCCTCAGAATGGGGAGGGAATTCTCTCTGCCTTCCTAGGAACCCCCTAGTAGGTCCCTGGCTGGGGAGCCTCGTATTCCAAACCTCTCAGTTGAAAAGAAGGGAAGAGGGAGGTCTGAAAAGGCCCCTCAATCTCCAACTCCTCAGTCCTTCTTCCATTTCTTCTTCATCTTGGGCCCCCACCCTTTCATTCTAACTCAGCCTTCCTTGTTCTCTCTGCCCCATCCCCCGGAGGGTCAAGGCAGTCTAGAGTTGAGTGGCAGGGCCAGGGTGTAGGGAGCCTGCACCTTGCCCAGGGCCTGCCTTGTTCCTTCCAGCCTTTATCTTTCTTCTTCCCCATTTCCTCATCCTTTCCCCAACCTTCATTTGTCTCTTTGCCTTATCATTATGGGATTCCCTCTGCTGTTGCCCTTGGCTCAGAATGTCTGGAAGTTGGCTTCCTCCACCCAAGTCCAGAAAAAGGCATCTTTCCTTCGATTTCAGCCCAAAAGATCCTGTCTGTGTCAGTATTAAAGACCACTCCTCCCTTCCCCTAGCACTCTCTGGAGAAAGAATGCAGAATATGCTGGAGGCCAGTTTCCATGAATGAAGAGAGATCACAGGATCAGGAAAAACCTTCATTTTATAGATGACCAGTCCTTTAAGTCCAGATCCAGTGTTCTTTTCACTACCTTCTACTGGGACCCTAAGGGAAGGGAAGACTGCCAAGGGGTCATAAGATCCTAAACTGGTAGACTCTGTTAAGACCAGACCACAAAGGAGAAAGGAAGGAATGGGAAGGATTAGGGGCCAGAGCCATGAAGTGAACTGGAGAGTTCTGGGTTCCACCCTGAATAGGAGATAGAATGGGGACTCATGCCACAAAAAGGGGCCCCAACAGTGCCAGCCTAGACACCTGAGTCCTTGTGCTCTGAAGAGGGAGCAGGGCCCTGTGCTATCTAGTGTTCTAAACTAGAGTCTGGGATTGAGTTTGAAAGGCTTTGGAAATATTGGACATAGACCCTCTGAGGAAAGAACGAGGTGACTTGGGAGGTCTCCAGTCTGCCTGTCTGGTAGCCAAGGTTCAGTGTTTTCCTGAGCTCACTCTCTGGAGGAAAACTCTGAGAAAATGGCATCCAACTGGGACTGAATTTGTAGATTACAGGGCCAATCCCTTTGAATCAACATCTGATTTCCCCTCTGAAATACACAACCTACATTGGCTGTTGTGAGGTTCAAATGAGGACACAGTTAGGCCAAGAAAGGGAAGGAAGACCTGTTAAAACCAGTGTCTTTCCTTCCTTGTGCACTTAGCTCTTGCCTTAGACTGCTTCCAAGGTTCTTTAAAATACAAAGTGACATCTCCATTCCCCTACCCTCTGTGCATCTGTGCCTGAGGTCCGACTGGTCCCCTAAAGGGCTCATTAGAGGGCTGGTCCTCTGGGAGTATTCTTGGAATTGTTTGGATAATGTATATGTCCAACTCCTCCCCACCCATCCATGGGTGACCATCTATAAGCAGACAGTGTCAGCTGTGGATCCCACACCTACATGGGCTTCCCCTTCTGTCTACCAGCTCTGCCCTTGCTCCTGCTCACCAAGTGGGGTCATAGGAACACTCCGATGCACCAACCACCATGGATAATGTTTCTTACCACTTCTGTGAATTTACTTCATTTTTCTAGGTCTTTTGTTTCCCAATATGTAAAATGAAAGGATTAGACTAAAATACTTCATTCACATATCAAGTGGCTACTGTTGTTTGAGCTGTTCAAAGTCCACCAGCCTCGGTTGATCCCCACCATCCATACATGCCCCACTCCTGGAGAAACACAGGTATACATACCAGTAAATCTGCACAAAGCCCCAAACATCTTATACATAATAAAATGCCTACCACAGAAACATAGAACACAACAGCTGTGCAGGCAGGAAGCTGTAGTTCCAGAGTTAGTGGGCAGAAAGTGGGCAGAATTCAGGGGTTGGCAATGAACAGGGGAAGCAAAGACAACCCAGGGAAAGACCCCATCTGGGTAAGAGGCGGTGAGAGATTAGGAGGAGGAAAGCTGCTGGAACAGGACCCAATTCCTTCTTCTCTGAGATCACCCGCCCTAAGGAAATGGAGAAGGGAAGGCATCAGAATGGTCCTTGACTGCTAAATCCCAAGGATTTTCCCATCCATTATCTTATTCAATCTTCACAAAAGTTCTGTAGTGTTAAAAGAAGGCAATTCTTTTGAACTAAACTTTTATCGTTTAAAAAAAATCTTCATCTGGGTGACAGTATGTTTCCAGATTTGATACTGGGAAGTGTCTTTGAAAGTACCCACTCTCCACTGTGGCGTCAGGCCGGCTTGGGTTTAAGACCTGTGTCTGACATATTAGCTCCGTGCAGGTGATTTGGAGAGCTATCCATTCTTTCAGAGCCCAAAGCAGCTAGCTCAAGAACAGAGATCACCAATGAAATGACTGGACAGAAAAAAAAAAGCTATCTGCCTTATCATGGTTGTTTCAAGAAAACACTTTGGAAATGAATTATTGTTGCTCTAAGGATTCAACTAAGCAATCATTGTTCTCATTTTTCAGATCTGTACACACTCTTACCTAGAGAGGTGAAGCATTGATCAAGGGGTTGCAGTAAATTCTGACAGGTTAGACATTGTTTTGTATTCAATCCCCCCACCATAGGCTGGGCCAGTGATTATAATCGATATTTTGGGGGCACCGTGAAGATTTCCAGTGCTTTGGGTCCATTAGAATGTAAGCTCCTTGAGGGCAGGGGACTCTGACTTCTGCCTTTGGATCCCTGGTGCTTATTTAGCACTTGGTAGTTACTGAATAAATGCTTGCTGGCTAATTGATAAGTCTACATTACCTCTTTTGAACTTCACCACTCTCTGAGGTAGGTATTACTCATATATTATTATCCCTGTTTTGCAATAAGAAAACCAAGGCTAGAAATTATGGGACTTTCCCCTAGTCACACAATCAGTTTTAAACCCAAGGTCTCCCCTGCTTTCAAGTTCAGTTCCCTTCCCATTACACAATCCTGCCTCCTGAAGGGGTGGGGCAGGTCCTATAAGTCAGAGTTCTGGAGAACCTCTCAAAGGCTGGGAATCAATGGGGGACAATTCCTTACTCTGGAGTCCCTGATTAATCTGAAACGCTTTTCCCTACACCCCCAGGATAGGCCCCCCTCAACACCCCGAATCAACGGGTATTTGTTGTGCCTGCTCTGTGCCCTTAACTCTGAACCCTGTGGGGAAAGCTAAGAGAAATGTTAAGCTGTGATGTCTGATTTCGACCTCAGTCTAATTGGGAAGACAAGTATAGAAAATGGCAACAAATAAGGCTGTAAATTACAGAGGGGGAAGGGAAGATGTTATAAGGGCTCAGAGAAAGAGGGGAAGCCTGGTACTATAGGAGGAGAAAGGATTTTGGCATCAAAGGACCAGGTTACAAATCACTTAAAATCCTTGAGCCTCAGTTTCCTCATCTGCAAAAGCAGAACATTGGACCAGATGATTGCTGAGCACCCTCAGGATTCTGAATCTATGATTGTGTGAACCAGGAGTGATCAGGGGTGGTCAGACTGTTTCATGAAGGAGACTGAAGTTGGTTTAAGAAAGGAAGAAATTTGGAGATAAGGGGGGATGTCCCACAGTGTGTGAGGATGAGTATAGAGAGATGGGTTAGCTAGGGTGGAGCCAGATTGTTCAGGGCCTTCTCAGTAATTTGTTATCATGGAACTATTAGATTTTGGAAGGGATGTCAAGAGATAATTTTGTCCAACTCATTTAATTTAGAGAGGAGAAAATGACCTATTAAGAGATAAAGTGACTGACAGAGGTAGGACCTTGCCTGAAGTTAATTGAAATAAGGTGGCCCCTTAAATTGGGCCTCGGAATTTGTCTGTAGCAAGAGATGACTTGTTTCCTGGCCTATGGCTGCAGATAACTAACCCAGCTTCTGCATAGTAGGAACTAGTCATTCTCCTTTCCCCTTCATTGCCTGGGTTTCTGGGAATTGTAGTCCAGCCACTAAACAAAGGCTTCAGAAGATCAAATCTTCCCAGGCTTCAGCTGCCCCCTTATGGCAAGGGATGATATGTAGCCAACCTAGCCAAAGTTGAGATTTCAATTCAGTTTTACCAATATTTATGGAACATCTTTTGAATGCCCAGCACTTGGCCAGATGCTGAAGGGAATTCAGAGATCTATGTAACATGATCCCCAGTCTCTAAGAGTCAGTTCATTCGTCAAGGCATATGAATGTGTGCTAAAATGTAAGTGGTAGAATCAGCAAGTCCTGTAAAAGTTCAGAAACATGGGGAGATTGGTGAGGGCTGATCAGGGAAAGCTTCTTGGAAGAGGTGTGTGCTGTGCACATTTTTCATGATGAGGATTGTGTCTTCTACTCTTCCTCACCCTCCTTCAGGAATTGTAGAAGCACAGGATTTCAGAGCTGGGAATGACCTCGAAGGTTAATTGATTTCATTTCATCTTTTACCTGAGCAGGAATTTTGGACAAATGGTTATCAGCCTCTGCTTGAAGGCCGTTTGTGAATAAATAACTCACTGCTTGCTGAGGTAGACTATTCCACTTTTAGACAACTCTCATCGTTCCAGGTTTTTTTTCAGTAAAACATCAAGCCTAAATTTGCTTTTCTGCAACTTCCCACTTAGTTCCGTCCTCTGGGGACAAATATAATAAATCTGATCCCTTTTTCACAAGACAGACTTTTAGATACTGAAGATGGCTTTGATGTCTTCTCTTTTTCAAGCTAAGGATCCTCAGCTGGCCCTCATGTGTCATGGTTCCCAGGCCCCTTACCATTTTGGTCCTTCTTTCCTGACCACCCTTTTTGATACTGTCTTTTCTAAAGTATATCCAGACCTGAAAACAGTACCCCAGATAAGGTAGCAAGGTGGCACAATGGATAGAGTTCTGGGCCTGAAGTCAGGAAAACTCATCTTCCTGAGTTCAAATCTGGCCTCAGATACTGTTTGCCTCCGTTTCCTCATCTGTAAAATGAGCTGAAGAAGGAAATGGCAAATCATTCCAGTATTTTTGCCAAGAAAACCCTAAATGGGGTCACAAAGAGTCAGACATGACCTAAACAACTCAACAACAAAAAAGGAGGACTTCCTCCTCCATCATTTTGGACACACTACTTCTGTTAATGCAGCCCCAGATTTTATTATTCACTTATAGGCTAGATAATAGATGAACTGGGAGGGACCTTATTAGAGGCTATGTGGTACAAACCAGCCCCCCCCTCCCTCCCCATTTTACAGATGACAGAACCGAATTGTAGAGAAGTCCCAGGTAGAGACAGAGGCATGATTTGATTGCATTTCCTTTGACTCCAAGGTTAGCCCTCTTTCCACAGCACCAGATTTCTTTGGCTTCCCTGGGATTCTGAATTGGAGAACCTAAATTCAGTTCTAAATTCTGTAGCTGACTCTACCTGACCATGGACTCAGTGTCTTCATATGTAAAATGAGAAAAGTGAACTAAGTTAGGGATTCTTAACCTGAAAACTCAACTTTTAAAAAAATTGTGATAACTATTTCAATATCATTGGTTTCCTTTATAATTCTATGTGTTTTATTCACTTAAGTCCCTAGGTTTCACCAAACCAACTTGCCAGAGGGGCCTGTGACACAAAAAAATGGTAAAGAACCCTTGTACCAAATGATGGTCTCTCACAACTCTAAAATCCGTTGTGTGTGTGTGTGTTAGTAATCCTCCAGTGCCACAATTTTCATCCAGTTCTCCAGTACTGCTGCAATATCTTACGTTTATTTTATTTTATTTACACTTATTATTTACATTTATTTTACATTATAAAGAGTCTTTACATTTTATCCACAAGGATATCTTCACAAACTTCAAAATGTCTTGTTGAAATCTAGTTTTCCTATTTCTATGGCTCTCCTGATCTAAGCAATTGGATTGCACAGATGGACCTATGATCTCCTCGGTTTGAGTGTCCTCTCCCTCCAAAGCTCAGAATCACAGACCAGTCCTGCCTGCCTGTGTTAGCTCTCTGCAGGGCTTCCACCTACCCTGCTACAGGCCTTCAAGGCTTCTAACATCCAAAGGATACCAGTTCCACAGTTGAGCTGGCCACCTGTCATCCTTTGCCTTACCCACGGAACCAACCCATCCCTTTTTTATCCTTTTTTCCCCCATTTCTTTTTCAATCATGGAGTTCCTTCATGACATTTTTTTACTCCTGTTCTTCAAAATTCATTTGTTATATATTGCAGCTTGCTCAAACCCACAGGGCATGATCTTCATTATGCTTTGTGATAACCATTTCCAAGTTTTCAGAAACTGTTGTGTCGAACCTCTCACAGCCACATAAAAACACCACTAGAATATGGGGGTCATTAAAGGAGCCTTGCAGTTTCCCAAAGCAGCTTCCTCTCCTTCAGCTGCTTAACTCTAGGCCCAACTCCAGTGTCCGTTTGTGTTTTCTGTCCCTGCTAGGTGTGTGTGTATACTCTCACATGTATGTGTATGTACATATATGAATAAACATATATACCGTGATGAAATATATAAGTAGTATATATACTTAGTAATGAGCTATATATATATGCATATATAGATATACACATGGTAGTGAGATGTAGATATATACATACAAATTCACACACATAGTGATGAAAAGCTCCATATAAATGGCACATTATCATCCGAGCAATAGATAATACTTAATGACTTGATTTTCTTTTCCGACATCTCTACCAGGAGGCTCCGCCACATTCAGGGACTTCAGTGAACAATGCCATCCACTAGCCTACAGGGAATCTTCTTCAGCTTGGACATCTTTGGTGAGCTACATTTTCCTGTTTCGTTCCTCATGTAATGTTTATGATCAGGTCATTTGGTCATTAAATGAGACTATCTCTGTTATTATCTTGCAAGGGATCTTGATTGAATTTGATGTGTGGATGGGATTGGCCACTTTAAGGGGCCAATAGGTCCCTCAAGGTAGCATTTTACTCTACTTAAATCAGTGTTTTTATGCTCCACAAACAATCACAATGGATACTTTTATTATCTATATTTTTCAGTCAGTTGTCTAATCAGGCTGCTTTTCCCATCTTTGTTCTTTTTAATGTTATTTCTCCCTCCTGTAGAAACAAACCTAGGACTGTGATGTTAGAATCCAAGTGGGGTGGTTCCGTTGGCATGGATGGTGTTCATTACAGAACGTAGTTATAGAAACCTTATTGCCCTTTCCATTTTAATCCTTAAACACTCTTGTGATGACTTTGTTTAGTTGGCTTTCTCATTAAGCCTTCTTTAAACTAGTGTTCCCCTCCACTGCATTTCCCTGATTTATGGGGTGATAATACTTATAACCATCCATCAAGATTTTGCAAACAAGTTTATATTGTAGACTGGTGTTGCCTTTATTGGCCCTCTCTCTCTCTCTGTCTCTCTGTCTGTCTGTCTGTCTCTCTCTGTTTCTCTCCCTCTCCCTCTCTCTCTCTGTGTCTCTGTTTCTCTCCCCCCCCTCCGCTTTGTCTCTCTCTCTCTCTCTCTCTCTCTCTCTCTCTCTCTCTCTCACTCTCTCTCTCTCTCTCTCTCTCTCTCTGTCTCTCTTTCTCCCCTCTCCCCCCCACCCCCACCCCTCCACTTGGTGAGTAAGCCAAGCATTTGCTCATTTAGGCACTTTTTAGAGTGTTCTGGCCTCATTATAGCAATTGATTTACAGGCAGCTAAACTTCTGTATAAAATCATGATATTGGTGTCTGATGACAAATTTATGGTTCATTACTCATTTTTCATTACCAGTAGTTTTTAAAAATAGGTCAGGATTTTTAGATCTTTCAACTACATGCCATATCTTTTTCTCATTTTTCTTTCTTATAGCTTTCTGCTAATTCTGACCATTGCTTTAAAAAGCTGATAGTCTGACTGTTCAGAGAACTGATTCAGGAATGACTTAACATTAATACCAAGTGCATTATTATCTGTTAAAATTTAATTAATTTCATTTTTAAAAATCATGGGGTAGCTAGGTGGTACAGTAAATAGAATATTGGTCCTGAAGTCAGGAGGACCTGAGTTTTTGACCTCAGATAATAACTAAGCTGTGTGACCCTGGGCAAGTCACTTAACCCCAATTGCTTCAGCAATAAATAAAATAAAATTATGTTACTTGGTGCTTTCCATATGCAGTCTTCTTTTTGTTGTGAAAGTATTCATGAAATAGAGGTGTGAGGCTTTTATGTCGTCTACATGTATCTTGGACTTCTCTCATTCCTTACTCTTGAACCATGTTTTCTAATATAATTTCCTCCATTCTTACCTATTCCTATCATTGCATTGATGTAACCAAGTATTTTTACTGATTTTAATTTGGAGAGTCTTGTTGAGTTATTGTAAGACTTTTCTGTCTTTTTATTCTCTCCAACCAAAGTTTACTGATATACTGAAATTATGTTGCTTTTTTTTTGGAGGGGAGAGGGCAGGGCAGTTGGGGTTAAGTGACTTGCCCAAGGTCACAGGGCTAGTAAGTGTGTCACTTGTCTGAGGCTGGATTTGAACTCAGATCCTCTTGACTCCAGGGCCAGTGCTATATTCACTGTACCACCTACCCGCCCCTGAAATTATCTTTATACAAGAATCTTTTTGCCAGTACTTATGAGGAGGACTGAAATACCAGATAACAAATACCCTGGGAAATGATTGATTTGGTTGCCTTTGGGCATATGGTAAAACCAACTGCCACAACTTCTTTTTTGGCCACTCTGAGGGCTACCTGTGATCTCAGCTTCCTTCTTCTGGTTTTATTTCTAGCAAGAATGTGGAGATTGATATGATTTAGCTCTTACCACAGTATGTCTACTCGCTGATTGCTATACAAGAATCTTAGGGTTAGAATACTAGCAGCCAAGGTAAAGTCAATGGTCAGTCTGAAAAATGGGATTCTTCGGACCCCTTTCTCTTCATCCACTCTGCTGTCATCACTTTGGAAGTAGAACTGAGGGCAGTTTTGTATTTTGGCACTGGCAGGTTGGCTCTCTAGACCATCACTGACACCTCAGAGTCTAGGGGGGATGCCCTGCTTTGAACACTGGAGCTCACAATCCCTATTGTTGTATTTCCCCTAAATAGTAGGCAAAATTAGCTCTTCAATCATCAGTCATATTTGTGTTCTCTCTCCCACCCCTTGGAATAAGCCTAGTTAGGTAAAACAAATTCTCATATTGGTCACGTGCAAAAATGTGTATCTCCTTCTGCCTGTTACTCCATATTTCTGTCACGAGGTGGGCAGCATTATTAATCATCACTCCTCTATAATCGACTGGTCATTACATTGATGAGAATTCTTAAGTCTTTCAGAATTGTTTTTCTTTACAATGTGGATGTTATAGTATAAATTGCTTCTGCTCACCTCATTCTGCATCAGTTTATACAAGTCTCCCCAGGTTTCCCTGAAACTATCTCTTAATTGAATTTCTTACAGCCCAAGAGTATTCCATTACATTTACATGTCATAATTTGTTCAACCATTCACTAACCAATAGGTACCCCTTAGTTTTTTCGGTTTTGCCACTATAAGAAGAGCACCTATAAATATTTTTGTGCTTATAGTATCTTTTCATCTTTCTTTGATCTCTTTGGGATATACAGGTTTAGTAGTGTTTTTGAGAGGTCAAAGGATATGTACAGTTTGGTAACTTTGGGGGCGTAGCTCTAAACTACTTTCCAGAACAGGTGAGTCAGTTCACATTTCCCACACAACAGTGCATCAAAGCACCTATTTGCCCATAGACCTTCCAACACTTAACTCTTGACAAAGGCTTTTACTAAGATGGTGTAGTAAGGACAGGAGTTAGAAAACATTCTTGTTCTAAAGCTGGGGTGCATCCTCCCTACTAATATACAGTGTGTCTACAGGAGTGGGCAAACCCTCCTAGTACACTGAAGCGAGGCATGCCTGTAGGGAACATGCGTCCAAGGCTCCCCCTCTTTGCTTCTTAACCTGGGGTTTCCAGGGTTAGCTCACACTTGGGTCTATATGCTCCTCTCTGATGACTCGCTCATAGGAGCTGCATCCAACTTCAAGTGATTGCCTCCAGAATTGAGGAGGGGCATGTGTGTCTTCCCTCAGCTGGATGTACTTCAGACTTTTCTGAACTAACTCTGTGACTGCTGGATAGGTGACTTCTCCTGATCCATTAGCTCTGCTGCTAGATGGGGACAAGGGAATAGACAACTCTATGCCAGGAGTGTGGGAGTAGGACTTTCTAAGAGGAGTACTCCACCCTGGCATGGCTTGCTTTTAGTGAATCTGTGATAGCTTAGAGTGACCAAGTGCTCACAAACCATCTTCTAAGAAAACATTTTTTATTTTTTTCAAGAATCAAAATCAAGCTCAAAAGTATACCCCTTGAAAAATGCACCCTCTTCTTTTTGAAAATAGGACAACCTTTGCCCATTTCCAGGCCTCGTGCATCTCTCCCTCTTTCCATAATTTTTTAAAGATCCCTGGAAATGGCTCAGCAGTTGTAATTGCCAGCTCTCTTAGCGCCCTGTGACATCCAGTGGTGAGCAGCTGGGGACTCATTCTTCTACCTCCTCATTTATTTTAGATTTGAGATGCTCCACAATCTGACACTGGTGCCCCACTTTGATGTGAAGGGGAACGTGGATTTTCAAAGACTGTGCCAACAAATGACCAGTTCTGTTTATGTTGTCATCGTCGTCATCATCATCATCTTAGCTAATACTCATTTAGTGTTTTAAAGTTTGTGAAATGCCTTACATATACTATTAAATTAGACCCTCACCTTTGTGAAGTAGGTGCTATTATTGTCCCTATTTTACAGATTAGAAAACTGAAGTTAGAAGGGTAAATGACTTGCCCAAGGTCATGCAGTCAGTAAGTGTTTGAGGCAAGATTCGAATTCAGGTCTCCTTAACTCCCAAGTCCAGCACTCTACTGTATACCAGGCTGTCTACCATGTTGGAAAGCCTTCTAGTAGAGTCCCATTAATATACTATTTCTACTTTGGGGGATCAGCCTAACTAAGGATAGATAGAAAGGTTTATCAGCAGTAGACTGGCTCCTTGGTTGAATCTATGGCAATGCAAAAAACAAAGAGAAAGACAGAATGGCCAGAGTCCTGTGGGAGCATCCGTCTCCTGCAGTGATGGCATCAGAGTGACAGTAAAAGGGACAAGAAGTGTTAGGAGTCACCATCTTTAGACAGTCTATACATATCATTACCTTAGCTTGTAGGTGGTATTGAAGCCTCACACTTATGTGTCAGGACTACTTTTGCTTTTTCCGTTGTTTTTAAAATAATAAGTTGTATTAATTCTTTTGTTTTTTACATCTCAGTCAATCCTGGATTATTACTGTCCCTACACCCCTCCCCCCTCAGCAAGCCTTCCTTTCTAACAAAGAAAATCGTTGATCAAAATCAAACTATCCTCTTAATCCTATATGCAAAATTCTGCATTCATCCTTCAGCCCTGTATTGTCAGGAGTACTTTATTCAAGAGGGAGATTCTAGACATTGTTGTCTGACTCTTCATGATCCCATGTGGAGTTTTTGTGGCAGAGATACTGGAGTGATTTGCCATTTCTTTCTCCAGCTCACTTGATAGATGAGGAAACTGAGGCAGACAGAGTTAAATGACTTGCCCAAGATCATATAGCTATTATATATCTGAGGCTGGATTTGAACTCAGTCCTGGCTCCAGGCACAGCACTCTATCCTTTATACCACTTAGTTGCCCAGTTCTAGACATGAGAAGCACCCAGTTATATCACCAAAAATGTTGATTAAATCCTAACCCATATAATCTATTACTGATGTGGGAGCTATTTCTGAATCAACTGATTAAAGTGAGACCATCAGACTCTTAGAACAAATAATAAAATGACAAATTAGGAAACAAAAATGAGAAGGTATGGCATATAGTTGAAACAGCTCTAATCTGACCTATTTAAAAAAACTGTTGAAGATGATATTTGAAATAGACAAAAGAACAGACATCAGCAGAGAAATGTTTACGTCAGTCATCACCACAAAGTGGCCACCAGAACCTGTAGCGGCTCAGCCAACAACGCATCTATCTTCATGCCAGACAGAGAAATGGCAGCCAAAGACAAGACTGTCTCAGGATTACGGACTTGTTTATGATATATTACAAGGGAAAATGGCAGAAAATGATGAGCAGCATTATCTCTTAATAGTGAGAGGTGATGGAAGCAAAGATCATTTTATGGAGAGATCCAGTTTAGCTCCTCCAACCCCAGCTGGAAGAACAGTAGATAGAAAGAACTCTGGAGTCAGAGGAGCTGAATTCAAATCTCACATCTGATTCTATCTACATGACCTTAGGCAAATCCATTAGCCTCTTTCCTCCTCAGTTTCCTAATCTGTTGAGTTGTTTCCATTCGTGTCTGACTCTTCTTGACCCTCTTTTGGGGTTTTCTTGGCAGAGATACTGGAGTGATTTGTCATTTCCTTCTCCAGCTCACTTTATAGATCCGGAACTGAGTCAAACAGAGTTAAGTGACTTGCCCAGGGTCACACAGTCAGTGTCTGAGACAGGGTTTGAACTCAGGAATATGAGTCATTCTGATTCCCAGCCCAGTGCTCTGTCCACTGCACCACCAAGCTATGCTCATTCTTTATTGGCAGCTTTTGATTCCATCTTTTGTATCTGTCTTTTTAAAATGTGAATTGTGAGTTCTTTATACAGCCACACTGGTCCTTGTCCTCGTCCTCATCAGACTCCTTTGTGCTGTACAAAAAGCACAATTTCCCCTTCCTTTTTTTCCCCAATTTCCTCCCTTAAAATTTTTTTTTAATTAAAAATCTATTTTTTTCCTCTTCTCTCATCCCCATTGCCTCCCCTTTAGAGCCTTAGGTCATGATCCTTCTATCAGAGTTTCTGAGAATCCTGCCACTCTTATCACATACAACTGAGTGCCAGCATTCACTGACTATCTGTTGATTCAGTCAACAAGCATTTATTAAGCTCTTGTTCTCTGCAAGGCACTAAGCCAGGTGCTGGGAAAACAAAGACAAAAAAAACAAAACAAAACCCAAAAGAGCCTTAGCTCTCAAGGAGCTTACATTCTGTACACATAATGAGGGATCTGCTGGACCCGATTGTTAAATTTGCCATGTGAGCATTTACATCTCAGAAATAGGCAAATGCTAATAAACCAGGTCTCTATTTATCATTTTGTTCATTATCTAAACTTAAGAAAGTGATGAAAAAAATGTTAATAATGCAAAATTTTGAAGTGTGTCATGTCTTTTTTTTTTCCAGAAAGGCTGCTGTTAAACGTTTACCTGTATACTCCTGCATATAAATATAGACCAAACATATATAGGAAGTAATTTAGGGAGAAGCCCTATTGGCTGGGAGCATAAGGAAAGGCATCAGATAGGAGGTGGTGTCTTTCTAAGGAAACTAGAGATGCTAAGCAGCTGAGATGAAGCAGGAGTGCGTGACAGGCATGGGGACATCCCGTGCCAGGCACAGGAGATGGAGCGTCATGTGTGGGGAGCACGCCAGAATGCATGCATGAATGCACATGAGCTGAGCCTCATAAGATGTGTAAAGGTGAATGGGAAGGGAAGGCAGAGGGAAGAGCAGAAACAAAGGGGAACAGTACGGTGCTTCTCTACCTCTAGCATGAGCATGGGGCCATTACCTCTGCTCTGCCTGGGTTCCTGTGCAGCCTGGTAACCTGTGCCAGATGCTGGTTCAACTCAGAGGAGGAATGGGAAGAAGGGAGCAGAGTAGTGAGGGTCTTTGGGACTTTGGGACTTTCACCATCACCATCACCATCATCCCCGTCTTCCTACTTCCTACTTCCAAGGAGCCCACCTCCCATGAGATGCCAAAGGTTTGGGGGAACATTCAACGCTGTCGGTGAGTTTGAGCAGCTGAAGGCAAACCATCGACCGTTGAGTGGACCCTGCAACCTTAAACTACCACCTGATGCCTGGAGGGACCAGAGGGTCCAGAGTCACTGGCAAGGTGCAGGGCTGTCCTCTTACAACATAGGCCATATACTGCCTGGAATTTTCTGAGTCCCTTGTCTCACTTTTGACCTTCAGGCCATTTTTTCCACCTCTCAATGTCATCTGCCTATGGCAGACTACACTACTGTCTTCACTGGATGAATTCGGGCTAAATCTCCAGTCTTTGAGCTACACTTCCAATCCTAGGTCATTTTGCCCACCTAAACCAAAGGTCACAATCAACATTCATTGCTGTCGGTGGGTTGTGAGATGTGAGACAAAACTCACCAATGGATGAATGTCACTGTGGCTGGGCCAGACTTGGACCTGGAGAGACAAGGGTTGGACATCACAGGAGAAAGAAGGGGCTGCGCCAACTTCGACAGAGCTCCATTGGGTCAAGGAAACCACAAAGCAATATGGAAGCTTCCTGGACTAGGAGAGAGTCAGACAAGACTCCTAGCCTGGGGCCCATTCATATCTTACAGTGTTGTGACCTTTGACAACTTTCCAAATTTCTGTTAAAGGTGGAGAGAAATCCCTGCTTGTTCTGCTTCTCCAGGTGGTTGTCAGTATTCTATGAGAAAACAAACTTGTGCAGACTTTGAGTGGTATAATGAAGGGATGGTACCCACAGAATGAAGGTGGTGGCAGCACCAGGTATGGAGAGAAGCCTGGGTTTGTGATCAGAACCTGAATTCAGATCATAGCTCTGTTGCTTTCTAGTTCCTTAGTCAGTCAACAAGCATTTATTAAGGACACAGGGCTAAGCTAGGGCTAGGAAGGAAGGCCAAAAAAAAAAAAAGCATGGTCTTAGCCCTCTAGAAATGCACATTGTAATGGGGGAAAAACACCTACCAACAACTACAGGCATCTATATGAGGTGAATCGTGGGGGATTTCATGGGGTGGGAGAGTGAGGAGAAAGGGAGCTGAAAGGCTTCCTTCAGAAGGTGGGATTTGAGGAGCCTTGAAGGAAGGCCAGAGATGAGGAGAATTCCAGGCATGGGGGACAAAGGCCCTGGAGAGGTAGATAAAGTCATGCAGGAGGAACCTTGCAGAGAACAGTCCATCTTAAGAAGTCTGGAAAGGGAGGAAGGGGCCTGGTTGTGAATGTTCTCCACCTGGATCTTTTTCATATGACGAGGGTTTCCCTCAGCTGGAAATCTTGGGGGCATGATAATAAGCTACTATGTCATCCCATCCAACGTCCAACCCCATTTTGTGCTCCCTCTGGCGTTGTTGGGCAACAAGGGATCCTATCTTCCCTGGACCTGGCATGTAGTTAATTTGTGGTTGGGAAGAATTGAGTCTTTTTACCTCCAGCTCTGTCTGCTGGTTTATTTGACAACCCTAAGAGGAGACAATTCTCCTCACCAAACAAAGGGACTTTTTTTTTTTGAGGGGGAAAGGCAAGGCAATTGTGGTTAAATGACTTGCCCAGGGTCATACAGCTAGAAAGTGTCAAGTGTCTGAGGCTGGATTTGAACTCAAGTATTCCTGACGCCAGGGCCCATGCTCTATTCACTGCGCCAGCTAGCTGCCCCATATAGGGAGTTCTGACAACTTTATTGGTCATTAACTACTAATCTTTCAGATGAAGAAATTGGAACTGCCCAAGTTCCCATAGTAAGTAAACTGAGATTAGAATCCAGGTCTCTTGTCTCAAGTTTAGAGGCAGGCAAGAAGAGGGTGAGCGCATGGGGAAAGAACTGAACCTGGACTTAGCGCACCAGAGACACTTGAAGAAGGGCTCATACAGGGGCTTGTTAATTTGGGTCTTGCTCCCTGTCAGCCAACATAGCTGGGAAGGCTATTACTGACCACCAGTATGCACGGCCATGGGCCCTTGATGCAGGACCTGGCAAAGGGGAGAGATTTTCCTAGCCTGTGGGGCTGCCTTTCTTCCTCTGAGGCCTGTATCCCAGAGGAAAGGAGGGGGAGAGGGTAGCTCCAATTCTTCCTCCTTCCCTGACTGGCAGAAGTGCAGCCCCACTTCAGTCATGATTCAGTTCACAAAGGCTGAGGGGAGACCTGCAGACAGTCCAATCCCCCTGCAAAGCTAAGGAGATTCAACTCCAAGGAAGTGGGAGCTTTGCAGGGGCAAAGCTCTGGTCAGATACAGTATAGCCAAGTCAGGAGGTGGAAGAGTTTACCAGGGACTGCCCACGGTCTTGGCTGAGGGGAGTGGGAGTGGGAGCAGAAGTAGCTGGGAAATGGAGAGGGAGGGTATGAGGGGAAGGGCCCGAGTGGGATTGATTCTTCATTTCTCAGTAGGTACCAGAAGTTTCTTTTTCTTGGTTCTACTGCAGACCCCAAAAGCCCTAAAGAGCCTGGGGTGGGTAGTGGGATGAGATGGGCAGCAGCAACCCCCAGGCTGGGGGAGGAGGGGGCCTGGTAGCTCTAGAGCACAAAACCATTGCAGGCCAATTGAAGTTAAGGCAAAGGAGCTCCCAAAGAAACAATTCTGAGGGGGGGGAAGTTGTTGGGAATTCACTGAAAGGGTGGTTGTTGCTGTGGTGCGGAACTCATTGGTTAATTTAGATTTTAAAAGTGGCCTGGAGGATAGGATACTGACCCTAAAATCAGAGATACCCCAGTCCATTTTCAAATCTAGCTTACTAGCTGTATGACCCTGGGCATCACTTGCCCTGTTTGCCTGTTTCCTCATTTGTAACATGGGGATAATAGCACCTACCTCCCAAAGTGGTTGTGAGGATCAACCGAGACAATATATATGAAAAGCTTAGCCCAGTGGCTGACACATAGTAGCTAGTACTGCAGCCCAGGGAGGCAAGGACAGAAAATGGAGGCTGATTGTAAATGAGCTACAGGTCTTGTACAAAAGGATCCAGGGCCAAGTCACCGAGTGAGTCCAGGAAAGCTAAGCATGGACAAGGATTTATGATTTTTAAAAATTAATTTATTTTTAGTTTTCAACATTCACTTTCACTGTTGTTATTAAGCTGCGCTGGAGGAAGTGCACATAGGACCTGCACCTTCCCCACTCCGAGGAGCAAATGATTTCCTGTTGGCTTTTTTGGTATTTACTGTTTACTTCTCTGTCCACGGCCTTCTGCACCCCTCCGGACTAGCTCCTGGAGGCCTGGCATGTTTCTGTTTGGGGCTTAGGTGAGGGGCTGGTTAAACTGTTTGTTTATGATATTGATTGATAAACTGGAAGAAAGACTGCTTGGGGAGAATGGAATAATAATGTTGGAGAGAAGACGGTGCTGTGTTATTTTAATTTACCCTTTTCTTGCCCTCCTCCAAAAAAAATAATCTTTGGTCTGAAAAGGACACGACAGAAATTTCCTTTAGGGAGCAGAAACCCAAGAGAAGTAGATAGAGGCTAAGAGAATCGCGGGTTTCCCTGGGTGTGGGCAGGTCCATATGGGCTACACTTCAGGGTGGCTCCAGATTGGCTGATGGGATTACTAAATCACCTTTGGAAGATCCTGTAGGGTGGGAAAATTGCCCCTGGACTGCAAAAGGGCAGTAAAAAAGGGAAGAGTGTAAATTAGTCCTGGGAGCTTGCTTTCTATGTTTAGAAAATTTGCTATCTGTGTCTTAGAATTATTACTAAAGGGTGAACATTTAAAGTAGATGAAATAATTTACATTGACATAAGCATTTTAAGGTTTGCAAATCCCTCAACAGGCACTGAATCATTTGGATCCCCAACAACCCTGGAACTGTTATGCCCATTTTCTAGACGAGGAGACTGAAGCTGGTGAAGTATTGTCTCTGGCAGCCCTCTAGCTCATAAGTGTCAGAGGGACCACATTATTCATGGGCACCATTGTCAGTCTAGGAAAGGAATCCTTCCTAGCCAGCAAAGGTTTCATCGTGCCAGATCACTGTGACTTCCTTTTCCATTTTTGGTCAGGGTTACTAGACTGGGAGTATCACTTGGCAAAGTTTCTCGAGCTGTTCTTGAGGACAACCTGGAGAGATACGGAGTGATTTGAGGAAACTGAGGTCCAGAGCTGGGAAGGACCTTCCCTGGTGACCCCCAGTGAGTCATGGCTAGAACCCAGGGCTCAATGTTGTCTCATTCTCACCCACAGGAAGGACTCTAGAACAGAGATGTCCAACACCCTACCCTGGCTGCATTGCTGCCAGCAAAACTCACGAATGAGGTCAACCAAATTCAAATGTAGTTGGGAAATATTTAAAATAAAATTACAACCCAGGCAATAATGTCAGAGTCAGTGTACAGCCCCCCTGCTTCCATCTCTGTGTATATTCAATCCCAGCCCCATTTCCGTTTGAGTTTGATCCCACTGCCTTAGAAGACAGCTGTAATACTGAGCGATAAACCTCTTTTCTTGGAGCTTTGATAGCCCCTGTTTAAACTAAGTGGCCCACTCATGGTCTCATTTGTCAGTCAGCATTGTTTTTAAGCGTCTCTGATGAGATGGGCATTGTGCAAGGCTAGAGATACAAAGACACCTTTTCCCCAAAAGGGGAGACAACATGTAGGCAGGTAGGAAAACACAAACTAGATACAAAATAATACAGGGGATCCTGTGGGGGAGGGCACTAGCAGTGCAGGGATCAGTCAAAGTCTTGCAGGGCTCTTGAGCTGAGTTTTGAAGGAGCCGAGAGATTACAAGAAAGCAGATGAAGAGGGCGGCTTTCCAAGCGTGGTGGTCGGCCAGTGTAAAGGAGATGGGAGATGCTGCCATGTTTGCTGTTTGCCGAACTGAACTGCCGGGCAGGGAAGTAATGTAGAAAAAGGCTAGAGAAATAGGCCAGGGGGTCTGAAGGGCTCTGAATGCCGAACAGCAGCCTATCGTTGATCCTGGAGGTAATAGGGAGCCACTGGAGTTTGAGGAGAGTTACCTGGTCAGAAAATCACTCTGGGAGCTGTGTCAAGGACCTACTGGAGTGGGTGCAGGGAAAGCCAAGAGAAAGGCTATTGCAGTAGTCTGAGCCAGAGGAGATGAAGCCAAGTGGTATTTCTGCGCAGAAAGATCTTCCTTCAGCCTCTCCACTCCCAGGCCAGGACTCGTATACTAGGCCCTCCAAACACATTTGGTGAGTGGTGTTGCATTATTTCCTGTCTAAATAAATTACTGAACTGCCTAGCCAGGAAAGGGCTGTCGCTTAAACATAGCCGATTGCAGCCTTAGTCTGATGCCCCAGAGAGAAGAGTTGAGAGATTCGTCTACTTGAAGCTTCAGGATTTTACTGAGACTGTGTCCCCAAGAAGGGAAGTGACTCACCCAGATGGTTGTTATTTTCAGTTATGTCTGACTCCCTGTCATCCCATTTGAGGTTTTCTTGGCAAAGATCCTGGAGGGGTTTGACATTTCGTCAGTGTGTCCCCATTTTACAAATGATGAACAAAGAGGGCTAAATGACATGCCCAGTGTCTGAGACTGAATTTGAACTCGGATCTTTCTGACTCCAGGCCTGCGCTCTAACCACTGCACCACCTGGCTGCCCTTGCCCAAAGTCTGGAATACAAACCCAAGCCTTTATACGGTCAGAGCCCGGGCCCCTCCACTTGACTATGCTGGTTTTTCAGAGTCTGGTGACTTGAGGCTGTGGCAAACCAATCCAGGGGAGTTGGGGGAGAAACTGCCCCACCAGAGTTTTGCAGCCGAGGCCTAGGAAGTCACACCCCGCCCAAGGAGGCATTGAGGCTCAGAGTGTTCCTCTAACCCCAGGGAGAACTACACAGTTGCAGAGTATGGGGGTGGAGGGTGGGGCTGGGTGGGTGTTTCCCTCCCTCATTTCCCCCTCCCCATTAAAATGCATATTTGAAGATTTCCTACTAGTTTTCTAGCCCTGAGTTCTACCAGAGGCTATTTGACTGTGGAGCTAAAAGGAAGAGACCACTCCCCCAAGTCCCTCTGGAGTGGAGGGAACCTTGTAGACTACAAGTCTCCAAGTGAGGCGGGGGCTGAGGGCAGCTAGAGAGGGCTCTTTAGCTCCTTCCAGTTCTAATTGGCTGTGTGCAGATACTTAAGGCCCCAGCTTCCCTGCCTGACCCTGATCCCATCATTTTTCCCCAGCAGGGCTGGTGGCCTGCTTTGTAGGGTCTTCAGTTTAGATGGAGGTCTTCAATCTGTGGAGGGATTATCTGGGACTTGCCAGGGTAGTAGGGGCTCTCAGGGAAGAAAAGCTGGAGCCCCAGGGGGTAGGGACAGAGCCAAGCCCAGACCCTGGCCCCAGCCTAAGGCAGGAACTCCTGCCCCCTCGAGATCCCCTCTGCACTTTTTGCAAGCACAATGGGGAGTCTCGAAACATCTACTTGTCCCACACGCTGAAGGATGAGGAGGGCCGGGTGGTGTGCCCCATCCTGAGAAAATATGTGTGCCCACAGTGCAGAGCCACCCAAGACAATGCCCACACCAAGCGCTTCTGCCCACTCACCAGCAAGGGCTACATGTCTGTATACAGCTACACAGCCCGCAATTCAGCTGGCAAGCGGGCCACGCTTCAGTGGCCATCAGAGGAGACAAGTCTGGCCAAGGCCAGGACCAAGAGGCTTCCAGCAATACCTGAAGGAAAAACTCCCAGCCGGCCTCCGGATGAAAGCAAGAAAGGCAGCAGCACAGGTAAGAGCAGATTGGGAGGGAGAGACTAGGAGGACTCCTGGGTTCTGAGGGACCCCAGGGGCCAAAATCAGGCATCTGGTAAGAGACTGATTTTTACTAGATAGAAAAAAAAAACACCTCCTAACAGTCCCAGCCTTGTAGTAATGGAAGGGACTGATTGCCCTCTTCCAAAGGAGTGCCTTTCTTGGCACTTACTGAGTGTGACTCCCTGTTAACTGTAACCCAGGATTTCCTAGCCTACTACCCCAAACCAAAAATGCCTGCCACCTCTCACTTCTCCTCTACGGGAGTGCCTGTGTTCACTCATTCATTCAGTAAACTTACTCCTGAAGGCTGGTTGTTGCAGATTAAAAATAGCTCGGATCTCTATGGGAACTCAGGGTTTCCACAGTATTTTCCTTAGCACAACTCTGGGAGATAGTTCCAAGTAAATAGTACTATCCCCATTTTATAGGTGAACAAACTAAGGTTAGTCAAGAAGTTAGCTGACTCGCCAGGATTACAGAACAAATAAATTAATATTATCAGGTGCCTAGTGATCGACTCCAATTCCAAAGCCCTTTCACCATTGCAGGATATTTCTGGATGATTTGGACGACCTCTGATGTCAGTGACAAATATGAGTGGTAGTGCCTGGGGCTTGTGGTAGGGCCCGAGGGAGGGCCTGGAGAATTGGGGCTGGGCGCTGAGCCCTTGCTCTGGGAAAGCTCTGCCTGAATGGAGAATGTCAATAACGCAGTCTGTGGCTAACCCAAATTCGGAGGCGCACAGGATCTGAATTGCTGAAATGTCAGAATTAGGACCTTATGTTTTAAGGCCAAGAGTTAAAAAAAAAAACAACACTGGGAGTCAGGAGTCCTGGGTTCTAAACCCATTCCTGCTATTTCCTCATGTGACCCTGGACAAGTCCTGTTCTGGGACTTTGTTTTTTCACAGGTAAAATGAAGGTGTTACATAAGAGCCATTCAGCTCTTAACCTACTGAGATTCTGGGACCCTGGACCAGTCATTTAATTTCTAGTTATTAGGTTTCCCGATTGTTGTTAGAAAAAAAAACCTTTGGGCTATAGAAACTAAAAGGATTATTAAGATTTTGTTTGTTTTTTGAAAAAGGATTGTTGTATTATTTATATGGCAACACATTGTTAGCCAGCATTTCCACACAAATAACTCACTTCACAAAACAACATTCTGGCTACACCCTCTCTTCATTGTATGCACCCATTCCGGAAGCAAATTGTCCCATGGCTGTTGTGCCTGTAATTACAAATGTAAATGCGGTTTGAAACCAGTCGATTTTATATGTAGGAAGGTGGGAAGAGGAGTCCTCCTTCCTGCCTGTGCCCTCTCCTGCAGCCCTTGAGATATGCCCTGCAACCTCGAGCCTTTCCAAGAACAGAAGGCTATGTATGTAGCACGCTTTACTGCTTATGAAGCAGCACGACTTCCTTGTTTCTAAATCTAGGATAAAATCAGACTCGGGAGAAACCATGAGGCTTTCCTCCCAAATCTGATTCTAGCAGGAATTGCCCCTAGGGAAAGGGATGGAAATCCAGGCCAAATCCTAGTAGGAACCCTACTTTGTAAGTCATTAACTTGGTGCCACAGATTCAGCTGGACAGGAGGGGGCTGCGGAGGAGCAGCCCAGAATCGAGGTCTCCTGCTTCCTGATACTCAGCTGGCTCAAAAGTGACCCACTGAACAGTGGGTTGGGGTTTTTTTAATAAGCACCAGTCTTTCTTGGGAGTTTGTAGGGGGCCCAGCCACTCAGAAAAAACTCTTGGTGGGAGAACGATAAAAAGGAACCTGGGAATTTGAACCTATTGCCCTATTCTAGACCCAGAGAAGAGGCTGAATTAAAATGTTTTTCTGTGTTGCCTTTTTCTTCCCCCCTTTTGAATCCAGGTTCAAAAGGCTCCAGGACTGCTTTTCTCACTCTGCAACCATGAACTTCAGCTTCTTCAGAAGAGGACCTTGGGGACTCAGCTTTGCTAAGCCAAGTCGACTACAGACAGAAAGATTAGTGTGGGACGAGGGAAAAAGAGCAGCACTACTGCAGCGCTTTGGGGTCTCTCTCTTCAGAGACCAGCCCAGCTTTATCTTCCTGGACTTTAGGGCAGCTCCTCACTGCACAGCTCCTTCATACCAGA
>CM053580.1:529860720-529896225 GCA_028627135.1 Pseudochirops cupreus
GTTAACAATCGTTTAACTTCTAAACAACAGCCCCTTGAAGGAAGCAATCCCATAGCCTGGACCAGTAGTCTCAATGGGAAAGGCTCCCCTGGGAGGATGGAAGGACCAGGATAGCTTTTCATTCTATCACCTACCTGCACTGCAGCTTGTTGTGGGAAGAAGTGTTTTTCAGGGCCATTGGAGCCTTTGATCGAACTTGTTCTTCATCAGAATGAGGATTTTTGCTAGGCAAGGAGGGAACCAATGTGTTCTCCACAGGAGATGACTGGGAAAAGAGGACACATAAAAAGACCACATGTGTGAATAGTAGCTCGAAGCCAAACACTGTAATGAGTACTTGGAGAATGGTCATTCAAACAAGCCTTCAAGTAGCAGCAGCCAAGTGTCCATGCCCTCTACTCCTACCCAACCAAAAATTAGGCTTGGGACAAACAGCAGTGAATATGAAAGACCAGTGAGGGAGAGGGAGGAGGACTAAAAGGAAAAGAGGTGACCTGGAAGCAAAAGGACCTGGATTTAAAACCCAGATTTGTTACTTATAACCTGGATGACCTTGGACAAGTTATGTAAAGTCTCTGGATCTCAGTTTCCTCATCTATAAAATGGATTTGTACTACCTACGTCACAGGACCACACAAAGGCAGTGTGGGAGGCAGAGATAAGATGGCAGAGTAACAGGAAGAAGTGCAGTGAGCACTTACTTTCCTCTCCCCTGCCAACTTTTCCAAAAGGATGATCAGAACATTAAAAAAAAAATCCTTGTAGCCCAGGTCGGCATAGGGAGACAGAGAGGTCTATGTACCCTGGGATCATGGTCTGGCCCAGAGCATATAACAAATCAAAGCAAACAGATCCTAGAATCTACACAGAGGGACCTACATTTGTGTAGGGAGCAGGAACAAGAGACACTTGGCACCTCTGTCACTCACTACTGAGTTTTAGTTCATAGATCCAGGGCAGACTATGAGGGTACTCATACTTAGAGGTAGCATTCCAGGACAAGAAGCTATTACAGGCTCTAGACTATATGCCAAGCAAGGGGCAAATTTGGAAGCAAGCAACAGGTGTGGGCTTGGACCAGAAGAGCTGAGCAGGGTCTTAGCTTCAGCTTTTAGCTATCTGAAACCCATAGGGCAACAACCAAAGAAGGAATCCCAGACCAAAGGGAAGCCTATAGTTCCATCACTCTGAGCCTCAGAAGTACGCAGTCAGACCCAAAGTCAGGAAGTAGGCTGGAAGGATGAATGAACAAAATAAGAATCTCCCATAAAGAGTGACAGGGATGCTCAAGACAAAAAGCCCGAAAGAAAAGAATGACTCTAAAACATTTGCAAGCAGAGCCTCAAAGAAAAAGAGGTTGGGCTGGTGGTCCTGCTGCTGCTTTCTTGGGGTACTGAGTGTTGTTTTATTTCAGGATTTTAGGGATAGCTCAAGTTGGGAACTCTACATATCTAACTAGAATTTCTAGAAGAGATGAAATAAGAATTTTTTAAAAGTTAAAAAAAATTTTATTAATAAAATGAGAGTGTTAAGAGGGGAATAATAGAAAAGAAATTAGAGATATGGAAAAAAGAATTGGAAAGGCAATTAACAGGTGACACAAGAGGTACACAACTTTGCCAAGCAACAAACTTCCTGATAATTAGAATGGACCAAGACAGAAGTGCAGGTCAAGGGATATTAAAACGCAAAAGACGAAGACGAAGACGAAGAAGAAGAAGAAGAAGAAGAAGAAGAAGAAGAAAATATACGCTATCTTATATCAAAAACAACTGACCTAGAAAAGTTAGAGGTTAGATAAGTTAGGAATCACTGGGCTGAAAACCATCACCCCAAAAAGAGCTTAAACATTGTATTTCAAGAAATCTTAAAAGAAAACTTCCCAGATATCTTAGAACCAGACAGCAAAGTGGAAAATGGAAAGATTCTCCCAGTCCCCTCCCGAAACTCCAAAATGAAAACTCCTGGAAACATTATAGCCCAAATCCAGGGCTCCCAGGTCAATGAAAAAGCCCAGCAAGCAGCCAGAAAGAAAGCACAACGTAGTAGCTGCAGGGTCCTCCATTCTGGGAGGGTGGGAAGGAGAGGAGCAGGGTCAGATCTCCACATCCCTTCAGGGAGCTGGGAGCTTAAATTTCTGACAATGGCTCTAGCTCACTCATGATGGTACTCCCCAAGTGTAAGGAGGGTGGTCCCTATCACCCTAGTTCCATGTGACCACTAACAATCAGGTCAGCTTTGGGAGATGAACAATCTCCCAACTCAGAGAAGCTAATCCTGCTCCCTCCTGTACCATCACAGTCCCTGGCGTAAGAAGTGGGGATCCTGTTCATAGCTTAGGTCAGTTTCCATAAAGCTCAGTCCCGAGTCTGAGTCTGGGGCTTGAGTCCCAGAACTCCTGACTTCTCTTGGCCTCCATGCTACCTGCAATCCTGGCTCCAAGGTTGCTATGGCTCCAATTCCTGGTAGGATCATCCTCTAGCACCTGAAATTGGGGAGGAGAAGGAACACAGAACAGAAACAAACAACCCTAGGCCTATTTTCTAGGAGCAGGGGAAGGCAAGTACCTTCAAAAGGCCCCTCCAGGGTGTCTCCATGTTAGAACTGGGCATGCCCAGAGAAGCCTGGGTTACAAAAGAATTCACGTACTGAGTAGTCAGTCAGAATCACACATGATTTAGCAGCTCCCAGGAGGACTTGTAATACCATATTCCAGAAAGCAATGGATAAAGACTTACAACCAAGAACTTAATGCAGCAAAACTGAGTATAACCATACAGAGAGAAAAATGGATCTTTAATGAAATAGAGGACTTCTAAATAGTACCGATAAAAGTCCAGAGCTGCAATAGATACTTTGCAAATACATGAATTAAGAGAAACACAGGAAAAAAAAGGTAAGGAAGGTCTGGAAGTGGTTCTATGATGTCTTGGTGATCTTAAAAGAAGAATGGAAAGAGAGAGGAAGAGGAATAAACTGGGGAGAAAAGAGAGGAAGGTTAGGGAAAATTATCTCTTGTTAACTGAGGTATGCAAGTAGAAGGCTACAAAAATGAGCAAGAAGTTGGGGAGCAGTTGACATTTGAAACCCATTCTCATCTGAACTGGTCAAAAGAGGGAAGAACATAAACGCACACACACAACACATGCAAGCATGCACGCATATGGGTGCATACACACAGAGGTACAGAAAAACATTTCGCCCACAAGAAAATAAGAAAGGGAAGAAAGGAGAAAGGAGAATAAGAGAGAAGGTAAGTTGAGGGGGGGAGAAGGAGAGAACTAGCCCTAAGCAAAACAAACTTGAAGTTTGCACAAAAATACTGATAGCTATTTTTGCAGTGGCAAAGAATTAGAAACTAAGGGGTTGCCTAACAACTGGGGAAAGGCTGAACAAGTTATGGTATCTAAATGTGATGGAGTCCTATTGTGCTGTAAAAGGGAGTTATGATGAAAAATGCTATCTATCTCCAAAGAAAGAAATGATAGAATATGAATGCAGATCAAAGCACACCTTTTTAAACTTTATTTTTCTTGGGTTTGGTTTTTTTTGTCTTTTTTTTTTATAACATGACTAATATGGAAATATATTTTGCATGAATGCACATGTGAAAAAAAAGAAATAAGGAATAGATGGGACAGTTTGAAAGAAACCTGGGGAGATTTTTATGAACTGATACAGAGTCAATTAAGCAGAATGAAAACAATTTATATGACAACAATATTGTAGACAACTCCAAAAAACTTAGGAACTCTGATCAACACAATGACTAACCACAATTCCAGAGGGCTCATGATGAAACATACTACCCACCTCCTGACAGAAAACCAAAGGATTCAGAGGAAAGAATGAGACATGTTTTTGTCTTTTTTGGACACAGTCAATGTGTCCAATGTTTGTTTTCCTTGCCTACATATGTTTATAACAGGGGTTTTAGTTTTCTTTTTTCCTCAGCTGAGGTAGAGAAGTTGGATTTCTGGTAATATAAAAATATATAATAAAAAAAACCCTTTTAAAAAGGCAGTGTGGTATAGTGAAAAGAATACTAGATTCATATACTAACTCTAACACTTACTGTGTGGCCATAGCTAAGTCATTAATATTCTCTGAGCCTCAACTTTCTCATCCATAAATTGGGAATAACAATTCTTCTGTTAACTACCTAATAACCTCACCAGTTATTGTGATGAAAGCACTTTGTAAACCTTAAAGCACTATAGAGTTTGAGTTATTATTGCTATTAATTAATACATACCCCTGTGTGCTCCACACCTGACTAAAAACATTAACCACATCTGGTTTGTAACAAGCTAAACTAAACACTTAGAAAACATTATTTACTAAACAAAGAGCAAATGTTAAATCTGATTTCAGGTCCAGAAGCCTATGCTAACTACTAATTTACTTCAAGTCCTCTCAGTTTATTCTGAGTTACTGGACATAAAGGTATATTATTATTATTATTATTCTATTTTGTTATGTCCTTCTAAAGTACCTGGTATGACCTTTGGTTTGACTGCGTTGAAAGTATGTTCTTTAAACATGCAGAGAATTAGCTGTCATTTCTTTTAAAATCTAGTCAAGGTGGTTGGAATGACTCAGAATGCAACTTTGGAGTCAGCAATCTGATAATGCCCTGCTGAGCTGGGTGCTCTCTGGCCCCAACACCGGAACTCTCCAACTTTCTGCAGCTGCATTGAACACTCTGGCCACTAGAGAGTGCTCAAGGCCTAAACTAGTCCCCCCACCCTTGAAATGGCTGCCGGCCACTTTCAGCCTTTCCAGAAAAAAAGTGCTTTTTTCCCTCCTTCCCCCACCCACTTCAACTCCCTGTTGCTTCTTGTTTTCACACCTGGAGGATAAAAATATTAAAACAGTAACTGCTACAATTATCATGGCTCTGCCCCTACCCCTTGAGAGAATTCACTGTCTCAGTTCTCTCTACGCTCTCTTCTGGATACTTTCTAACTTCAGGTTTTGACGCTGCTTTCTCCTGGTTCTACTTGAACAATATTCCTTCTTCCTTCCTGTGGGCATCCCCCAAGGTTCTCTCCTGGGCCCTCCTCTCTCTCTATACATTACCTCACTTGGTGCTTGGTGATCTCATCAGTTCCCATGGATTCAATTCTCCTCTATCTCTATGCAGATGATTTTCAGATCTATAATTTATCCAGCCCCATCCTAACTCTCTCCAGATTTTTAGTCTTGTATCTCCAACTACCTATCAGATATTTTGAACTGGATGTTCTGTAAACATCTTAAACTCAACAGGTCCAAAACAGAATTCGTTATCTTTTCTTTTTAACTTTCCCTCTTCCAGACTTTCCTATTTCTGTAGCAGGTATCACCACACATCCAGTCAACCAGGTTCACAATTTGGGGGTCTTCTTGACTCCACACTTTCATATATCACTTCTAGTTGTCAAGTCTTGTTATTTCTGCCTTCTTAACCTCTCTTCTCTTCTCTTCACTCACACAGCTTTATATGTTAGAGCTAGTTCTCACTACCTCACACCTGGACTATTACAATAAACTGCTGGTTGATCTCCCTGTCTCCAGTCTCTCCAATCCAATCTATCCTCCACTCAGCTGTCAAAGTGATCTTCCTAACTCACAGGTCTTACCATGTCACCCCACCACCAACCTCTACCCACTCAATAAACTCCTTATTACTTTCAGGTCAAGTAAAAAATCTTCTGTTTGGCTCTTAAAAACCCTTCATAGCCTGGCCCCCTGTTTTCTCAGTCTTCTAATAATTTCCTCTCTTCTACTATTTGGTGACCCAGTGACACTGGTCATCTTACTGTTCCTCAAACACTGCACTCCATAGCCCTACTGTGTGATGTTCTCCCTTCTCATCTTGGCCTCCCGGATTACATGGTCTCCTTCAAGACACTCCAGATCCTACCTTCTGAAATAGTTCTTTCCCAGTCCCTCTTCCCTAGTTTCTTGCCTCACAGATTACCTTTCATTTCCCCATATATATCTTATATATGTACATAGTTGTTTGCATACTGATTCCCTAGTAGAATGGAAGCTCCTTGAGGGCAGGAACTTTTTACCTTTCTTTGTATCCCCAGTGTTTAGTAGAGTGCCTAGCATGTAGGAAGTACTTAATAAATGCCTGTTGACTGAAAGGTTGACTGACGCTCTTCTGTACCCACTGGTTCAAACATATATCATATAGGTTGTTAAAGTTTTAATATTTGTTAAATTGAAATTTAAGTAAAACTGAGACTCTCTCTCTTGCCACTCTTAGATGTCGTGATTTCTTTCTTTCTTTCCCTATCTCTTACCTCCTTTTCTGTGTTTGGAAATATTCCACGTACAAACTCCTGTAGCTTATGGAATATTGAAAAAGGGGAAGAACATTTGCTCAAAGCATTTCTCACTAATAAAAGGTGAGGCAGCAAAGATTCTCACTGGTTTATGACTGTTCATTAGGGTGCCCTGGGCAAACGCTGATCATAATGTTTTCTTCCATTCCCCTAGTCCTCTAATAGGTATCTCTTCCCCTGTCATATTGGTGGTAGCTTGACTCCCCTTAGCAGTTCCAAAAGAGAACAGTTAAATGCAGTCATCCTTCTTTTATAGGTCCTCTGTCATAGGGAATTATTACTATTCCCAAGATAGTACCTTTATAGTGAAAAAGAGATCTTAGGTCCTACAATCTATTCTAGCTTCATCTCACTCAGAAGTTGAGCTGAGGAGAAGGAAGAAACCTAGGATGGGAGGAATAAGAGAGCGATCAGTTTTTTAAGTGTATGGGCCTTACAAAGCAAACACCTTTGGTTGTCAAGGTTTTCTGGGAACTAGTTCAGGTATATACTAGTTGGAAAACACTGTTCTAGGTGACTCATACTTATCAAGTCACTGCTGGAACTGACAATGAAACCCAGGAATCCTAATTTTCAGATGATTGTTACCATGATCAACTACTCAAACTGTACCCTCTTTCCTTATTTATCTTTAACAAAGTATGATGATTAAAAAAAAAAAGTACCATTTAACCATCTCGGTGCTAAGTTAGGACTTAGTGAACTCCTAGGGCAACCTTATCAAACTGAGTCTGAACTGTTTCACAGGGAATCCTCCAATCCACCTCTCCCACTTAGTGGGAGGAGGAAGGATTTCTGTTCCCCTCTCCAACTGAGTCTGCTCCCTTGTCAAGTCAATACAAAGGAATACCCTGATTCACAATGGCAGAGGCAGTCAAATTATCCCCAAATCATTCGTCCTCAGTGAGTTGTGAATTCATATACAGCAGCCTAGGAAATATCCTTCTTAGCCTTCTCAGGGAGACATTAATGGGAATAGCCTTACCCTCTATAGGGCCAAGTTAGCCAAGTTCTCCAAAATGCTCACTGCCAATTAGTTATCTTCTAGAACTACTCTGCCCTCTGAAGCCTCAGAAAGGTGAAGAGTAAGCCCACCACATTAAATACTCACTTTATAAAAGACTAAAAGACACATGGAAAAATGTGATTATTTTTTCAAGGCTGGACTCTGCTGCAGTCTAGCCCTTCAGTAAGAAATATAAGCAAAAAAATCTACTTACTCCTTTACCTGAGCTAGCCCTGTTCCTTCCCTTTGGGGCCCTGACTTGTTCAAACATACACACACATAAATGTATCATTTTAAAACAATCACACCCAACCAACAGACTTTGTGTTGGGTCAACATACTTGCTATCCTGCCAAAATGAGGGCCAGCTACTATTGCCTTATTAAATTTGATTAGGTTCATGGTCTAAATCTGGCGTTCACAACCTGTGACCTGCCACAGGTATAAAGCAATAATCTACTAAACCTTCTGACTGTGCAGCCATCAGTAAAAAAATTCAGCATAACTCCCACGATAGATATATGTTTTCTTATTTATAAATTATATACGTGTACTGCTACACAAATAATTATTTACATTATAAAATTTGTATAAAAATGTAAAATTTAAAAGTATGAAAGATGAAATAATATTTGATCCTAAAGTCAAGTTAATGAACAGGGGTGTGACTTAATCAGAACTATTATTCAGGAAAATCACTTTAGCATCTGTGAGGTATGGTTTGAGAGGAAAGACTTGAGGCAAGTAGGCCAATCAGGAGACTATTACAATAGTCTAGGCGATGAGGGAAATGATGAGGGTCTGAACTAAAGTGGTAGCCACATGAACAGAGAGAGAGGAGACAGATGCTAGAGATATTGTGGAGGAATATATGGCAAGATGTGACAACTAACTGGATATTTGGAGATAAAGGAAAATGAAGAATCAGAGATAACACTAAGTTTACAAACCTGAGTAAGGATAGTGGTACTTTAAATAAAGTAAAAATAGAGAAGTTTAGCAGAGAGGTGAATATAGGGAGAAAACAATATAATCAAGTACAGTGACACTGGCCTGCTCCTACTTATTATTCCTTGTACACAACACTCCATCTCCCAACTTGGTACATTTTCACTGGCTTTCCTCCTATGGCTGGAACTCTCTCCCTCCTCATCTCATTGTCCCAAAGTCCCACCTTCTACAAAAAACTTTTCCTTGTCCTCTTCAATCCTTAGTGCCTTCCCTCTTAAATTATCTAAAATTTATCCTGTATATATATTTTGTTTGTACACAGTTCTTTGCATGTTGTCTCCCCTACCAGGCTGTGAGCTCAGTGAGAACAGGAAATATTTTTTGCCTTTCTTTGTAACTCTAGTGTTTAGCACATTTCCTAGCATACAGAAGGCACTTAACAAATGCTCACTGACTTGACTTGACTGAAATGAAGACTGCAACTCACCCATGCCTGTTGATTCTGTGGGACTCACCTTGATCCACCCAAAACAAAAAAGGGGTGAGTGGTTATCTTACTCATTGGTTATAGTGCCTTTGTAGCCACTAGGGGCAGGAGGTGGGTGTGCTGTGGGGAGAAAGATCAGCAAGAATTTTCCCAACAACACCTATATTGCTGCTACTAACCCAGGAATCAGGTAGATTATAACTGCCAATGCCAAGAGGCCAATGCTGGACTCAGAAGTGAAGGAGGAGATTTGGAGCTTACATAGCAGAGGGAAGGGTTGGAATAGAGAAGTACTGAGAAACAATGATAGGTGCAATTGTGTTAGAGATTGGCTATCATGGAGAGGTGGGATGCAACTTATTGTCAGACTAGTTAATCACACACCCCTTAGGATCTTGCAGTGGCCCTCACTTTAGAAACCAATGGTTTAGAGGATTGGTGCCTAAAGAAAAGAGAGAAGGTTGTCATCAAACACTGGGGTCTTTCATAAGAGAAGGTACTATTCATGCATTCAGCAACCATCATGACAAAGGGCTGGACCAGATCAGATAAAAGGTTCTTGCAGCCCAAGTATTCTCTGAAAGTCTTGCAGTGTTCAGCAAGCTGTGCTCTTAAGCAACACTTGATTTAAAATAAATAACAAGGACAGAAGTAGTTAAGGTAAGTAGGAGGCAGATTATACCTATCATTTTCTCTCATTCTCTGGTCCTCTCTCCACTCCCTAATTTTTTGAAGGTACCTTCCCACATTCTCTCCAATCAGAACTCTTATGAGTCCTTAGGAAGGCTCTCTTATCCTGTGTTCCCACCACAGAAGTAACTGGTAACAACATAAAGTGTTTACTACATCTTGGGTGTCCTTTCCTTTTTTAACAGGATTCAAATTAAGATAAAGTTAAGGAGACTTTAATATCAAAACTTTAGGCCTCAGCCAAACCCCTGAAATTAAAAATAATATTTCTAATAATGGGAGTCTGATCAACTCCATAGATATTACAGGTAAATGAACATTGGGGGGATGTGGATTACACTCCCTTTGGAGAGTGTGCACATACCCCTTGACCTCATTGAGAAACTTGGAAATATTTGTTGATTTCTTTCCGATCCCAGATCAAACCCTGCCTTCTACAGCCCCTCTTCGTTTTAGTGCCTTCCTTCTGCCGATTCTTTCCTATTACCCTGCATAGAGCCCTTTTGTACATAGTTCTTTGCATATTTTCTCTCCCATTAGATTGTAAGTTCCCTGAGGGCAGGGGACATGATAAGGAAAATCACTTTGGTGGCTAAAGGGAAGATAAATCAGAATGGGGAAATACTCGAAGCAGACAGACCCCCCAGCAAGCTATTGCAGTTGTCCAAGCATGAGGTGACAAGAGCACCAGGGTGGTGGCAATGTCAGAGGAAAGATGGAGACATACAGGAGAGATGGTCAAGAAGCAGAAATCACAAGTTTTGTTTAAATATGAGGTAGGGGGAGAAAGACTGAAGAGTCAAGAATGACACTAAAATTGCAAGCTTGCATGATTAGGATAGTTGTACTCTCTAATGATGCTGATTATACAACAGAAATTATGAATATTAAAAAGACAGGAGGGGTTTGTTAAGGGATTAGGTGATGGAGAGCGGTCCCTTCTGTGGTCAGACATCCTGGTTGTGCTGCCTTCTGGTTGGCTAGCTATTGTGATCCTGTCTGGTCAAGATGGATAATTAGGTATTATGGTCCTACCTTGAGCTAGATGGATGATGATGTGATTATGGCTGAATATAAGGACACACCTGTTCAAATACATAAATTGGATTTGGGGTCAGTGGCTAGCTGAATGCAGTGGCTGTATTGAGTCTGGGGGCAGCTTTATTAGGATTCCATCAGACCTGATGAGTTTAAGATATCTACAAGGCATTCAGTCTGAGATGTCTGGTAGGCATTTGGACATGCAACAGAAGAAAGGAGCTTGATAAGTAGATCAGAGAATCACTGCATAGAAATGATAATTGAATCTATGGAAGTTGATGAAATCACCAAATGAAATAGCACAGAAGGAGAAGAAAAGAAGGCCTAGCACAGAGCCTTGGGGGACATTAACTATTGTTTTATATATATATACATATATGTGTGTGTGTGTGTGTGTGTGTGTGTATGTGTATGCAAATGTATGTATATATGTGTATGTGTATGTGTATGTATATGCATATGTATATATAGTGAGTGTGACCTGGAGTTAGATCCAGCAAAGAAGCCTGAGAAGCAGTGGTTGGACAAGTAGGAGATTCAGGAGAGAGTAATGTCTAGAAAACCTAGAGAGAAGAGAGTGTCAAGGAAAAGAGGATGATTGACAGTGTTAAAGTCTCCAGAAAGCTCAAGAAGGATGAAGATTAAGAAAAGACCGTCAGATTTGGTAAAGAGCACTGGCAACTTTTTGAGGGAGCAGTTTCGGTTGGATGATGACATTGGAAGCCAGGTTACAAAGAATTCAGAAGAAATTGAGAGTGAAGGAAATAGAGACACTGACTACATATGGCCTCCTTAAGAAGTTTAGTCATTAAAAGGAGAGATACTGAATAACAGTTAGCTGGGATGAATGGATCAAGTAAGAGTTTTTTGAGGATGGGGAAGAGGTAGGCTTATTTTTAGGTCATTAGAAAGAAGTCAGTAGACAGGGAGAAACTGAAGGTTAATAAGAAGAAGGATGAGAGAGTAGACAATATCCAGGAGAAGATGGCATAGAATGGGATCACTTGTGCATGCAGAGGGGTTCACCTTGGTCAACCTGGTAAGATAAACCTTGTTCCCACTATACAGATGAAGATGCTGAGGCTCAAATATACAAAGTACTTTGCCTATCACTGCAAAGTAAAGTAAATTACAGGTGGCATGTGTATAGCTGTTTATGCCTGGTGAGTGGACATGAGGGAAGGCTGGGTCCTGAATGTAGTTCTAGTCCTAGCTTAGGTCACTCTGGTTCCTTGGTCAGGTCTTGCTTTACTAATTTGTATAAGGGATGAATCAAAGAGATCCAGACAAGCATTTGTTGACTCAAGATCCTGGAAACAGAAAGATGAATTGTACTCCGGTATATCCTGATTTATCAAGTGACCAGGGATCTTTCACTCGTCCTATATGAGATTTACCAAATACAGTGCTTCCACTTGTCCAAGCAAGTAAGCACAGATGGTTGGCACTGAGTCAAGAGCAATAAAAGCCAACATTTGTTTAGCTTTGTTCTTGTTCTGTTGGTGGCTGTAAGATCCTTAAAGGAAGTGAAGTCCCAAAAGAATCCCAACAGGACTCAAAAAACTGTCCTCCAAAAACAAGGAATCAAGTGTCTTTAGCTAATCCTCTTTTCCTATCAGTGATATCCTTTTCTGGGATCAGATGCTTACATGTTTTCCACATGTAACTATCATGCCGATGTTTCAGGGAAGTCAATCAAAAAGCAAAGGTCTAAGTAAATTCTTCATTCTAGATTTGGCAGGAGCCCTGCTAGAAAATGGTAGGAATGAAGTGTTCAGATACAATTCTAGACACACAGTGAATGAGACAGTATTTAGTTTGCCTTCTGATATGTTCCAGGGATGGCAAAATAAATTATTTTTTGCTGCCCATGGGTTCTTCAAAGCCTTTGTGATTGATTCAGCATAGAAACAAGGAACATATGTACACAATATGCCCCACTGGTGATATATAGACATATATGTATATATGTGTGTGTGTGTGTGTGTGTATGTATATGTATATATTTATAACTAATGTGACACTCAGGCCTTGCAGAATGCCTATAGCTTTTATAAAATTATTTTTCACTTCACTCATTACCATAGGAGTTCAACATGTTCTGGATGATATTCAGAATTAACAAATTAGATATTAAACACTTAGACTTTTTTGCTAACATTAAGTTGTTATAAGAAAGGGTTAAAAGTCTAGAGCCGAGTTAGAAGCAAACATCATATTGCAATTGCTTAAGAGAAAGGAAATCACAAACATTCAAATTTAATTGAATCGGTGTCACTGACATAATGACTGTCTGGATGTAATATAGAGAAGGCCTTACTTGTTCAGATGGAAATCCAAAGTCAGGATCATCAAGAGCATCACGTATCTGGCTGTCTGGCAAAAAATCTAGTTCCAGAGCTAAGGATTCTCCCCAGTCAGTATGATCTTTAGAGTTGCATCCGCTTTCAGACAAACCTGTCTTTTCTGAAGGAGATTTTCTATTGTTCATGTTGGTCTCAGCCTCTCTGACAGGATCAGCTATCATCTCTTTCCCCATGAACAAACAGGCAGTACTAACAGACAGATTGCTTTCCTTGGGACCAAAGTTTTGCTCACTTCTCCCACTGATGACACCTAACCCAGGTTCTTTTACATCTACCAAATCTGTCAGCCAAGGCAATGTGATTCTTGTCCCTGGAATCAGACTCACTTCCTTTTGGTCAGGGCTAGCAGTTACCTGTTTCTGTTCCATATCTGGATACAGATTCTCTTTTTCCAGGGCTAGAATGATGGTATCTCTGTGTTCAGTCTTGGGTATAGTAAGATCCTTAGGAACTGATACAAGAGACGCTGAATGGTCGGAGATCAATCTGATGCCTTCAGATGACTCACCTTCATGTCCTGCCTCTTCTCTATCCTTCCCATCCTTTTCAATATAAGGAGTTCCTTTTAGCAGCATCTTGACAGAGAAGTCCCTATTGGAAAACAAAGGCACTCCCGTGCTTCCACTGATAAGCTGGCTAATATTAGTAACCTGTGCCCTCCCTTTGGATTCAGAAATATCTGTAAATACTTTTGAGTCAGTATCTGTGGGACATGAACAGCTAAGACTTTCCTGCCTTGACATCCTGGACACCTGGCTATCGTGGCTGAGTTTTGCATTTTGGTTCGTCTTGTTGGACTGCGGCACATTATCAGAGCCCCCCTGTTCTGCAGCACTGTTCCAGGGGTTCTCTTTGCCAATACTTTGTTCTCCAGTAGTTGTTAAGTTAGAATCTGATGGAATCATGGGCAAGCTACTTTCTTCATCCTTTCCTCGTCCCTCATGGAAGTCATCACGATATAAACCCCCTCTAAGTCCATACGCGTTTGGAGTTCCTACTTCCTCCTGAGCAACGTCGCCTTTGTGGGCGGCTCTTCTGTCCGGCAGAGGCCTGTTCTGCTGTGTTATCGAAGTACTCGTGCTTAACCGGGCTGCTTCTTTTTGGCTGTGGCTGCCCACAGCCAAAATCTCATTCATTGGTGGGTAGTCCATTTCCATTCCAACAAGGGAGCCGGATCCCAAAGTCTTGCTTTCTGGATTTTTGCCGTTCAGAGTGTTTGTCATTCCCTCTGAAAGATGTTCTTTGTTAGTTCTTTCTTGCACGGGGCTCGTGCTTCCCATCTCTTGAGTATTGTTGAGTGTACCAGCAGCAACATAATGGCTTCCATCTGTGGGCTTCAAGGGACTTTGGTCGTCTTGCTCCTGCAAAAGTAGAACTCTCCCACCACCAACACTGTCCATTTCAGTAATCAAAAATTCCTTTTGCTTCTGATCTTCCAACTCCCTGTCTTCCCAGATAGCTGCCAGCAACGGCTCATCAGACTGAACATTTTCTGTCTTCTGGTGATTAGACTCTGGAAACATTATCTATGGAGAAAAAAATAGAAATTTTAGAGTCTTGACTAGTTCCTTGACCTATCTTCTTTTAAAAAAAATATTTTAATTAATTTTGTTAAACACTTTACAATAACAATTTTAAAATTTTTAACATTTATTTAAACAAAATTTTGAGTTCCAAATTCTCTTCCTCCTCCCCACACCTTTGAGGAGGCAAGCAATATGATGTTGATTATGTGAAGTCATTGAAATATCCTCATCTAAAGGTATTCTACAGCTGAAATCAGGGGTGGGACTAGGAATGGGACACATAGAAGCAGAAGCTAACCAGAATGGTCAAATATACCAATCAATAATAATTTATTGAGTACCTACTATGTGCAACGTACTATGCTGGTATAGATAATATAACATAGTCTTGCCTTTAAAGAGCATACAATCCAGCTAGAGGAGTTTAAGAATCATACATATGTTTCCCCAATTGATAAATGGTCAAAGGATAAGAATAGGCAGTTTTCAGAGGAAGAAATTAAAATATCTATAAGCATATGAAAAAATGGTCTAAATCACTATTGATTAGAGAAATGCAAATCAAAACAACTCTGGTACCATATCAGTCAGACTGGCTAAGATGACAAAACAGGAAAATGACAAATGCTGGAGAGGATGTGGAAAAATTGGAACACTAATGTACTATTGGTGGAGTTGTGAACTGATTCAACCATTCTGGAGAGCAATCTGGAACTATGCTCAAAGGGCTATAAATAAATGATTACCCTTTGACTTAGCAATATCACTTCTAGGGCTGTATCCCAAAGAGATCATAGAAGTGGGAAAAGGGCCCATTAGTATAAAAATATTTAGAGCAGTTCTTTTTGTGGTGGCAAAGAACTGGAAATCAAGGGGATATCTATCAACTGGGGAATGGCTGAACAAGTTGTGGTGTATGAATGTAAAGGAATACTATTGTACTATAAGAAATGAGGAGCAAATGGACTTCATAATAACCTGGAGAGACATATATAAACTAATGTTGAGTGAGGAGAGCAGAACCAGGAGAACTTTGTACACAATTAGACACATTGTATGTGTGATGACTAACTTGGATAGACTGGGCTCCTCTAAGCAACATGAGGTTTTAAGGTAATTCCAAAAGACTCATGATGGAAAGGGATATCCTCATCCAGAGAAAGAACTACAGAGTCTGAATGCAGATTGTAGCAAACTACTTGCTTTTTTTTTTGTTTTATTTTGTTTTGTTTCTTCTTTCTCATTGTTTACTCCACTGGTTATAATTCTTTACAACTTGACTAATGTTTAATGTGAAGGTATTTGTAGATCCTATATTTGATTGCATGCCACCATGGGGGGCGGGGAAGGGAAGAAAATTTGAAACTCAAGGGACTATGGAACTGAATGTTGTAAACCAAAAGTAAATAAATACATTAAAAAAAAAAAGAATCATACATATGAGTGAGAGGCAGTGTGGTTTGATGGATAGAGGGCCGATTTTGAAGTCAATAATACCTAAATTAAGTCTTGCATCTGTCAAATACTATTTTAGAGCTCATAGTCAAGCAAATGAACTCAGCACACCAGAAAACTCTTTAAGTCTTTAAGTTACAAAGGAGTTACCAAACTGCATCAGTAAAGGGAATTTCTACCCTGCAGTTGCCTGTACTGATGAAATCTATGTGGGAACCAAAGAAAATGTTAAGCACCAAATGAGTGATGCTGGCCATAAGAGCCATGGGAGAGCCAAGATGGCAGGGTATAGGCCAAGACCTGGCTGAACTCTCCTAACAAACCCCCTCCAAACAACTTTAAAATAATACCTCAAATCAAATTTTGGAGCAGCAAAGCCAACAAAAGATCAGAGGGAGACATTTTTCCAGCCTAAGACAACTTAGGAGGTTTATAGGATAGGTTTGTAACATCAGGGTGGGTACAGGCTGGGGCATGGCAAAAGCACCAGTGGTAGCCTTGGAGGTAGCCACAATAGCAGCAGCAGCAGCAGCTTCTGGAGCTCTCAGCCTACAGTCAGTAAATGGTTCAGGCAAGTGATCAAAAAGAGATTACAGGGGATTCTCTGCTGGCACTGGGTGCAGCTGGCATTAATTTTGCCACTGATTTTTGGCATTGATTTAGTGTTATTTCCCACTCTATTGCCCATACACAGTTCTGGGTCACAGTTCCAGAGCAGAGAGGGCCACTAGTACTTGTGGCTACATAAAAACTAGAATACAGACCAGGAGCGTAGTGACCACACACCTCCCAGGATAACACTACCTTGGAAGCACTGAAAGCTTGCAGTCTCTTAGAACTAATCCTGAAAACAGCAGCACAAAAAAAGTCTGAAGCTTGGCACAGTGCTTCCTCACCTCCAGGTAAGCAAAGCCCAACTTCAATGTAAAGTTCAAAGTAAAGAAATAGGTTGGGAAAATGCATAAATAACAACAACAAAAACTTGACCATAAAACTTACTAAAGTAGTAAGGTAGACCAAGATATAAACTTAGAAGAAGACAATGTAAAAAACAGCCACAAGCAAAGCCTCAAAGGAAAATGCTAATTGGACTTAAGGCCAGCAAGAATTCCTGGAAGAGTTTAGGAGATAAGCATGGTAGAGGAAAAACTGTGAAAAGAAATGAGAGGGATAGAAGAAAATTATGAAAAGAGAATTAATAGCTTGGCAACAGAGAAATATTGAAAATGAAGAAAATACTACTTTAAAAAACTGAATTAGCCTAATGGTAAAAGAAGCACAAAAATTCACTGAAAGAATGGAAAAGAAGGTACAAAAAAACTGCTAAAGAAAAGAACTCCTCAAAAATTAGAACTGGGCAAGTAGAAGCTAATGACTCCATGAGACTTCAAGAAACAATAAAACAAAGTCAAAAGAAAGAAAAAAAATAGAAGAAAATGTGAGATATCTCATTGGAAAAACAACTGACCTAGAAAATAGATGGAGGAGAGATAATTTTAAAACTCTTATATTACCTGAAAGCCATGATTGAAAAAAGAGGCTAGATACCATATTTCAAAAAATTATCAAGGAAAATTGCCCCAATATCTTTGATCCAGAGGGTAAAATCAAAATGGAAAGAATCCGCCAATTAGGATCTCCTGAAAGAGATCCCAAAATGAAAACTCCTAGGAATATTAAAGTCAAATTTTTGAGCTCCTAGGTCGAGAAGAAAATACTGCAAGCAGCCAGAAAGAAACAATTCAGGTATTATGGAGCCACGGTCAGGATCACATAAGATTTAGCAGCTTCCACATTAAAGGAGCAGAGGGTTTGGAATATGATTCTAGAGGGCAAAAGAACTAGGATTACAACCAAGAATAACCTACCCAGCAAAACTAAGTATAATCTTTCAGGAGAAAAAAGTGGATAATTAATGAAATAGAGTACTTCTAAGCATTCTTGATGAAAAGACCTGTGCTGAATAGGAAATCTGACGTTCAAACAGAAGACCCAAGAGAAGGATAAAAAAGGTACACATGAAAGAGTAATCATAAAGGACTCATGGGCGTTAAACTGTTTATATTTCTATAGGGGGAGATGATGCATATAATTCCTAAGAACTTTATCATTATTTGGGTGATTAGAAGGATCCTGCATAGACAGAAGGCATGGGTGTGAGTTGATTATATTGGGATGATCTCCAAAAACGGAATATAGGGGTAAGAAAAAGAGATGCACTGAAAGGGGAAGGGAGAAGAAGAGTAAGGCAAATTTTCTAACACAAAGGAGGTGCACAACGAAAAGCTTTTATAATGGATGGGAAAATAGAGGGTAGGATGGCAGGCAATGATTAAACATCACTCTCACTGGAACTGATTCAAAGAGGGAAGAGAATACACACACACACACACACACATGCACTCAATTGAATATACAAATCTATCTTATCCAAGAGATAGATAGGAGGGGAAGGAGAACAGAGATATGGAGCAGAAAAGGGGGGAGGTTATAAGGGGGAGGATATATTGGGAGAGGCAGTGGTCAGAAGCAAGACCAGCTTGAGGAGGGACTGGATAAAAAGAAAGAGAAGGATAAACAGAGGAAAATGGGATGGAGGGTAGTACACAGTGAGTGATCATAACTGTGAATGTGAATGGGATGAGCGAACCCACAGAACAGAAGCAGATAACAGAATGGATTGGAAACTAGAATCCAACAATATGTTGTGTACAAGAGATACATTTGGAACAGAAAGACACACAGAGTTAAAATGAAGGGCTGGAGCAGAGTCTATCATGCTTCAGCTGAAGTGAAGAGAGCAAGGGTAGCAATCATGATCTCAGACAAAGCAAAAGCAAAAATAGACACAGCTAAAAGAGACAGGAAACTTGTTGTTCGGTCATTCATTCATGTCTATTTCTTTGTGATTCCATGGACCATACTGTTGGACCATAATGTCCGTGGGGTTTTCTTGGCAAAGATACTGGAGGGGTTTGCCATTTCCTTTTCCAGTGAATTAAGGCAAACAGAGGTTAAGCAACTTGCCCAGGGTCACACAGCTAGTAAGTGTCTATAGCCATATTTGAACTTGGGTCTTCCTGACTCCCAGTGTGCTATCCAATGAGCCATCTAGCTGCCTCCAAATCAGGGAAATTATATTTTTCTAAAGGTACCATAGATAATGAATATAAAAAACTTTTTACAGCAAGTTGCTCTGATAAAGGCTTCATTTCTCAAATATATAAGGAACTGAGTCAAACTGTTTGGTAGAACAGTGAACTGGTCTAACCATTCTGAAGAACAATCTGCAAATATGCCCAAAGGGCTATGAAATTGTGCATACTCTTTGAGCCAGCAATACCATTATTAGGTCTATACCCCAAAAAGATCAAAGAAAAAGGAAAAGGACCTATATATATATATATATATATATATATACAAAAATATTGATAAGAGCTCTTTTTATGGTAGCAAAGAATTGGAAATTGAAGGAATGCTCATCAGTTGGGGACTGGCTGAACAAGTTGTCCACATGATTGTGATGGATTACTACTATACCATAAGAAATGATGAGGGGAGTGGTTTCAGAAAAAAAAACCAACATGGTAAAACCAACATGAACAGAAGCAAAGTGAAGTGAGTAGAATGAGGAGATCATTGTGTATAGTAACAGCAATGCTGTAATGATGATCAACTATGAAAGACATGACTACTCTGATTAATACAGTGATCAAACATAATTCTAAAGGACTCATGATAAAAAAAAAATTGACATGTACCTCCAGTGAGAGAACTGATGAACTCAGTGCAAACTGAAGTATAACTTTCTTGCTTTTTTTTCACAATATGACTAATACGGAAATATATCTTGCATGATTTCACATGTATAATTGATATATTGTTTGCCTTCTCAGTGAGTGAGGGAGGGATGTGAGTGAGGGACAGAATCTGGAACTCAAAATTTAAAAGAATGTCAAAATCAATAATATCTTTAAAAATTAAACAAAAATAAATGCTATGAGAATTAAAATGAGGAAGAGATCATTGCAGGCTGGACTAGTAAGGGAAGGTGTCACTGAAAATGCAAGATACATATCATGTCTCAAAAGATGCCTAGAGTATAAATAGGCAGAGAAGGAAAAGAGGACATATTTTCCACAGCTGTTTAATGCAGTAGAAGTAAGAATGAGCCATGAATAACTGGATGACAATGAGTAGAACCACCTGGCTCAAGCTGAGGGGTCAGAATGTGAAGTTATGTCACAAAATATACTTCTTGGAATGTGAAAACTGCACCTAGTGAGCATACTACAGAAGGAGCTAGCTGCCCTCTTTTCCTCTTTCACATAGTATCATTACTGTCCCTAGGATCTAGATACTCACTTCAACATCAGGTCTTTATAGCTGCCAAAATCTATAACACATAGATAACTAAGTGATGCTTTGGGATAAAACTGACCAACTACAGGACAAGCCCAGCATTTTAATCCAATTTCATCAAAGTTACGGGGAACTACCTTTCTTAGTTACTTAGTTCTGACAAAGGAAAGCCTCTCCTACTTCTTTTTCTGTTGAGATTGCTAAATTCACATATTGAAAGTTGTGATGCAACACTCTTTTCAGCTATATTTGCCACCAGAGATATTAATACCATCCACAACTATACTTCAAAGCACTAAGGGAAGGAATGGGGAGCATCTTGTTCATGTATGAGACCTTAAGTGTCCCACAGGCCCCAGAAAACTCGAAAATAAAAGGCTGATTACAGGGATCTAAACTGGATTATCATCATGGGTTTGAATGCCATAAAAAAAAGTATATAACAAGCTGACACATTATATTTTAGCAGTAGTGTTCGCCAAATAGTAGGATGATTTCAACATAGTGTATTTCAGAGCTGTACCTGCTTAGTATTGCTACTCCTAGCAGTTTTTTCCTTTCTCTCAGTTTTCTGTGTCAAAGATTTCTTGGATTGTGCAAACACTGGAACAAACTTCATTTCTGAGTTCTATAAACAATGATAAAAGAGCAAAGTCAAAGTAGAAGATTAAAAAAATTTCTTTTAAAGCTTTCCCTTTTAAACTAAAAGATTAACCATATCAAATGTGTTCCCAGGTAAAAGCTCTTAACAATACTAAGAAAGATACATAAAAGTAAATTTTTATAGTCATCTAGAAAAATGTGGTTCTACAATCTACTTCACATTTGGGCAGTGAGAAGTTATACTTTTGACTTGTTTTTAGCTTTTCATATTTTTTTTGGTGTCACTTTCATCTCTTAATATATACCTCTACCTATGCCCTATCCAGAGAACTATCCTTTGTAATAATACAGAATAAAAAAACAAAAAGAAAAAAAAAGCAATTCTGCAGAACTAACATGTTAAACACATCGCAGCCCCCCACGTCTGCAAAGAAGGAAGAGAACTGTGCAGTCATTTTTCTCCTTGGGGATGAGCTCAGTCATCACAGTCGCACAGCGTTCAGTTCTGATTTGTTGTTGCTGCTGTTCTATTTGTGTTGTAGTTATCATATTCTTTTCCAAGTTCTGCTTATTTTCTCTTTGCATCAATTCATAAGTTTTTCCCATGCTTCTCTGTATTCTTCATATTTATTTCTTATGATGTAATAATATTCTATTACATTTACATACCACAATTCGCTTGTCCATTTTCCAGTTGATAGACATCTATTTTATGTACAGTTCTTGATACTACATAAAAAATGCTTTTATAATTATTTTGGGCACATGAGACCCTTTTCTTTAGTCTCTGGTCCCCTTAAGGTATATGCCTATTAGTAGGATCTCTGGGTCAAAGGATATGGACATTTTAATCATATTCTTAGCATATTTCTAAATTCCTTTCCATAATGGATATTTCAAATCATAACTCCAGCAATAGTGCGTTGGTGCATTTGTTTTTTTCTAACCTTTCAACAATGACTACTAGCATCTTTTGTCATTTTTGAAAATTTTCTGGTTTTGAAAACCTCAAAATTGTTTTGATTTGCATTTCTCCTAATATTAGATATTTGAAGCAAATTTTCATATGGTTGTTAGCTTTCAATTCTTTTGAAAATTGCTTGTTCATATCCTTTCACCATTTATCCACTGGGGAATGGTTTTTGGTCTTACATATTTGTGTTAGTTCTTTATATAGCCTGGACATCAGAACCTTAACTTATATCTGCATGTTTGATACAAAGGGTTTTCCCCCCAATCAATCACTTCCCCTCCTTTCTTTGATACTTTCTTATCATTTATTTTGCAAAAGCTTTTCACATCATATAATCTACATAATCCATTTCATCTTTTGTGACTTCCTTTATCTCTCATTTGGTTAAGAATTAGGTTAAGTCACAGTCATGAAAGTCATAGTCAACCTTCTCTTCTACTTTTTTTAATCATATGACCTTTACCATTCAGGTCACATATTCATTTTGAACCTATTTCGGTATACAGTGTAAGCTGTTGATCTATACCCAGTTTCTGCCAAACTGCCCTCCACTTTTTCCAGCAGTTTTTGTCAAAAAGAGAATTCTTCCCTAAGTATTTTATGTTCTTAGGTTTAATTTGCACTCTTGAACACAGAGTTACTATGTTCATTGGTTTCTGATTCTTCCTCATATAGCAGTTTCCACTGATCTACTTTTCTATTTTTAGCCAATCTCAAACATTTTATTGCTTTATATAAAATTTGATGTCTGGAAGTGCTACACATCCTTCCTTCCTACTTTTTTAAAATTCCCCTTGAGATTCTGAAACTGTTATTCTTCCAAATGAATGTTGTTATTAACTTGAGTAGCTCTATAAAGTACCTCTGATAGTTTGATCGGTATAGCACTAACTCTGTAAATTAATTTAGGTAGTTTCACCTCATTTTTATTTTACTGATGCTGCCCAACCATTATTAATGACTGTTTAATTCAATAAACATTTATTAAGCATCTACTATGTGTCAGGCACCATGCTAAGTGCCAGGGACACAAAAAGAGACAAAAGACAGTATCTGCCTCAAGAAGCTTACAATCTTATATCCTTCTAATTATATCTTCTTTTTTTTTACTTTAAAGAGTGTTTTATAATTGTATTTATACAGTTTTGGTGTGCCTTAGTAGATTAACTACCACATATTTGATGAACTTTGTGTTTATTTTGAATGGGACTTCCCTGTTCTTTTCTCCTGGATTTTGTTACTGATGGACAGTAATGCTGTTGATTTTTGCAGGTTTATTTTGTATCTTGCTACTTTACTGAAGCAATTGTCTCAATTAGTTTCTTTACTGATTCTCTAGGATTTTCTAAGCAAATCATTGTGTCATCAGCAAAGAGGAATAGTTTTATCTCATCTTTACCTATTTGTGCCTTTAATTTCTTTCTCTTTTATTATTACTATCACTAGCATAACTAAAACTACCAAATAAAAGGGAAAAGGGATACCCTTTCTTTATTCCTGTATTTAGAAAGGTTCTAATGTCTTTCCAATAATATAATGGTAGTTTGGAGTTTTAGATATATAGTTTTTTACATTAAAATGGTTCTCTGCCTACACTTTATAGGGTTTTTAGCATAAATGAAAGTTGTATGTTGCCAATGGATTTTTCTGCATCAGCTGGAATAAGCATGTAGGTTTTTTTGTGGGACGGGGAAAAGAGTGTTATCTTTTTAATATGATTAATAATGATCATTGTTTTCCTAATGCTGAATTATATTTACATCCCTGGAATTGGATTTCTAATCCAACTTGATCTTGGTGAATAAGTAGGTTGAACTTTTGGAGAGTAATGAGGTCTTATTAGCTGCAAAGTGCTTGGAGGCTTTGAAAATAGACTCACCTGGGGAAAAGAAAAGCTAACTGGGTCCCTTCTTGGTTGCCTAGTTTCTTTAGTAGGACCATCAGTTCTTTCATCGGCTGGGCTGGTTGGAGAAAGAGATTAAATTAAAAAAGAACTATAACTCAACTGGAATGCCAACTGGAATATAAAAGAAACACAAAGAACTGTCCAACAGAACAGTATCAACAATCCCTAAAAAGAAGACAGAGAGCATCTGACATACCCTGTCACAAAATTAAACTGAGTGAAGTCTAGCATCTTTCTGATAAACATATAGAACAAAGACTGATTGGTACACACCTTCCTGATAAAACAATTTAAATCAGTATAAAGTTGAAAAATAAAATTAGACAATTATACCCCTGTTATGGTTTAGATATAATCTTACTGGATGCTCCAGTAACTGGCTGCCTCCTAAAGGCAACATAGTACCGGAAAGAGCACTGGATTAGGAATGAAAACTGGGCTTGAATCTCTACTGCTACTTACTAGTTATATGACCTTTTAGAAGTCCATTAATCTCTACCAGTCTAGGTTTCCTCATTTATAACACAGGGGAAGCTTTAGTCTTATGTCCTCATCAAGTGGTCCTAGTTCAAGGAAAAGGAAGGAGACAGAATAAAAAATAGAATTTCACTAAGAGGTGGGATATGTGCTTTCACAGGATCCAAAGAAAGATACTGTAGGGATTTTCAGAGATCATCTAGTCCAATTCCCTTACTTTACAGATGAGGGATCTGAGGCCCAGAGAAATTAAGTGACTTTTCAATACAACAAAGATAGTAGGTAGCAGAACCAAGATTCAATCCCAAATACCATAAAATGACCTTAAGCAACTCAATTTCTTACTTCTGTAACTAAGGGCCATCTGATGGGAAAAACTGTGAGAAGTAATGAGCATCTTCAGGTGCTTTGAGCTCTATGAAGTGTGGTAGAGTCAACAAAACTTTGCAGCAAAGCATTCCAAACTATCTGGTCTCTGTAGTTCTATGCTCCTCTTCATAATGTATATAAGGACATATTTGTATTTAGTATTTTTTAAAGTGAAAATATTATCCTAGTAAATGATATTACATTACTTGTTTAGAAATATATCAAGGAAAAGCTCTAAGTCCTTAAAGCAAAAGCTCTAGCATTCTCCCCTAAAAAGCAAGCCTCAAGGCGATTCCTCTTGACAATGGAAAAACTGATAAGAAAGAAGATAAAAATCCTTAGGATACTCTGATTGTTTTCTCCTGACCCATGCAATGTATTACAATTACATTATTTTGTCTGACACTTCTAAATGGTTGGGAAGATGTCTCCTTGTTTCTAAAACTGTGATAATGTTCCTCTAAGTCCAACTGATTTTTTGTAGCACCTTAGTTCCTGAGATAAATTTCTGCATCCTAAGTAGAGATAAGAAAGACAAGCTTTTTCAATCCTGTGTTCCTCTTCTTCCCATTAAGCCAGTCACTGCCCTAGAATCCCTGGGAACTAGAAAATTTAAACGTCCCTAATGTGCATCAGAAATATGAACTTTTTATGTAAAGTGAAAACTTGTGATCCATCTTTGGGGTAAGCGTCTACCTCTCTCCCTCAACTAGTCATCAATAGTGCCAACTCAAAGGTTTCCTATTCCATACTGACACCTTGTTTATCTATAGTAGCTGATCTGAGACCACAAGCCTCTTTACTAACCAGATGGCTAAGAGAAAACTGTCTTTATTACTGCAACCCTCCCAAGAACCCGGAGAGTTGCCACCTAATTCCCACCAACCATTTGGGGAGCTGCCACCTTTTCCCTCTTCTTCACTAGCTGATCTGAGACCAAGACACAGCCCAAAGCACAGACATGAGAAGCATCCCTTCTCATTCCTGGCTTTGCCAAAACTTCTATTGTTTACAAGGAATATCTCAGTAAATCTCATTAGGATTTGAAAGTTCTAGGCATGTGGACTGGGTTTTTTTTTTCTTTTCTAGGGGCAGTGCCTAGTTTATCACAAAATCATTCACTTAAAAGGTACTAAGTAATACAAACGGGAGAATCTGATCAATTCTCCTTTTCAATTTTTTTTTCAAACATCAAAAGTAAGCCTATCTCATTTGGGAAAAGGAGCAGAATACTAAAACGGACAGATACTACTAACGTGTATTATTATGGTTGAACTTGTTCTTCCAAAAGAATTCTCACTTCCTCATACTAATGCCCCTGGCTACTGCTCAGATGCTGCTGTTTGGATTTCTGCTTCTGGGAAAAGCTTGTATGACATTTTACTTTAGGTTACCTGATATCTGCTTGGCTACTCTCTTCATCTTGTTTTGTGACTGTTGCTATTTCTGAATCTTCCAAATTAAAGTATCTTCCCATTCCAGAGTTCTCAGGCTTCATGTCAGTGTTTCCTATTCTTGGGGTCTTTTTGGATTTAAGAAGATGGCTCTCATCTCCTGATTTGGAGACAGAGGAGGAAAAACAAACAGGTATATTAAGCCTCTCCTTGGACACAGTAGGTGGCACTGTCATTCCAAATAATTCAATAGTTAATTCACTGCTTGATTAAGAAATAAGAGGGTGCAGATTTATTTAATGTGTATGTTGCAAAATAAGCTGATCCTGCAAGGTCCTTGAGTTGCAGAAATTCTTCTTAGCTATCTGCTAAATGGGAACTTGGATTTAAATATTTTCCTATGAGCGTTAAGACATTTAGGGACTAAAGACTTATGTGTGTCTGATAGTCTTAATGACTCTGCTATGCACTTAAGATATAATGAATTTTAAAATACAAAGTATGCCTATACTGGTTTAGTTGGATGAAGAGCTAGAGAAGAAAGACAAGAGCAGAAAATATTAATAACAACTTCCCCTCAACCCGGAAATCCAAGCCAAGATGATAACTCTAACCTAAATTTTGTGCCTCTTTTTACTGTCTGACCTAGTCTGTTTTTAAGGTGTTATTTTCTTCAGTATTTTTTTTTTGCCTCCTTACTAAGTTGTTGACTCTTTTCACAATTTTTTTGCATCACTCATTTCTTTTCCCAATTTTTCCTCTATCTCTCTTACTTGATTTTTAAATCCTTTTAGAGTTCTTCTAGGAATTCTTTTGGGGCCTATGACCAATTCATATTTTTCTTTGAGGCTTTGCATATAGCTGTTTTGACTTTGCTGTCTTCTGAGTTAATATTTTGAATTTTCCTATCACCATAGTAACTTTCCATGGTCATATCCTTTTTTTGTTTACTAATTTTTTCAGACTATTTCTTGACTTCTAACTTTATGTTAAATTTGGGCTCTGCTCCTGGGGTGTGTGGGGGTACTATCTCAAGCTTCGGGTTTTTCACGCTACTGTTTTCAGAGCTAGTTCTAGGGGGAGGGTGTCTGTAAGTTTCCAGCTCTTCTAAAGTGGTATCATCTGAGGAGAGGTGTGGTCACTGCTTTCCTGGCCCATGCCTAGTCTGTGAGCAACTATAAACATTCTTTTTCCACCCTGGAACCATGATCAGGGTCCCTGCTTCCCTGCAGCCACGTGCTAGTGTGCTAGTGCTCCTTTTTGCCCTTGAATTGTGACCCTGAACTGCATATGGGCAGTGCAACAAAGACTCCTGCACTCAGTGCCAGCAAAGAGTTTCTGGTAATCTCTTTCTGTCCGACTCCCTTACTATCTGTGGGCTGAGAACTCCAGAAGCCTCCACTGCTGATTCAATCTCCCTCACCGAAGACCTGCTGCTGACTTACTAGACACAGCCTGTGCTACCACAGCCTATACTAGACCATGATCCACTTTCACCTAGTGAGACAGACCTTTCCTGACAACCTTTTCAGTTGTCTTTAGTTGGAAAATTGTTTCACCCTATCCTTTTGTTGGTTCTGCTGGTCCAGAATTCATTTTGAAGAATTATTTTAAAGTTGTTTGGAGGGGAATTTGGGAGAGCTCTGGCAAATCTCTGCCTTTACTCTGCCTTCTTGGCTCTGCCCTCTGCCCCTTCCCCTCTTCCCCTGATCACATCCCAATTGTTCAGGCTACTTATCACACCTGGAATGACCTCCCTTTTTGTCTGCTGTCTAGATCCTGCCCACTTTTTTCAAGGCCCAGCTCAAGTCCCACCTCCTCCATAAATTAAATCTTACAGGTATTTATGTAGTAATATTTGCAATGAATTTCGTATCTGTGAAAGTTAAGGAGCTCAACAGTTGCTCATGAGGCTTAAGGGGAAACTGAGTTCTGAGCATGAACTCTGGATAAGAATGAAGCTCTGTGAGAGGTGAGATAATAGGAGAGATTTTGCACATATGCATATGTCTCAGTCTGTCTCCCTTTCGCTATTTCATGGGTTTGGTCTGGGAGAAAGACTGCCAGCTCACCATTACACCTAGGTCTTCCCATAGAGCTTGTCTACCATTCTTTCCCATTTAGGTGCCAGTTTTGATGCCAGGAAGCTAACAGAAGAAACAAGGAACTGCTTGGTTGGCCATGATAACCACAGCAAGCAGGTGGCCAGAGCAGCACTCAAGACCAACATTTTCAGCATGCTGTCACCAAAGCAGTTGCCACAGTCCCTAACTTCTATGATCAGGACCAGTTAGAACTAAGATATAGACCTGGAATAGAGATGCAAGCTACCTTCCTGGCCTATGCATGTCAACACTGCTGGAATAAGTTAAGCGCGGGCAAGAGACAGAGTTGCAGACATCTATCTGACCTAGCAGCCTTTAAACATTTTTCTAATTATATATATAATACACATATATACAAACATGTGTGGGTATGTGTATATCTTTTGTTTTTACATCATCTCCATATCTTAGTATAACCTGAATGGACGTGTCCAGACCAGCGCCGGTTACAGATTAGTATATCCCTCTCTTTCGTCTACCCATCAAGGCATTCCTTGTTATAACAACTGAAAAAGGATGAGGGGGGTGAAATAGTTCAGCAAAACTAACCAACACGTCAACTGTGTATATATTATGCCATAATCCATTCCCATAGTTCCCCAAGTCTGCAGATAAGAGGATGGTATGCTTCTCGGACCAAGCCTGGTCATTATAGTTATACAGTGTTCATTTTCATTTTTTGTTCTTTCCACTTACATTGATAGAGTTATTATGTATATTTTTTCCCTGTTCCTATTTATTTCACTTAATAACAGCTCCTAAATCTTTCTAGGCTGCTTTGAATTCTTCATATACGTTGTTTCTTATTATACAGTTCCATTCCATTTATGTATCACAATTGAACCTTTCCTTCTATTTTTACTATCCTTGGGGATATATGCCTAGCAAGGGGATCTCTACCAAAGCAAAGGAATTACTAGGTATTTTAGTCACTTTTCCAACATAATTCCAATTGTTTTAGAGAATGGTTGGGATTGGTGCTATCTTTCTACAGCCCCTCCAATTTGACTGTTTCCATCTTTTACCATCTTTGCCAATATTCTGCCAATTGATGTGAAGTAAAAACTAGGAATTACTTTGGTTTTTTTTATATTATTAGTTATTTGGAGCAATTTTTATATGACTGCCAATAGGATACAATTCTTCTTTTGAGAACTATTTATTACTTTGACAATTTATCCTTGGAGAAAGTCCTTGGCCTTATATATTTGTGTTAATTTCCAATATATCTTAGCTATTAAGAACCTTGTAGATATTTGATGCAAAGATTTTTCCTAAATTTATTTCCCTTGTTATCCTAGCTATATCTGCTATTTATTCCAGATAGTTTTGATTTCACATAATTGAAATTATCCATTTTATCTTCAGTGATCATTTAGATTCCATTTTTGGTTAAGAATTTTTCCCCTGAACCAAGGCTGTGAAAAGTAACTGATCATTTTCTCCCAGTGTAGTTTTTAAAATTCAAGTTGTGTTCATTTTGAGTGTATTACAGTATATGAATGAAAGAAAAAGCATTTATTAAATATATGTAAATACCTGATATATGCCAGTCACTGACTGTAGTGTTAGTGGTCTGCCAAACTGCTTTTCACTTTTTGTAGTAGTTGCTGTCAAAAAGTGAATTCTCCCCAGAGTAATTTATATTCTAGGACTTACTGAACTCTAGGTTATTAAATTCACTGACTTTAGTCTTCTTTTTCAAGCCTGTTCCATTGTAATTAATCTCTTTGCTAATTCCCTAGCATTTCCTAAGTGCCCAGCAGTATTTTTGAGAGCTAAATCAGGTGGGAGGAGGACAAACTTCTCTCTTATAACTTTTCCTTGCCCTCAGTTGATACAGGCTCCTGACCTCTGAAAGTGGGATTCAGATACAATTCCTTCCCCTAATCTTTCTGCCTGTAAGGTCATGCACAGTGACAGTGGTTGGAAGCATTTCTTGAAATGTAGCTTATTAATTTTATTTGTACAATAAAATGTACAATACATATATATGTGCATATATATATATATACACACACATACACACACACACACACAGAGACAGACAGAGAGACAGAGACAGAGACAGAGAGAGAGAGAGAGAGAGAGTCAGATTAAATGAAATTTCCTAGAGTAGGGGTGGGGAACCTTCAGCCTCAAGGTCACATTTGACCCTCTAGATCTTTAAGTGCAGCCCTTTGAATCCAAACTTCAGAGAACAAATCCTTTTATCAAGGAGATTTGTTCTGTGAAGTTTGGATTCAATCAAAGGGCTGAATTTCAGGACCTAGAGGGCCACATGTGGCTCAAGGTTGCATGTTCCCCATCCCATCCTAGAGAATGGGATGGGAATGGTACAGCCAAATCAACATTTCCATTATTTTAGAAATTTAGAGTGATAATTCATATTTCATTTCCCTTATATTAAAATTTGAATCTTGTTCTTGAGGAAGACTATACCTGCCCAACTGTGCCTGGGGTAGGAACAAGAGTGATCTAAAAGCTGTCAGCAAGCACCCTCTAATGAGTACTGAGGATCCTGAAGGTTTAGAGGAATTTAGTCAACATATCTCACACTGGATACTGGGCTGGTAGTCTGAGGGTGGTACTACCTGGTGGTTATACACTATGCTTCCTTGCTGGGAAATTAAATCAAATTTTTCTTTAGGCTTTCATTCAGTGTCACTTGAAACACCCCACCCCTCAACCCCCATCACCCTAGGCCCCCTCCCCAGTACCCAGGAGACACTCACCAAGTACACAGGCAGCCCACAACACTATTTTATTTATTCAGTGGCTAACTATGTAGAAGATATCAAGCCAGTTTCTGTGGGAGATGAAGATGGGAATTGATCTCAAGCAGTTTATATGACAGGCACATCTATAGCTATAATTCATATTAGAATAAAGTGTATAAGAGATAAAAAGTGGTAGGATGGATACTAGAATCAGCCCATAATGATCTTCCCCTCCTTTGAAGTCTGTCATTATCTCTACAAATATTTGGCTTGGTGGTGTAGAGGCAGAACAGTGTGGCAGAAAGAAAGAACCTGGAATCCTCATTTATACTAGATATGATATACTAAATATACCAGATATTAGATATACTTGATATGATAAAGACAAATCCATTATACTCTGAATCTGTTTCCTCTTTTGTAAAATGGGGGTTAATAATATTTGTTTTATTAACCCCACAGGCTTTTTGAAAGTGTTTTGCAAGATTTAAAGTACTATGCACTTATTTATAAAGGTGGAAACTAAGAGGTCCTATGACTTGTCCATGGTTACACAGGTAATAGGGAGCAGAGTTAAGATTATACAGGTAGTGACTAATATAGCCGACAAGGTAGTGAGGGAGAACAGATAGTGAGCTGGCTTCAGGGTCCAGGGTTCAAGTCCCAGTTCTGAAATAGACTCTGTGATTCTGGGCAAGTCACTTAACCAGTTAGTTCTCCAGGAAATTTTGTGCCCATTGAGACAAGTTTCAGAGAAGGCACCAATATGCATTGGTAGGGGGAGTGTCCTAGTCCAGGAGTTCCCTATACTAATGAAATCATAGGTCTAGACCCTATCCTAGCTCTTAAATAGCAGAGTCAAGATCTGAAGCCAGCCTTCCAATTTTCATATTCAGTATTCTTTAGTACTTGTTTTGCTGTTCAGATAACAGATCTATAGAGAGAGCTGGAAGGGCCAGATGAGAAATCCAAATTACTGACACAGGTCACACAGTCACACAGTCAATATAAGCATCAGAAGTACAATTTTGAACCCAATTCTCTGACCTAAGACACCGTGTTTTTCCGCTGTCCTATGCTGACTTGAACTAAACTGTTGAATAAATACATGCAAGTAAAGCAAAGTGGTAGTTTTATTTATTTGGGGGTTTTCAGATTTAAACACATTGGCCATTCTTTAGCCCTTTAAAGACTTGTACCAAACAAAGCACAGCATAAACATATGAAAATAGACTGTATCCTTCCTGTAAATAATTCCTATAGCGTCATTTCAAGAAAAACCACATTTTAAAGAACTTTGTATTTAGTTCTGAAGGTCAACCAACTCCCTCCTAAAACAAGAAGGAAAGTCTCTTTCTTCACATAACATATTCTCCTCCCCCGCCCCACAAACAAGTACAGTTTATGAACAGGCACAGTAACTGAGATATGCCGCTGGGATGTGCAGTAAGTAACCATATTAGGGCATGCTTTGTTATTCAGTTGAGTCTGACTCTTTGTGACCATGGACCATACCATACCAGGCCCTTCTATCCTTCACTATCTTTTGAAATCTGTCCAAATTCACATTCAATGTTTCCATGACACTATCTATTCATCCCATCCTTCCTCTGCCATCCCCTTTTCCTTTTGCCTTCAATCTTTCCCAACATCAGGGTTTTTTCCAATGAATACCATCTTCTCATTACTGGGGCATGTTAGCCCTTACAATATCAACCTTAAAGTGTGCAAGCATATGTGTGTGTGTATATGTATGTATGTATATATGTCTATATATATACACACACACACATATATGTGTGTGCGTGTATATGTGTGTGTATATATATATGTATATGTATATATATATATGTTTTTATTAGCAGGCATTTATTCACAAATTTGTTCTAACATGAGTTCCAGTTTATCATCCAGCAAAAGTATTTCTCTTAGTTACTTAAAAATAATTTGTTTGGAAATTAAAGTACCTGAAATTTGTGGTTTCCTCCTCTTAGGCATCTTGACCCTCCCTCTAGAAATCTGCAAACAAAAATTGCCATCACTAGTTATCACTATCAATGGACCATTAATCAAAGGCTGAAAGCCTGAGGCCCAGTTCATAACAGCATCTCTAATAGAAAATTGGGACAGCTAAGTGGCACAGTATATACTGGATAGACTCATCTTCCTGAGTTCAAATCTAACCTCAGTACTTATTACATATGTGACCCTGGGCAAGTCATTTCACTCTGTTTGCCTCTGTCAAATGAATCAGAGAAGAAAATGGTAAACTACTCTAGTATCTTTGCCAAGAAAACCCAAATGGGGTCAGGAAGAATCAGACACCACTCAACAACAAATAAAGATAACTGCCCCTTGGTTCTAGGAACTAGTACCTAGGTTTGAATTGTGAAGGCAGTGTGTCCTTCTAAGCTTGGTATGTTTTTCTCCTTAGGGCTCTGGTTACATAAGATCGACGGAATGTTCTGTAGTAACAGAGCTGGGACCTCTCTATGGGAAGTCCTAACAAAATGCCAAATATGACCTTGGCCTTGTCTAGCACCAGTATGAGCTGTTCTGCACAGAACCATCTGCAACCCTTTAGCAAAACTAAATTGATTTATAGTGTAATAGATTTGTTTTCTCAGGGCTTGGGAATGTACAAGTTGAAACTGCCCCAAAGGAATTTGTCCAAGCTTCTGTCCTAATAATAAGAACCATCCCTTAAATTTGTGTATATTTTTTACTTTCTGGGATATCATACAACACCCAGCAGTCTTTTGACTACAAGTAGTGCTGCCTTTAATAAACTAACTGAATTTTGGTCTTCTACATGGAGATATGGACAGAAACTATATGATGGCCACTTTAGGTTTAAGTGAACCCAGGGACCCAGTTAGAGCTGTTCCCAGTATTGTTTAATCTAAACAGCTTCCCTAAAATTAGCTCTGATTTATTTTGTCTCCCCCACTAGACTGTGACCTTATGAGTAGGTTGTTTTTTGCCTTTCTTTATACTGGTATATTTAGCATAGTGCCTGGCATATAGATTGTGTTTATGGATTGGATTGTGACCAGGGGTGGGACACCTGTGGCCTCGAGGCCACGTGGCCCTCTAGGTCCACAAGTGTGGCCAAACTCCTTGGATTCAAAGGGCTGCACTTGAGGGCCTAGAGGGCCACATGTGGCCTCGAGGCCACAGGTGCCCCCACCCTTGGGTTGTGACCTTCCATTTGGCTCTAGTGAGCTACCCTACATTATAGACCAGTGGTTCTCAACCTTCCTAATGCTGCGACCCTTTAATACCTGTATGTGGGTGTATCTGCATGTGGGTGGACCCTCCTGGAGACAGATAGAGGAGCGGTGTCTCAGTTCCTAAGACCTTTGGAAATATGTGTTTTCCGATGGTCTTAGGTGACCCCTGTGAAAGGGGCATTCAGCTCCCAAAGGGGTTGTTACCCACAGATTGAAAACCACTGCTGTAGACAGTACCCATGTATCTGTGTTTTCACTGCAATAACGTATTGCAGATTTGTAAAGTGCTGCTGGAAAGTTTTATGATTCCAGTACCTGGTAAGAGGTACCAGGGAACAGTCTGCCTAGGGTGAAAGGGCAGCCATAACCTCATCCATTGAGCCCTAGTGACCATAGCTCTGACTGGAAGACTGGGGCCCTGATTCACCAAATCCAAAGACAGGAAGGCAATTTACAGCAGTTTTAGTTCATTTTCCCCAAATTCCAAAGCAGCTAAATGGCAATGGATAGAAAAATGGATTTGGAGACAGGAAAATCTAAATTTAAATCCTGCTTCAGGCACTTACTGGTTGTATGACCACAGACAAGGGACAACTTGTCTGCTTGTTTCCCCTTCTGTAAAATGGGGATCACAATAGCACCTCTCTCACATGGTGGTTGAGGATCAAATGAGATGTCATGTAAAGCAAAGCATTTGTCAAACCTCAAAGTGCTATCAATTTGCTGTTGTTGTTCAGTGGTGTCCGCCTCTTCCTGACCCCATTTAGAGTTTTCTTGGCAAAGACACTGGAGTGGTTTGCCATTTCCTTCTCCAACTCATTGGACAGATGAGGAAACTGAAGCAAACGAGGTCAAATGACTTGCCCAGGGTCACACAGCTAGTAATTGTCTGAAGCCAGATTTAAACTCAGGGAGATGAGTCTTCCTGACTCTGGGCCCTGCACAATATCTGTCTATTCATTCGCCAACTGTTACTGAATTCAGGGCCTATGGAGCAGTAGAGAGAGTTTGGGGCCTTGGCCACAGCAAGAAGCTAGTTCAAACCTGACCTGACACTTCCTAGCTGTGTGACTAGCCCCCCTATGTGACTTAACCCTGTCTGCCTCAGTTTCCTCATCTATCAAATGAGCTGGAGAAGGAAATGGCAAACACATTCCAGCATCTTTGCCAAGAAAACTCCAGATGGGGTAGCAAAGTCGTACACGACAAACTGACTAAACATTACTGAATTCAGTTAGTGCATTAAAAAGATTTCAGGATTTGTAGTCAAAGAGCCCTGAGTGGGTTTCTATGCTGCTTCTGACACTTTCTGTTCACCCTCAGAAAAGGCACCTCATTGGACCTGTTTCCTAAGCTGGAAAGGGGCCCAGCTGATTTTAAGTTCCCACTCCCACCCCGGGCCTCACGGCTGGTTGCAGTTTCCCTGGGAGAGGGGCTGTTCGAGCATGGCCAAGCTCGAAAAGGCCAGGACCTGGAGCCTCGAAGCCCGACCCCCGGCACCGT
>CM053580.1:529896725-529971310 GCA_028627135.1 Pseudochirops cupreus
CCCTGCCCTCTGACCCTCTACCCTTAGGAAGGTTGGCCCTCTACCTCGTCCTCTCTCACCCCATCCCTCTGCCCCCCTCATCCTTGCCCTCTGACCCTTTCCTTTCAGGGAGATCTCACCCCGTTCCCTTCCCCCCTGCTCCCTCTTTGCTCGAGAGCTGCCTTCCCTGGCCCCGCCTCCTCCCCTCTTGAGGGCCTGGCCCCTTCCCCCACTCCCCTGCGGCCCCCAGGCCTCGCCCCCTTTGCTCTCCCCGACTCTGGCCCCCTATCTGCTGGGAGGCTCGGCCCGTTCCCTCCCTCCTCCTGCCTCTCCAGGGAAGTCCTGTGTAGTTCTGCAGTTTCTACCCTGGGAGAATCGGTCACCCGGCTCCTTCCTTCTCCCCTCACCGAGGCTCCCCCTCCCCCATCTTCCCTCCTTCCGCCTTGGTCCTAAAGACTGAGAGACACCTGTAGATTTGGGCGGGGTGGGGGGGGTGGGGGAGGGTAAGGTAGGCCAGAGCTGATGATGGAGAAACCAGTGGCAAGACTGGGAACCACCCTGGGATGTTTCTCTGGGCCCTTCCCTCCCTAATCTGCCCTAACCCAGTTCCCAGGGTGCTGAGCGCTGTTAGGGATGAGGTTCAAAGCAGATAACAGGGAGGTGGCCTCAGTTTGCCATCTGGCCACGGGAGGCAAACAGGCCTGTTTTTCCTGTTGAGCTTGGCCCAGAAAATTTATGTTATGGTCTTCCTAGGCCCAGGTTCAGGTCCAAGTCCAGACTACCTAAGTCCTGGGGTGGAGCTGCCCTTTGCCCCAAGTCTGTGAGATTGGGCTGGCTGCTGTCCAGGGTGCCAGTCCTAACCAGGAGTTGGTTTTGAAAACAGGAGTTCAGGGACGTCTCTAAGGTTCCTCAAGGTCCCATTCAAATGTGGATGTTTCCTGGGGTGCCTGAGTCGGGTATGCACCCGGGACCCACCTTCAAGGCAAAGTGCTTCTCACCAGTCTCTCTCATCCAGATTTTTGAATCTACCCGTTTGGGAGGACTTTTTCCTTGGGATGTTGTATCCCCTCTCAGGAATCCTTATACATAACTTGATATATCCTCAGAGAAGATCTAAAAAGTATCTAGACTTAGCCCAGGCTACAAAGGAGTAGAGAGGTTTTGACATTCAATCATCTGCTAGTCTTTAAGACTTTAAGATCCTTGAGGGCAGAGGATGTGTCTTAACTCATCTTTGTATCTCTCCCCAGCATCTGTCATGGTACTTTGTACACAGTTGGTACTTAATACATGTTTTTTTAAATAGTTATACCAAGGATAATGAACTTTTCTCTCCTAGTCTGACCTTTTATAAAACAGTTCTAATACTCCTCCAAAGGAAAGTAGTTGGTTGGTGGTGTGAATAGAAAGTGGAGAAAGTAGCTATAACTAGTAATAGTAGAGATTGTGATAATCCCAGGCCGATGGGAAGAGGCATGTAACTTGGACTGGCAGTGGCCACTATGGCTTCACTGGAGGTTGCTTTGAGGTTCAGCCTTATTTGGATCTTTTTCCCTTGCCCTGAAGCTGGGTCTTCTGGTGGACTTCTCCCCTGATGGGATGGTGATTCCTGAAGATGGTGACAGTGGTGACCTTGAGGCAGAGTTCATGGCCTTGGTAGGGGCCCAGCCACCTCAGGAGCTCAAGAGCAAAGGTGAGGGGGTCCCCACTGCCTGTTGGGAGTTGTCTTCTTATACACCCAAAGCCCAGGAATTCTGCTTCTGTCCATCTTGAAGTTCTTCCTCTTCCCTGCTTGCCGGTGTCCCATATACCCTGAGGACCACTGAAAAACCTTATTCACAGTAGGATGTGGAGCAATGTGATTGGGATAGCTAAAGGGCCCTGAGTTATATCCATACTTGTTTTCTTTTTAGCTCCTTTGCCTATGGAGACCATTGAAAAGATGGCCTCCCTGTGTATGAAGGACCTGGATGAAGAAGAGGGGGAAGAGGATAATGATGATGATGTAGAAGATGATGATGAGCTTCTGGTGAGGAAGAAGCTTGGATGACTTCTCCAGGCACAAAGGGTCTTCCAGATAGATCTGTTCTGCCCATGTGTGGGGCAGGCTGGGTACCTGGAAGGAAGGAATTGGGGAGAGTGGGTAAGAGGGAATATGACAGTAGCACTGTTAGCTTGGAACTCTCATAGAGCTCTCATGGAGCCAGGAACCATAGAAGCCAGTTCTACCCCACCCCATCCTACCCAAAGAACTGCCTCTTGTCCCTACTGTGTGACCTTTTCACTCTGTCACAGATCATGTTCTAGGGAGGATCATACCAGGGGCTTCTCACTCCTTTTACTAACAGAACTGAGGTTAGTGGTGTCTCTGAGTGAGTAGTGGATGTTAACCAAGACTTACCAGCCCTTATCCCTTTCTATGTGTGTCTCTAGGCAGAGCTCAATGAAGTTCTGGGGGAAAGGGAGGAGTCCCAAGATACCCACAACCTCCCTCTGGACAAGGTATGTTGCTGTCTATCTCTCTTTGGTTTGTTGTGTGTGTGTGATTCCCAGAGTTCCCTCCAGAGCAAGCAGTTTCTTTACTATCATCATCATCGTCATGGCTAACATTTATATAGAACCTGCTATGTGCTGTGCTTAGTGCTTTACGAATATCATATCTGATCTTTACAACAACCCTGAGAGGTAGGTGCTGTTATTATCCCTGTTTTTACACATGAGAAAACTGAAGCAAACAAAGATTGAGTGATTTGCCTAGGGTAACACAACTAGGAATTGTCTAAGACTGGATTTGAATGCAGCATGATAAGTCTTCCTGACTCTGTAGCACTGTATGTACTGTATCACCTAGTTGCCCCTGCATACAGGACAGCTTCTCAAAGATCATCCCTAAAGGCCCCTTCTAGCTCTGAATCTTACAATTTTATGGCCTGAGCCCTATCCCAAGGTGAGCTAAAAGCAGAGATGTTGTTCCAGGGACCAGCTATGGGACAGATGCTGCAGACAGGTGGTATGTCTCCCAGGAGGAATAGTTCTTGGGCCTGGGGCACAATTTCCCCCACTTTCCGGGTCAGTGACCCCCATATTCTCCTGCAGTCACCCAATATTCCACAACCCAAGGTCAGCCCCAGCAGTGCCAGCATGGAAACCACCTTGGCTGAAAGACTGGCCATGTATCAGACTGCCATCACCAATGCCAAGCAGGCTGGGGACAGCTCCAAGGTCAGGAGATATGAGCGAGGCATCAAGGTGAGCAGGAAGGGTCCTTGTTCCATCTCCTCTTCCATCTCCCCCTCTCATCCTGAGCTGTCTCTGCCTTAGACTGAGGCAAGATTTCCATTCTCTTCAGACATTAGAGAATATGCTGGTCTCGGTTAAGAAGGGACGTAGCGTCAATGAGGAGGACATCCCACCTCCTGTAGCTGTGGGGAAGAGCCTGATGCCTACACCGGAGGTTTCACCTATACTGGAGGTTCCACGCACACTGAGTACCATACCCACCCAGCCCCCTCAACATCAGCTGCCAGCTCTTCCCCCCAAAACACTGTCTGTGCTCCCCAACCATGGCTCTGGGTTGACTGAGAAGCCAGTCCCTGTAGCCTCACCTGTGAGCTCTGGTAAGTCTGACATTACCTTGGGCTGGTCTGGGAGCTGGAAATAGTATCCTTAATAAGCAATAGTCCTTGGGCCTCAAGATAAGATGGAGAGGATTGCAAAGTTCCATTCTCATTTCTGTGCTCCTGCTACCCCACAATCCTTTGAGTATTAACTAGTCCCCATCCCTTCTTAGAAGTTCCCAGAACTCATGATAAAAAAAAGCTGTCTGCATCAGAGAAAGAACTAATGGAGTCTGAATGCAGATTGAAGCATACTTTTAAATTTTTCCTGGGGTTTTTTTTGGTCTGTGTTTTCTTAAATAACATGACTAATATGTTTTGCATGACTGAACATGTATAACCTGTATCAAATTGCTTGCCTTCTCAATGAGGGGGGAGGGGAAAGAATTTGGAATTCAAAATTAAAAAAAAACATGTTAAAAAAATTTTTTTACATGTAATTAGAAAAAAATAAAATATTTTTTAAAAGAAGAAGTTCCCTGAGCAGCCTGAGTTGCCAACTCCTTTGGCCATCATCTTCTGTGCATAGGTGCTGGCAGCCCTGGGTCCTTGGCCCTGTTGCAGGAGCGGCAGCTAGAGTACAAAAGGGCTGCATTGCACTCCAAGCAGGAGGGGGATTCAGAAACAGCCGCTAAGTATTACCGTGTAGCCAAGGTAAGATATGATAGAGGGCAGGGATCTTGGACCTCACCTGGCCCAGTTGGTTTCCTTTAACACAGTATCTGACCCATTTCCTCTTTGTCCTGTTTCTGAGATAGCTATTCTCCTCATCTCTTCTGTTCTTCTCCTAGAGCTTTGATGCTGTCCTGGAAGCAATGTCCAGGGGTGAGGCTGTGGATCTATCCCGGTTACCTCCACCACCTGGTGAGGACTGTTTGATATGGCATCTTGGGCCAGGAAGGGGGTATGCTGTTAGGGCATGAGTCTCTTCAAGGACATGCCAAGGGCAATGTCTTATATCTTTGTATTCCTGCCACACCTAACACAGGACTGGGGCTCAGTATAAACTTGTTGGTTGTTTGAATGACTGGTCCTCTTGGTTTACAGATCAGATGCTCAAAACCTTGCCATCGCCAGGACTCCAGCCTCCTGCTTCTACTCCCAGTACTGCCACGGTCTCCCCTTCCATGCCAGGTAAGCACAGTCCTTTTCAGGGAAGGACTAACATGGCCATCTGAGCTGTTGAGAGCCACTGCTGGGAACTGAGGACCCTAGAATTTCAAGGCCAGAGGAACCCAAGGGATGAGAAGGAAAGGAGGGACCTAGCAATCATCTAGTCATTGAGCTTTTCTGCTTCTCCTCAGAGATGCCTCCACCTCCACGGACCCTGCTAGAAGCCTTGGAACAGCGAATGGAGCGTTATCGGGTCGCCTCAGGGCAGGCCAAGGATAAAGGGGATGATCGCAAGGCCCGGATGCATGATCGCATAGTGAAAGTGAGGGCATGCACGGGGTTGGGTCTGGCCCGAGAGTGGAACCCAATGCAGCTTAGCCCGTCTTATTCTTTTTCTCCTTCCCCTCAAAGTGAACACTTTAAAATCCTCATATTACATACACATAGTCCAAGAAAATGAATTCCTGCATTCAGTGGATATGTCCAAAAATGTCTCTCATTCTGAATCTTATGTCCACCACCTTTCTGTCAAGAGGTGGGTATTGTGCTCTATCCTTGGCCGTCCAGAATTATAATTTGTCATTGCATCAGTCAGAGTTCTAAAGTTTTTCTTTTTTTTTTTTTTATGTGAGATTCTTTATTAAATTTTTTTGAGTTACATATTTTCTCCCCGTCTTTCCCCCGCCCACCACCCCAAAACAGCCATCCCAGTATTTCCCCCCTCCCCCAGTCTATTCTCTCCTATGTCACTTTTTGGTAGGGCAGGATAGATCTCCCAAAGTTCTAAAGTTTTTCAAAGTGGTTTCTCTTTGCAGTGTTGTTATCATCATAGCTAGTTCTCACTTCAGTTTCTTTCATTTCATAGAGCTCTTCTGAACTGTTTACTCTGAAATCATTTTGTCATTTCTTTTGGTGCATTAATATTGTATCACATTCATATGCCATTGTTTCTTTAGCCATTCCCCATAGGTTTCCAAACCTCTTTAGTTTCCAATTCTTTGCTACCACAAAAAGAGCTGCTATAAACATTTTTGTACATAGAAGTACTTCCTCTTTGATCTCTTTGGAATACAGACCTAGTATTGGGATTGCTGGGCCAAAGTGCACAAACAGTTTAATGACTTTGGGGGCATAGTTCTAAACTGCTTTCCAGAATGAGTAACCTAGTTCGCAGCTTCACCAGCAGCTCACCTTTGCGCCTATTTTCCTACAGCCCCTCTGTTTATCATTTTCCTCTTTGTCAGCTTTGCTAATCAGCCACCCTTTTTCCTACAGCAATATCAGGATGCCATCCGGGCCCACAAGTCAGGCAGATCTGTGGATGTGACTGAACTGCCTGTTCCACCAGGTGGGTGCCAGGCAGGGTTGGGCCTCTTAGGACAGTCCCTGAGTGCAGGGCTCAGGAGAAACTAGTACCCACGGTCTAATCTGACCTGGGAACAAGGAGCTAGGACCCTCTGAGAGCTGTGAAATGAACCAAGGAATAGCGTTCTTGTACTCTCTCCTCTGGGGAGCTGGGCAATGGTGTTAGTCAGAATTGTTTGTGAGTCATTGGCTTTAGGTCTCTGTATTGGTCCATGAGTCTGCGAGTGGATAGTTTCAAGGTGGGTTTATATTCTGTGAATTGACTGTAGATGTTTATGTTATCCAAGTATGCTGTTAACAATCTTTGTTGGGGTGGAAGGGGTCCGTGTTAGCTGGAGTCTCTAAAGTATGATGCTGATTGGAGTCTCTTGCACCTTATTGGGGCCAGGTTTCCCCCCAATCCAGGGCCTGGAAGCAGTCACACCCACACAGCAAAGCCTCGTCGGGGTTCTTGAGACTGCCATGCGGTTGGCCAACCAGGATGAGGAGGAAGAAGAGACAAAGAAGGTATGAGAGAGAGAGAGAGAGAGAGAAAGAGAGAGATGAGGGCAGGGGAGGACGATGAATTTGGAACAGCCTGTGTGCCCCCCAGAATGGAGGCAACATGATGCTGTAGAAAGATGCTGGGAGATGTGACTGTGTTATATTGGGCAAATCACTGAACTCTGAGCCTTAGTCTTTCTGTCTGTAAGATGGGGCTCGTGATGTTTACACTACCCTCTTCACAAGGTTGTTGTGAGGAAAGTGTTTTGTAAACCTAAAAAGGTATAAAAATGGAAGGTTTCATTATTAGTCATTGCCCATGACTGTTGGGGTTAGTATTTGGATCTTCGGGTGGCGGTCACCTTGAAGTTGCATAGGTTGGGCAGTGCCACGACTTCTTTTCTTTGTTGTTCTCTCCATGCCAGCCCAGCACCCACTCCCTTCCTTCTCCACAACCCAAACCCCATGCTCCCCGGCCCTCTGTGCCAGGAACTGGCCCACCTGGGAAAGTGGCGGTGAAAAGCTCCACCAGAGGTAGGTTCCCTCTCCCCCAGAGGCAGGGCCTGGTGGGTGGTGTGCTCCCTGGCAGTGCCTGGAGCTGGCTTCTCCCTACCTCCTTCCCCTGCCCCACAGCCCAGCAGCAGCTGGCTTTCTTGGAAGGAAGGAAGAGGCAGCTGTTGCAAGCGGCCTTGCGAGCCAAGCAAAAGAATGACTTAGAAGGTGCAAAACTCTTTCTTCGCCAAGCCAAGGGACTGGAGCCCATGCTGGAGGCTTCAGTTAATGGGCTACCTGTCGACATCACCAAGGTAAGGGGTTGGCATGACTCTTGGGCCACCCTCCTAGTGTTCCCCTCTTATACCACCCTGTGCCTTACCAACATCACTGCCCTTTTCAGGTGCCGCCAGCCCCTGTCAATAAAGAAGATTTCACACTGGCCCAGCGACCAGGCGCAGCCATCTCTCTGGAGGAAGCTGGACGTTATGCAGAGCTCACCAAGTTGATGAGGCAGCAGCATGAGGTGTGGGGGGTAGGAGGGGATTAAGGTTAGGAGGAGGCCACTGGGGCAGTGATAGTCCTGGACTCAGAGGCAATGCTCCCCTAATCCTCTCCTTGTTTCTTCCCCTCACCAAGATGTGCCTGAAGTACTCCAACCAATTCACCCACCTGGGGAATGTTGTGGAAACCAGCAAGTGAGTTTCACGTCCCTTCCTGTCTCCTCCCCTCAGATGCAATGCAGCATCTAGACTTGGAAAGAACCTTTGAGTTCATCTGATCCACATGTTCCTCACATGGACAGTCTGGTGAAGCTTAGGGACCCTTCTCAGAATCATGTGTTCAGATGCACCAAATAAAATACTCAACCCCTCATCACCCTTGCGTCTAGTCAGGAAGTAATAATCATATTAGCAGGTAGCATTTAGATAGAAAGCATTTTATATATATTCGCTCATTTGGTCCTCACAGCAGCTCTGTGAAATAGATGCTGTTATTATCATTCCCATTTTACAGATGGGAAACTGATGAGGCAGACAGAGATTAAGTGACTTGCCTAGGGTCACCCAGCTAGTAAATGTCTGAGGCAGGATTTGAGCTCAAGTCTTACTGACTCGAGGCCCGGCGCTCTCTCTACCATTCCTCCAGTTGCTTCTGCCAAATATAGCAAATGTGTGTATGTCTTCCTTCCCAGCTCTGAACTTCTACATAGATATGTATACGCTGAAGGTACTTAGACTATGGCAAGGGCAGAGAGTTTCTTCCCTGGGATGGGATCTGGGAGGCAGGCCTGCCTTGCTGTCACCTGAATGTCCTCCTCTCACCTCCCAAGGTTTGAGAAAATGGCTGAGGACTGTAAGAAGAGCATGGAGATTCTGAAGCAGGCCCACAGCCGGGGCTGTCCACTTCCCAAGTTCCACTATGAGCAGAGGACCTTCAGTGTGGTCAAGTAAGACCCTTCAGGGTTCTCTCCCATCTCCTCTCTGGCCCCAGGCTGGGCCTGGGTCTAGTCAACCATGGGCAGCCACAGCCTCGGGGTGTCTGCCCGTCCCCTCTGGGGCCAGTGTTTCTGCTCCCTTGCTCCATTCTGCCCTAACTCTTCTTCTAGGATCTTCCCAGAACTCAGCAGTAGTGACATGGTTCTCTTCATCGTGAAGGGTATCAACCTTCCCACACCTCCAGGTAACAGGGCCCTGCCAGTGGGAAGGGAGGGAGCGGGACTGGCTCTCAGGAGCGCATTTTCCTTTTGCCACCTTCCTGCTTTGTTCCCCACCTGGCTGAAGGAGCCTTGACCCCAGGCCTTCATTACAGGGGTATCCCCCAGTGACCTGGATGCCTTCGTGCGATTTGACTTCCCCTTTCCCAATGCAGTGAGTGAGGACTTTGAAGGGAGTTAGGGGAGGTGGAGAATGGAGTCCCAAGGGCCTTGGGAGGTGGTATGCTTAAGGTGGTTGAAGGACTGGACTTAAGCAGGTCTGGGGGTGAGGGAGAAAACCCCTCCTCCTCCCTCATGGAGCTGAGGTTCTTAGGGGGAGGGTCCTGAGATTTTTCGGGGCTGGAAGTGGAACATCTTGTGATCACCACCCAGTTGTGGTTCTCAATGTAGGAAGAAGCTCAGAAAGACAAGACCAACGTGATAAAGAATACAGCCTCCCCAGGTAAGTTGGAGATGGATGGCAGGTTCCTTGATACTTTGGAAGTCCAGGGCAGAGGAACCAGGATCTGACCTCTGTCTGCCTCTTCTTCTCCCCTTACTGGGCAGAGTTCAAAGAGCAGTTCAAGCTTTCCATCCAGCGGGGACACCGAGGCTTCAAACGTGCCATCCAAACCAAAGGAATAAAATTTGAAGTGGTGCACAAAGGGTGAGTGAGGGAGTAGCCGGGACAGAGTGGGACAAGCTGGTGTGAGGGTTCCTGTCCCATGGCCACCTCTCCTCTGCAGGGGACTCTTCAAGCCAGATCGTACCCTGGGCACTGCCCAGCTCAAACTGGAAGGCTTAGAGTCAGCCTGTGAGATCCGAGAAATTCTTGAGGTATCTTATTCTCTCCTGCCTCCTCTCACTAATTCCTTGTCCCTTGTACCCTGTCTTGCCCAACAACTTGACTTCTCTCCTCCCCAGATCCTGGATGGCCGTCGCCCCACAGGAGGACGGCTTGAGGTGATGGTCCGCCTGCGGGAGCCACTGACTTCGCAGCAGCTAGACACTGTCACAGAGAGATGGCTGGTCATTGACCCTTTGCCCCTGGTGAGGAATAGGGCCTGAGGAGCTAATGAACAGAGGGTCAGAAGGGGCCAGGAACCTGGGAGAGGGGGAGGGAGGGCACAGAATGGAGGATATGGAACTAGTAGGGTTGGGATAGAACCAAGGTGGTCTTTTGAGAACAAAAGGGACCAAGGTATCTGAGGAGAAAGGGGACCTGATGAGACCTGTTCACTTTACCTTCTTCCTGTTCCACCCTGAGCAGATGGCAGCACCCAAGGCAAAGGCCCCACCCAAGGCAAAGGTCCCACCCATCCCTGCCTCTGGACGGGACCAAGGGGGCAAGTAAGTGACTGGGCTGGGACTGGTGGGGCTGTGGGACTCTTTACCCATGCCCCAAACAGAGAGTTATTTGTTTCATTAAATTGAACAGCCGACCGGCCCGAAACTTACAGAGCCTCAGCGTCATGGCCTTTGACCGGGAACGACTGGAGAGGAAGGTATGTGATGGCACTGGGGCAGGGGCTGTCAGGGGCCCCTCTTCCCACTGTCTCCTGAGGTGTGGCTCCCCAGGGCAGTGTCCTCCATGTGCTCCCTCTTCATGGGAGGATTTCTAAAGCTCTCTCCCAAGAGGAAGGGATGTCTGGGCCCTCACTCCCAGCTGGTGTTTGGCAGATCATGGCATACAAGCAGGCCCGGCGGGCAGTGCCCGGAGAGCTGGCCCAGCAGTACCAGGACGTTGTGCAGCACAGCCAGTGGCAGAGAGCACAGCTAGAACAGGGAGGGCGAGGCATCAGGAGAGGTAAGGTGTCCAGGCAGGCAGGGTGGGCTGCCCCTCCCCTGAAGCTCCATCCTGGGACGTGCCAGGAGCTGCATCTGGAACCCCCTCTCTGAGCCTGCCAGGAGGCATTGGTGGGTAGAGTTTAGTCCTTCTCTGAGCCCCACTGGAGGTGGATGGTGGTGAGAGAACGGAGTTCTCCCTGAGCCTTGTTAGGCAGTGAATGGTAGAAGCAGAATAGGATTTTGCCCTAAATCCAAGAAATCGGGTCCTTTCCTGATTTTCCCTAGGCTTTGATGGGGACACAGCTGGGTGGGCCACTATCCAGGTTCTCATGGCTGTCTGTCTGGCCTTCCAGAGTACCACACTCAGCTGGAACGCTACCTGCAGTACTACACGGAGGCTGCCCGACGTCTAGGCAGTGATGGCAACAGGGTAAGGTGTGGGGAACATCAGGGGCCTCTTTGTAATGCAACGTGTACCCTGCATTCTGGATGCTAGGCCACAGGCCAAGGCAGGGATTGATGGACATCTGTGTTTCCAACAGGATGCAGCTAAGGAAGCTCTGTATAAACGGAACCTAGTGGAGAGTGAGGTGAGTGCCTGGGACTGGTGACCAGCAAGCCCTGAGCCTTCAGGAGAGACTTCTGTCGCACACATTCATTCTCACTGTCTCTGTCTTTCTCCTGCCCCATCTCTGACATGAGAATTATCTAGAGCTTCTCAGTGAGGTGGGACCCCAATACAAACACACTTGCCCCATCTCTGAGCTGTGGCTCCTAGAGCCTCTCAGCTCTGATGGGGGACACTTTAGGCCTCCTCTCTCACTCACAGCCCTAACATTGATATCTACGGTGGGCTTTCTTCTCAGCTGCAGCAGCTTCGGAGGTGATGGTATCAGCAGGACTGTACTCCGGTCACTGGACTTCCCCCAGTCCAGGGAACAAAGGCAGCTGGACTCTGAGAGCAGGTGTGGGGACCCTGAGTGCTAGGAAGGAGGTGATGGGAGAGCCCCATTCTCCCTCTGCTCTCCAGCCTATCCTGAGGACTCTGCTCGAGACCAAATCTTCTGACAATCACTTGACAATCATTAGGAGGGAGGGAATTTTTCTGGCCTGGCCCCAGGCTCAGGGGGGAAAAGAAAGTGGGGTGACACCTGCTTCAGGATGGAGCTTGGTGTGTGTCTCTTTCTTCCTGTCCTGGTGGAATTGGAATTGTGGAAACAAGCAAGTTTGTTACGACGAAGGCATCTATATGTAGAGCTCCCCATTGAAAAGCCAGGCAAGCTAGCAGAGGCTCTGGGCTCCTGAGCCCAGAGATGGTGCTTTGTGCCTCAGGCATCATTTCCCCTTTCCCAGGCCTCCATTGTCCCCTCCATAGAATGTGGTTTGCACAGTTGAGCCGACTTCTGTCCCCTTACCTACCCTGATGGGAGGGCATCAAGGAAGGGGCAAGACCCTTTGGGACCAGGTTCCGGCTGGGTCCCATCCCTTCCCTACCAGTTTCCCAAGCACTTTATTTTCTCATCCGCCAGTCTGGGGCTTCTAGGAAACCTAGAAGTCCCAGCCTTAGAAGCCTTAATTGGCCAGCACCCACCCCAAAGAACACCCCTGCCTGGGCATGAGACCTGTGAGCCAGGCTCTCCCCAGACCCATCTCCCTCATCTTCAGCCTCCTTTGCCAGCTGCAGAAGGTGCAAACACACGGTCCTCCCAGGTTAGGCCAACTTCCCATTGCCTCAGGGGGAGGAGTAGGACTTCCGAGCCTCCCTGGGTTGTGGTGCCCCTGGTAGGGGGAAGAGCGGGTTTGGATCAGGGGGAGCAGGTACACACAATAAAGAGCAAGGGTTGCACACAGCTCAGTTCTGTCCTTTGTTTCATCCTCTGCGGCACTTTGCTACGACCTCTGACCTAAACAGGAAGCCTCCTGGTCCATGCCAGAGCTTTCCTTAGTACTAAGCACCTGGGGGAAGCTTAATTTGGACAAGGAACATGAGGAATAGCACCTCAGTTGTGATTCAGACAACTGAATAGAAGAAAGGGTCATGTCACTGAGTGCCTGCTTGAGGGTAGGGATATCTGGTGGCATGTGGACTGCAAGGCGTTGGTGGTCTTTCAGTCAGGTGAATTAGATACCCCTGACCCTTATCAGTCACTACCAGGAGTTTGCTAGTCCTTATATTCCTTGCCCCTGAAGAGCCACAGGATGCAGCTCCATCAGTAAAATCCCAACTGTCCAGAAAGTGGAAGAGGGCCTGGTGTCCTCCAAAGCCAGCTTGGTGCCCGGCCCCCACTCCTACCCACCATGCTAACTGGCTCACACAGAGATAGCAAGCCTTGGCTACTGAGTTCTCTGAAAGCTGCCCCAGAGAGAAAGGCAGCTGAGTGACCAGAAAAGGTACGCACAGTCGCTCTGGGTGTCCTTGCTTGATGGTAGGATGGCCAGTTCAGTGGGCCCGGGGCCGTTTGGGCTGTTCAGGCAGCCTGATGATGACTGGTTCAGGGTTTCCCGATGTATCCACCACCTCTAAATGCAGCAAGTTCACAAAGGCCTCAGGGGAGATGCTGGTCATCAGCAGCTGGTTGGACCTGGAGGAAGCAGTGGGTTTCTGTGTGTGTTTAAAGATGGGGCGCAACAAAGATGAAAAATAACTTTGCTCCCAGCCGAGGAGCCCAGGCGTCCCAGCATCTAGCCCAGTGGCCTCTCTGCTTAAAGGAAGGGCGGTGGGGGGGGGCGGGCGGCACGGAATCTGAGTTGGACAGGACCTCATGGAGTATCTAGCCTATCAAAGCACAAATCCCTTTGTATCGTTGGATTATAGATTCTAGAGCAGTCCTAGAGGGGCTGAGCAACTTGTCCAAGGTCGCACAGTAAGTAGGCAAACCCAGGTCCTCTGATGGCCCTGACAGGTGAAGACAGATAGCATGATCTAGAGGCAAGGACTGCATTCTAGATTCAAACGGAAAAGATCCAGAATCCAATATCCACTCTGGGAAATACGTTCCCCTCCCTGAGCTTCAGGTTCCCCACTTGTAAAGAAAGAGCATTCTAGCTCTTAATTACTGTGGCCATCCCATCTCCTGCCTCAGGACCCTGCCTCCCTCCCAAAGAGCCAAGGGGCTCAGCTAGAGTGGGGATACCTGAGGACAAGTGCCCGTAGGCGGGGTGTTGTGAGAAAGGCTTGGGCACCCACACTGCTGATGCGGTTCCCTTGAAGGTACAGGAATTCCAGAGCCTCGGGAAGATCAGGAGGCACAAAAGACAGTTCATTGTGGCTGAGATCCAGAAGCTGCGGGGATGAAGGGGTCAGATGTGGGGACAACTCATATCACAAGCACCCCCACCTTCTACCTTTGAGCCTTTGCTTCCCCCTCACCTTGAGGCTGGGGACTTCCTGCCAGGTCCCGGGCATGATGGAACCCACACGGAGCCTGTTGTGTCCTAGGTGTAACTCCTGGAGCATGCTTAAATTGGTCATGGGCTCAGGATCCAGGCTGTTGACCTGATTCCTTGGCAGCCTGAGCACCTGAAGGCTGCCAGGTAGGCCCTGAGGCAGCAGTGTAAGGCGGTTTCCTGCTAGGTCGAGGGTCCGAAGGTGCCCCAGGCGGCGGAATGCCAGGTGGTGGAGGTGTGCACTGGTGATTCGATTGTGGGCCAGATTGAGGTCAACCAGAGAGGGTGTGGCTGCCAAGGCACGAGGGCCCAGCTTACTGATGTGGTTGTGGGGCAACATAAGGGCACGGAGGCGACGGGGCAGTCCCAGTGGCACCTGTTCCAGCCCATTGGCATAAAGGTGAAGTGTATGCAGGCCCCGAAGACCCTGAAAGGCAGCCAGATCCAGTCCTCCAGGCCCCAGCGGGTTGTGCTGCAGTAAGAGATACTGCAGCCCCCGGGCCCCGCTCAGCCGTCCCGCTGGCACATGGCAAATCTGGTTCCTGCCCAGGTGCAGGATGACCAGGCTTGGTGGTAGCCCCTCTGGCACCTCACCCAGCCTGTTGTTGGACAGGTCTAAGTACTCCAGGCTCTTGAGTTTGCTGAGGGCCAAGAAGAGCCTGGATTGGAGACTGGAAGGAACCTAAGACCTCATGGAGTCCATCCCTCTTACCCAAGATCACACAGCTTGTTCAGACTCCAAATGCAGTGTCTTTTCTGATCTACCGCAGGAGGACCTCACCTCCCAGTGCTATTCAGAACAGCCTTCCTGTCTCTGACCTGATTTGTGGCTCCTGTCCAGGAATCTTTCCCAGACCATCCCAGCCCACAGGGAGGGTCCCTTTCTCCTCCCTGGAGCAGTCTTTTGACCTTTCTGAACCACATTTGGATCATATGATTTAGAGCTAGTACAGATCACCTGCTCCAACCCTTTCTTAAATAGATGGGGAAATTGAAACCCAGAGAGAGGGATGACTCACCCAGCTTACAAGTCACCCAACTAGCAAGCAGCAGATTTGAATCCAGTCCCTCTGACTCCATATCCAGTGCTCTTTCTACCATACAGGAGGAGGATGGGCGACACAGTGGAAAGTGCTGGATTTAGAGCTCAGACACTTGGGTTCAAATCCTGGCTCTGTTCTTTACTCCCTATGGGACCCTGGGGAAATCACTTGACCTCTCTCTGTTGGAGTTTCCTCATCTCCAAAGTGAAGCAGTAGGGCTAACTGACTTCTAAAATCCCTCCAGTTTTAGATCTCCAACCCTATGACTCTGAGTGGTTTATCTGCCTCTAACTAGACTTGCCCCAAACCTCTCTGGTTCCCCATTGCCCGTGGACAATGCCCAGCATGCAGCAGGCACTTGGCAACTGTCAGCCAACTGACCTTGGGGTTCTGGTCAATTCCTAGAGCAGGAAAGAGCCACCTCCAAGTCACCTTCAGAGATGCTCCCATTGGGGATAAAGGGACCCCAGTTCCTCGGAAGCCCTACCTGAAGGTGGTAGCATCAAGGCCAGCATCCGAGAGCCAATTGTGCTGTAGATAGAGCTCCCGCAGCTGGAAGTGTCGGCCCAGGGCCCCCCGGGGCACCTTGGCAATTTGGTTGTTCTGTGGGAGGAGGGCAGGGTCAGGGGCACCCAATGCCCTGAGAAAAGGGGTGGGAATAGCATAGCACTGACCAGGCTCCTTCTTCCCGCCCCATGGCACCTGCAGGTGGAGTCGAACTAGTGAAGAGGGCAAGCTGGGCGGGAGGTAGCTGAGCTGGTTGTTGGAGAGGATGAGGGTGGTGATGGCCTCAGAGCCATGGAAGGCATCGAAGGGGAGGCCCATGTTGGTCAGCTGGTTGTCATGAAGATACACAGACCTAAGGGGGAGAGAGGAGCTGGTGCAAGCCCAGCTAGTTCTCTGTAGGCAGAGGCTATGTCTCACCCCTCAGACCAGGGAATCCCCATACATTCCAGGGGCTCTTTGAGCCTTTCACCACTCAAATCAGAGGCTCCCTGAGACGGCAGCCAGCTCTTCTCTTTCCTCTCTCCACCCCACAGCCCATGCCAGACTAACAGGACTGGGGCTTACTTACCTGAGTTCAGGCTTCTCCCCGAAAGTAAGTGGGTAGATCTCCATCAGCTGATTGGCAGCAAGGTCAGCAATGCGGAGGGAGCGGGGCAGAAACTGAGGTGCCACAGTAAGCTGACAGAACACAACCAAGCTGCCACTCAGAATCATCGATGGAGAGTTGAAAGGCATTTTAGAGCTAATCTAATTCAACTCTCTCATTTTACAGATTAAAAAAAACCCTACAACCAGGCAGCCAAAGAGGTTGTGATTCACCTGAGAGGTTACACAGTGGCAGAGCCAGCATTCTGACCAAGATTATTTGGCCCCAGCCTTTCTGCTGCCCTATGAGCCTAAACAGCCCAGGCCTCTTGGTCACCCCTTTCCCTAACCTTGTTCACAGGTTTAAAATATAGAATAGAGCCCTGGGCCTGGAGTCAAGAGTACATCAATCCAGTCACAGACACCAGGTAGGCACAAGTCACTTAAGTGCTGCCTCAGTTTCCCCACCTGTGAAATGGAGAATCATACTAGTGTTTACCTTCCAGGATTATTGTGAGGATCAAATGAGATAATATTTATAAAGCACTTAGCACAGTGCCTTGCACTTAGTATGCACTACATAACCTTTCCCCCTTTTTCCCTTGTTCCAACAGAACCACCAAACTCCAGTGTTGGAAGGAACCTCAGGAGTCATTTAGTCCAAAATGTATCTAATCAAGAAATCTCTCTACAGAACATTCTCAACCATGGTTAGGCAGTTGGGTGGGGCAGTGCCTAGTGCATTGGGCCTGGAGTCAGGAAGGATTGAGTTCTAATATGGCCTCAGACATTTACTAGCTGTGCAAACCTGGGCAAGTAATTTTGCCTCAACCTCCTTTCCAGGACCTCTCTTCCAGAGTTGTTGTGGGGGTCAAATGACACGTCTGTGAAGTGCCTCGGGAGAGATATATAAATGCTAGCGGTTATTATTGTTGCAGTCTGACCTTTTGCTTAAAGAACTCTCATGATGGGGAGTTCACTACCTCTCGAAACAGTGCATTCCACTTTTGGACAATTCTAATGGATAACAGAATCCTCCTTACACAGGACCTAAGTCTGCCTCCAGACTAATTCTACCTACTGCTCCTGGTTCTGCCTTTCTGATTAATATTAATTAATGATAATCAAGAGGATAATGAACATTTTTCTAGCACTTTACATGTGTTATCTCATTTGATCTTCACAACAACCCTGGGAGGTAGTTGCTTTTACTATTCCCCTTTGCAAATGAGGAAACTGAGGTAGACAACAAAGGTAAAGTGACTTGTTCAGGGTCACACAGCTAGTAAGTATCTGAGGTGGGATTTTAACTCAGGTCTTCCCGATTCCAGATCAGCGACACTATGCACTATGACAACACCTAACTGCCAAGAACAAGTTATCCTTCCTTCTCCATTGACAGCTTCTGACACTTGATGCCATATGAGCAGAACATGAACCACATAGATGAGCATGATTGTTGTGATGCTGGAGCAGTCCTGGGACACTTGGTCTGCATCAGCGTGGGTCCTCCCTACACATGAAACTGAACTGCAAGTTGCTCGTATAATAATTAGTATAATTAAAATTACCATTTTTCTAGCACTTCCAGGTTTACTAAGCACTTTCCTTACAAAAAATGCTCCTAGAATGCAGTTAGTGCAGATGTGATCATTCCCATTTTACAGGTACAATGCTGAGGTTCGCTGAGATTAAATGACTGGCTCATAGTCATACAGTGAGTTGTTATGGTCACTTATCCCTTTCTGAAGAGGACTGGTGACATCATGGGGTGATGTCTTGACTTGTAAGAGCATTCCAGGAAGCCCTACCTTTTCCCACAGCATCATTTGGGCTTGGGGAGGCAGAAGGCAGAACCCCAATCCCTCCCTCTCCCCCACTGCCTGAGTAACCTGCAGCCCAGCCTTCTGTTGAATGGGAAGTGCTGTAGGTCCTTCTGGGCTCTTGGCTCGGCCAGACTGGAGTCAGGGGGAGCCCAGTCATAGGATTCAGAGCCAGTGGGCCCTTTAAAGATCACCTGGATTTATGGGGAACCTATAGCCTCGAGGCCTTTTGACTGAGTCCCAGTTTTACAGAACAAATCCTTTTACTAAGGGGATTTGCTCAGTGAATTTTGGATTCAGTCAAAGGCCCGCATTTGAGGACCCAGAGGGCCATGTGTGGCCTTGAAGCCGAAGGTTCCCCACCCCAATCTGGATTTTCTTTATTTAGATAAGGAAACCAAGGCCTGGAGAGGGGATAGGGCTTTCTTAAAGTCACATGGGTGCCAAGAGGAGATTCCAGGTCCTTGGGCTCCAAATCCAAGGCAGCTTCTACTACACTGCCTCTGGTCGCTTGAGCAGGAGGTCCTGCCCTGCCCTCCCCAGGCCCTGCTCTAACCTGGTTGTTGGCCAGATAAATGTACTGGAGATCAGGCAGGGACTCGAAGGCTTCATCAGGGAGGCCTAGACAAAGGAGGAGAGGATAGTATGGGCAGGGAGGGCAGGTTCCCACCCCCTGGCCTCAGCTCCCCACTGGCCTGGCCCCTGCTTCCCTTTCTTTCTCTCTGAAAAAAGGGCTTCTGCCCCTCCCTAGGGAGAGGGCTTCCCAGGGCTCCAAGCTTGTCTTTCCCACCTGTGTTCCCCTGGGGTGAGGGGAAGACTGAATCACAAGATTTAGAGCTGGAAAGAAGGGACTTAGGGGTAGCCTTCCCCTACTCCAATCCCCTATTTTATTGATGAGGACCTCAGGCCTGGGGGGAGGCAGAGGGGGAGGCTCCAGCAAGGACCTCAGTCCAAGCTCCAGAATCAAATTGAAGTCTTGTGACCCTGAATCCAAGGGCTCTTCTCAGTCTCCCATCTGAAGATGCAGGACCCAGGAATTCCTGGCCTCCCCCTACAGAGGCTCCTCTGTGTAACCAGCCCCTTGCCCTGGGCTCAGCTCCAAAGCCACAGGCTGCTCCCCTCCCCCTTTTCCGTTTTGTTCTGCAAACAGGAGTTTCTGGGAAGTTGGTGACGGATTCCCCCAGCAGCCCCCTGCACTTATGGCCTCAGGCGCCTGGCCCCTCCCTCCCTGCTGTCTAGTGGGGAGGGGGCCAGCAGGAGCAGCGGTAGAATAGGAGGGGGAGGAGGGGGAGATAAAAGGGTCCCGGGTGTCACTCACCTTCCGAGGACAGTTGGTTATTGTGAAGGTTGAGAGTCCGGAGGTAGCAAAGGCGGGAGAGCTCATTGTAAGGAATCTCCAGGAGCTGGTTATTCTGAGGGAGACCCGGACCTGCCACATCATCACTGCCTCCTCACCTGAGACATGCCCCTGCCCTCAGGGAGCCCCCAGTTGGATGAGAGAAAAATGACTCTGTCCAAGAGCCCTCGAGGCTAAGACTGAAGTTTAGTTTCCAAAAGGCTGAAATTTCCAAGGCTTCACAATCAAAGTTTTGGGGTGCTCCTATTCACAGAAACTAGGCAAACCAGTGGGGTATCCTCCAACCAGTTAGTCAATCAATAACACTTACTATGTGCAAGGCAAATATTCAGATAAACACGTACAAACTACTTCATGGGGGGATGATTTGGGAGGGGGAGTTCTCTGCCTTTTACTTAAAAAAAAAAAAGGCTGCAGGAGTAAAATAGCCCTGCCTTCATGCCTTCCCACATATATGGAGGAGATATGGTCCTGCCCTCAGAGAGCATCTAGTCTGAGAGAAAGAAAGACCTTGTTCTCCTGGGTCCCATAGTTTGCTCATTGCCCTGAGCAAAGGTCTTAAGACCCAGGAGCAAAAGGATGGACAAGAGAGATGAGACATGGTACCTGTAGGGAGAGATGCTGGGTACCCTTGGTGATATTACTGGGAAAGAGCCGAAGGTCAAGGCCATCGCAGGACACAGTGTCATCCCGGGGGCAGGAGCATCCAGGGGGGCAGGGTCTGGGGGGTGGCTGCAAGCTCTCCCCCAGGTGAGGGAAATTCTGGTCCTCTGTCATGAAGGGGAGGGCTGTAGCAGCATCCTGGCTGTGGCTGGGCAGGCTTCCCAACAGCAAGAGTAGTAGTAGTAGGCTCATTGGCTGGTAGGGGGCATGAAGTTGGGAGAGGATCTCTAAGCCTAGGGGTCAGGGTCCCACACCACCTGGCTCAGGAGCAGTATCATCACCATGGGGGCAGCAGCGTTCCAGCTGAGTGCCTGGCTAAGCTCAGCACCTGGGACACCCTGGGAAGGCTAGGAGAGGGGGCTAAGAGACCAAAGCCTGTCCCACAGAGCTCTCCCAGAGCATAGGACCCTAGAGCTTAGAGTTGGAAGAGATCTCAGGTGGGATCTAACCCACTCCCTCATTTTACAAGAGGAGGGAAGAGGCTTATCCCAAAAGCTCCTATCTAATAAGAACAGAAGAGTCTATAGGACCTAGCTCAGGTTATTAGATAGAAGTAACCTATTCCAACCACCTCATTGTGGAGTTGAGGAAACTGAGGCATCTATCACTTTTTCCAGGAAAACAAACACACAGGTATTATGGTGCTGGATGCCTCTACAGGTTCCATTCTCCACACCCCAATCCATCTCCACCCTGGGCCAGGCTTTTCCCTAGAGGCTGCCCCTCTGAGAGTCAACAGTCAAGAGGCTTGACTGCTGCCATCCCCTTCCCCCTCCTTGAACTGCCCCCCCCCCCCGTCATACCAGCGGGTGGTCCCAACCCAGGGGGCACCACTGCTCCTGCCCTCCCCCCACTCCCTCCTTACCATAGCCAGACTCCAGCTCTGCCTCTGCTTAGCTTCTGCGTAACTCGGCTTCCTAATTGAATCCAGCCGTCAGCACACACACGGGTTTCCTCCTCCTGCTCCCCCTCCTATCCCCCTTCTCTCTGCCTGCACAAACACCATCAACATCCCCCACCTCCTACAGCCATCCCCCTGTCTCCAACCCTCAGAGACTGTCCAGGGGAAGAGATTGGGGGCTGGGCTAGCCTCCCCCCCTCCCAGTTGGGGGAGGAGGAGTTAGAGGGATGGATTTCCCCCTCTGGACTTAGCTTGCGTAATTGGGGCTGGGAGGAATGCTTGGGAAAAGGCCCAGGCTCACCAGTCTGGTATTTCAACCACAGCAGCCCATCGGGCGAAGGCTTGGGGAGAGGTGGCAGCAGAGGGACAGCTGTTTGGGTTTGATATATTTTGGGGGTTCCACAAACCCCTCTCAGCTCTGCAGGCTGTTCCTGAGAGGCAAGAAATTTAGAGGAGATGTGATTGCTATTTTCAAGCCATTGAAGGGCCAGTCCTGAGGAGAGCCCAGAGGGCAGAGCTGGGAACCATGGGTAGAGGCACTGAAGAGAAGCCAATTTAAGCTGGGCAGGAAGAAAAATTAGTTTCTTAATATTTCTACTAGTTAAGCTAAGAATCTCCAGATGCTCCCAATTTATACAGAGCAGTCCAAAAGAAGGGCAATCCTGTGAGGTAATGAGCTCCCTGTCATTGAAAGTCTTCCAACAGAGACTAGAGGACCGTTTGCTGGCAAGATCATAAAGGAGATCCCTGGTCATGTACGTTTGAACTAAAGGTCTCATCTGATTCTGAGTCTGATACAGGTTCAAAGCATTGTATTGAGCCCTGAGGACGCCAATATGAAAAATGATACAGTCTTGCCTTCAAGGAACTTACAATCTAAAAGGGGAAATACTCAAATAATACAGGAGAAGACTAATAGGAATGAATATATTAAGTGCTTACTATGGGCTAGGTTACTTTGCTAAGCACTTTGTATACCAATAAAAGTGAGCAAAATATTACCTGCCCTTGTGGAGCTTACATTCTAAAGGGGGAAGATGAGCAATAAAGGTGAGCTAATAAGGGAAGGGTGGGTGAGTCACTGAGGCAAGATTTGGAAATGACGAGGAAGTGACAGGGTGGCCTTGATTCTGGACAACATAAGGTATTAGCTCAGAGCCCAGAGGGCTAGTGTTGGTGGGGGATGGGGAGTGTGGACAGACTGGAGGTTCCATGGATGGGGTTATAGGAGAACCAAGCAGAGTGCAAAGAGACATCCAAGGTGGGAGAGATAATTTTCACCTGAGGAGAAATGGTTAGGCAACTTCATGAATGAGGCGGCCCCTGAGACAAGCTTTGCAGGGAAGGCCCTTGATGTAGAAGGGGAAGAGTTTATTCTAAGTGCAGCAGATGGTGTGAGCAGAGGCAGAGAGAAGAGGTAGAGGAGGAAAGCATACAAGTCCTAGAGGAAATCATTGGGGAAGTGAAGAAGGCACTTGGGTCCAAGGCTTTCCCACTCCCTCCTGCTTCCTGTTGCTCCTCTTCCCTATCCCCCCAATCTCAGCAGAGATACCTCCTTTCTTACTGGGGGCTGGGTACTTCGGTGCTGTCCTGGCCCCTGGACATAGCCTGCTGAGGTCTGGTGGATAATTCTTAAGTCTGGGGTACTTGCCCAGGGACCGACTTAGGACACTTACCAAGTGACATAGATCCTGAATCTCAATCCTGCTCCGGCCCTGACAAGAATGCATGCATGGTCCTGAAGAATGTCAGGGTTCAAATCCCTGATGCTATCTATGTGACCTTGGGCTGTTTTCTTTGAGTCCTGTTTTTTTGCCTGTAAAATGGGAATAATTGTATTCCCTACACAGAGGGAAAGCGTTTTTTTAAAAAAACTAAAAAGTGTTTGTACACTCTCAATAGAAATACTTTCAGAATACGTCAGTACACTAAAGTTTGGCCAGTGCTAGAGGGGTGTTTGGTGTCTGTCTCTTCTGGGCACTACTTTCCTCAACAATTTACTCTAGGTAGGCTTAGAGTCAGTCTCGGAATATGATTTTTAGCAACTAAAGGCATAGGAAAATCTAACTTGAAAAAACACGTGTGGTTCTCTGACCCAGAAGGCTCATCCTAGATTTATAGATGAGAAAACCAAGGTCCACCCCAAAAAAAGGGATACCACAGGTGGTATATGTTGAATCAATTAACAAGCATTTGTAAAGTGTCTACTATGTGGCAGGTAGTTTTCCAAGTAAGAGAAATCAAAGGCAAAAGGGAAAGCCATCCTTGCCCTCAGAAAGCTTACATTCTGGCTAGAGGGACACAAGTACATAGATGAGTGCAATAGGGGACTAGCCGATGAGAGTCCAGTCCTTATGCATATATACTTCTTACAAGGCACCATTTTAATCAGCTCCTTCTCCTTTTCTCCTTTCACCTAAGAGCAAAAAACTACAAATGTCAAGAGCCAAAGAACAGAGATGGCACATTCACAGTGGCAACAGGAGGGTGGTATCATTATTGCCTTTTTCCCCACCTGGGAGCTTATAGCAGTCTTTGCCTTGATCACTGCCAGGAAAAGAAAGGGTGGTTGTTCATCTCTCTCTCTCTCTTCTTTTGTAAGCTCTGTTCCAGCACAGTACCCAGAGGCCCTTTCCTTCACAGTTCAGGAAGCATATAAGAAATAGTCACAGAATACTTGTGATTTCATCTGGTAAAGTCTGCTGTTCATGTACTCATATGACTAGGCTCTCATTGGCCTGTCCCTGGTTACATAAGTATAAACAGAATATATACAAAAAGAATACTAGTTAATTTGGGGCTGGAGGGCACTAGAAATTGGAGCCAGGAGAGGCTTCATTTAGTTGGTGGTACTTGAGCTGAATCATAAAGGAAACCAGAGATTCCAAGAGGTAGAGATGAGGCAGGAGAACATGTGAGGCATGGGGAGGGGGGCAGGGGGAGGGACAACCAGGGCCAAGGCACACACACACAGACACAAAAAATAGGACAGGGAGTGTTTCGTGTGAGGACCAATAAGTGGGCCAGTATGGCTAGACCATAGACTGTGTGGAAGGAAGTGACCTCTAAGAAGACTGGAAAGGTAGGAAAGACAGAAAAGTGCTATTTTATTATTAATTGAAAAGGATGGACACATGGAACTGTTCTAGGCTCTTTACTTGTCCTAACAATGAGATAGATTATGGACGCTAGAATTTTACTGTAAGTATTAAGATAAACTTCTAAGTTATCTAACTGGGGCAGAAGATTCAGAATTTGGGGGTTTTAAGCCTTATAATGTAGGCCATTGCTATGTGGGCTAAAAGGAGAATTCCCTTCCCTAGGTATGGGAAGCACTTTAAATTCCAGGAGAAATAGGGAGCCCCTGGAGTTTATTGAGAAAGGGGATGACATGATAAGCCTGTGCTTTAAGAAATTCATTTTGGCAGTAGTGTGGAGCGTGAATTGAGAAGGAAAGAGACTTAAAGAGGGGAGACCAAGCTTCAGTAGTCCAGGTGAGAAGTGATTATTGTAATTGGACTAGGGTTGTGTGAGTGTGAACAAGAAGACATGTGAGAGATGTGAGTTAGAAATAAGATTTGGCAAATGATTTAGATATAGTGAGACTGGGAAATGAAGAATGGCACTGAGGTCCCAAACCTGGATGACTAGGTGAATGATGGGTCCTTCTACAGAAAAAGAGAAGTTCAGAAGTGGGATAGAGTATGAGGGGAAGATCATGAATTCTGTTTTGAGTACATTGAGTTTCAGATGCCTATAGGACTTCCAATTTGAGATGCTCCTGGCAGTTTGTGAATTGGGACTTGAGCTCAGGAGAGAGTCCAGAGCTGGGTATATGGATCTGGGAGTCTTTTACACTGAGATGACCATTGAACCCATGGGGATGGATGAAGTTACCAAGTGAAAGAGTGTAAAAAGAAAAAAAAATGGGCCACCCAGATCAGAGCCTTGGGGTACACCCACAGTTAATGGGCGATGGTCAAATAAAAGACTGAGGAAGAGTGGGTCAGACAGGTAAAAGGAAAACTAAGAGAGAACAATCAATCGACAAATATTTATTAAGCATTTACAATGTGCCTGACCTCATGGTAGGTGCCTAGGATAAAAGTATAGACACTAAAATAATGCCTACGTGCAATGATCTTATACAAATGACAAGTACATATAAAATATGCTGCATAAATATAAAACAGATGAATACAAACACAGATAATAGTTAAATTCAGGATAGAGAGGGGAGTAGTGGCAGGCAGGGGGATCAAAAAGGGCTTTAGATGCAAAAGGTGACGCCTGAGCTACGTCTTGAAGGAAGAGAGAGACTTCCTGAGACAGACGTAAGGAGGGAATGAATTTCAAGCATGGAAAACAGCCAGTGCACCCCCAGGCATGGGGAAGGAAATGGTGTGCCCCGTGTGGGGAGCAGAGAGACCAGTCTGGCTAGCTCACAGAGTGAGGAAGGGGGAGGAAGGATGCCCAATAAAGTTGCAAAAATATGTTGGGGCAAGGTGTGTATAGGGCTTTAAAAACTAAACAAAAGAAATTCTAGTTTATCCTAGAGGTAATAGGAAGCTACTGGAGTTAGTTGAGTAGGGGAGACACATGTTCAGATTTCTGCTTAGGGAAAATTACTTGGGCAGCAGTAATGGAATGGAATATTGAGCATTGAGGTAGGGAGGTCAATGAGGAAGATGTTGTGAGAACCCAAGAGACAGGTGGTAAGGACCTGAACTCAAGAAGTAACCACTGAGTAAAAAGGAGTCAAATTTAAGAGATGTGGTAAAGAATTGGCAAGATTTGACAAACGACTGGATGAGGAAAAGATGGTGCTAAGATTATGATCTAGGACATTGGAACGATAGTGATGTCAACTCAGGATAGGAAAGTTTGAAAGAGGAAAGGATTTAGGGGGAAATACTGATTTCCATTTTAGACATGTTGAATTTAAGATGTCTCTGTGGCCTCCATTTTGAAATGTCCAATTAGCCATTGGTGATCTGGGACTGAAGCTTGGAGGAGGCTGGACCTGTGAATTTGGGAGTCATCTGCCTAGAAATGAGAGTTTGACCGATGGAACTGATGAGGGTACCAAGGAGAGGGGATAGAAGGAGAAATTAAGAGGACAGAAGAGGACCTATGAAAGAACTTTGGAGAGCATCCAAAATTGGGGAAATGGAGTGGATGATGAGTCAGCAAAAGACTAAGAAGGCATGGTCAGACAGGTAGGATGATTGAGGATGAAACATGCTAGAGAAGAAAGGAGGGGATCAGATCAAGTGCATATGTAGAGGGGCTGGACTTGGCAAGGAAAAGGACTACCTCTTTGTCAAAGACCAGGGAAAAGGAGGAGAGAGCAGGAGATTTTGTCAAGGGGCTTTGAGATGAAGAGAATAGGACAAGAGAGAACTCATGTAGAAATATCTCAAATTTCTCACTAAAGTGAGAGTCAAGTTCTTTAGCTGAGAGAGTGGGTATAGAAAGTGTGAAGGGATTTAACAAGAGGAGAGGTCTGGGATAGCTTTTGGAAGGAGTGAGGTAGGGAATCAACAAGGGAAGAATAAAAAGACTGCCTTGCTGCACATTATTAGGGCCCATTTGATGATGAATAACATGAATTTGTAACATACCCAGTCAGAACAACCATGAGACTTCCTCCAGTTGCATTCAGCAACTTGTAAGAGTAGAGGAATAGGACAATGGGAGTAACTCAGTACCCAAGTATGGAAAATTGAATAGTGATAGGAGAAGAGGACAAGGAATTCAGTGGCATAGGACAATGTAGTGTTGAAATGACTAATTATTGGACTGAAGTTGGAGAGAAGCAAGTCAAGTCAGAGTTGGGGTACTAGCTTGAGAAAGCACTGAGGAGTGGAGAAAACAGAGCTCTAGAGGCAAATGAACAGGTTTAAGAGAGAGAAAGGAGAGTGCCCAGGAGGACAGAATGGTCAATAGTGTCAAATAATGCAAAGAAGTCAAGGAGGATGAGAATTAAAAAGGGGTCACTAGACTTGTCAATGAAGAGATCATTGGTAACATTGGAGAGAACAGTTCAGTTGAGTTACAAGGTTGGGAGCCAGATTGCAGATGGTTCTGAAGAAATTTAAAGAAGAGATTGGGGGCACTGTGGATAAACAGCTTTTTCACAGAATTTAGCTGAAAGCATAGAGATACAGGATAATAGCTAACAGGGACAGTAGGCTCTAGTGAGATTTTTTTTCTCCAGTATGGGAGAGATTTGAACATGTTTGTAGGCAACAGGAAAGGAGCCAGATATGGAAAGACTGAAGATTGGGGGAGTGGGGAAGAGGGGAGGATTGTGGAGGCAACATGCTGGAAACAGCAGAAAAGCTGATCAAAGTACTATCTGTCAAATGGGAGCTCTCTGGGAGGGGGAAGGGGAAGAACACATGAGATACTATGGTGATATAAGAAAGATAAAACATCAAAGAATAGCATGAGATCAAGGGTCCATGAAAGGGAGTTCATTATGGCATGGAGAAGGGCTACTTTATCAGAAGATGAGGTAAAGAAGGAAATAGTGGAGGATATTGCCTAGGGACTTTGAGATAAGAAGAATGGGAGAAGAGGAAGCTCACAGAGAATGGCCTTGATGTGAGGTGAGGTCCTTGGCTAAGAGGATGGGAGAAAGTAGTGCAATGGGAGACTGGAGAAGCAAAGAGAAGGTCTTGTGATGAATGGGCTAGAGAATCAACCAGGGAGGAGTAAAAGGATTGCTTTGCTACAAGGAGGGCTGAGTTGAGATTAGATGAAACTGGAAAGAATTACAAACTATTTACAACCATATTTAAGAATGCTCCAAATCACTAATATAAGAAATCAAAATCAAAACAACCCTGAGGTTTCACCTCACACCAAGCAAATTGGTAAAGACTTCAAAAGATGGCAACTTCTTTTTATTTTTTTTTTTTAATTGATTTGTTTATTTACTTTTAGTTTACAAGATTCAGTTCTAGAATCCCCTGAGTTTCAAATTTTCTCCCTTTCCTCTTCCCCCCCAAATCCATGGCAGCATGCAATCAAGTACAGGATCTGCAAATATTTTCACACTGGACTGGTTGTATAGAAGGGTTGTAGCCAATGGAGTCAACAATGGGAAAAAAGAAACAAATCCAAACATGAAAAAGAGCGAGAGCATGTAGATCTTTCTCTGAATGTAGACATCTCCTTCCATCCTGAGACTTGTAGAGTTGTCTTATAAACTGTACTTTGCTGAGAAGAGTCCAGTTTATCAAGGTTGGTCGTCACACATATGCTGTGTCTGTGATTGTGTACAAATTTTTCCTGGTTCTGCTCTTCTCACTTAGCATCAGTTTGTATAAGCCTCTCCACGTAAATAGGAAGTCCATCTCCTCCCCATTTCTTATAGCACAATAGTATTCCATTATCATTCACATACCACAACTTGTTTAGCCATTCCCCAATTGACGGGCATCCCTTTAATTTCCAGTTTTTTGCCACCACAAAGAGAGCTGCAATAAATATTTTTGTATATATGGGTCTTCCTCCCACTTCTATGATCTCTTTGGAATACAACCCCAGAAGTGGTATTACTGGGTCAAAGGGTATGTAATTATTTATGGCCCTTTGGGCATAGTTCCAGATTGTTCTCCAGAATGGTTGTATCAGTTCACAGCTCCACCAACAATGCATTAGTGTTCCAATTTTTCCACATCCTCTCCAGCATTTATCATTTTCCTGTTTTGTCATCTTAGCCAATCTGATTGGTGAGATGTGGTACCTCAAGGTTGTTTTGATTTGCATTTCTCGAATCAATAGAGATTTAGAGCATTTTTCCATATGCTTATAGATATCTTTAATTTCTACTTCTGAAAAATGCCTGTTCATATCAAAAGATGGCAATTTCTAATGGTTGCGGAAAGACAGGTGTACTAAGGCATTGTTGGTGGAGTTATGAATTGATAACAAAAATTCTGAAAAGCAATTTGGAATTATGCAAATAAAATGACTAAAATGTCCATATCCTTTAACATAGAGGTTCCACTGATAGGTCTTCCTTATACTCCAAGGAAACAATTGACAAAAAAAAAAAAGGAAGGCTCCATAGGCTCCATATTTATAGCAGTACTTTTTGTGGTAGCAAAAAATTGTAACAGAGTAGATGCCTATCAATTGGGTAATGGCTAAATTGTGGTACATGAGTGTAGTGGAATGTATCATAGTAATATAATTACTATGTTGTAAGAAATTACTAACATGAATACAGAGAACCATAGAAGGAATTGTACGAACTGATGTAGAGTTAAGTAAGCATAACCAGGAAAACACCATCCACAATGACTATAATAACGGAAATGGAAACAACAACAACAACAGCAGTAAAATCAAATAAAATGAATGTTGTGAAATTATAATGAGCAAACTGTGGCCCAAGGAAGACATACAAGTCACCTCCCCCATTCTCCTCCTTTGCAGAGGTGGAGATCCATGGCTAGTCAGTCAACATTTATTAGGCACTTACTATATACCGAGCACCTTTATATATTACTGTCCCTGTCCTCAAGGAGCTCACACTCTATGAATATGCATCTCAGAGGAAATAGGGAACAGTGAAAGGTCTCTTGAAGAAGGTGGTATTTGAAGTGAGTCTTGAAGGAAGCCAAGAGGTGGAAATGAAGAGGAAGAAAATGCCAGGCATGAGGGACATCCAATAAAAAGGCATGGATCACCAGATCATAAAGTACAGGGAAGACAGTAAAGAATAAGAAAACTGTAAAGATAGGAAGGAGGCAGGTTAAAAGAGACTTTAAAAGCCAAATAGAGAATTTTATATTTGTTCTCAGTTGTGATTAAGAGCCACTAGATTTTCTTGAGTTTGGGGGTGACATGATCAGACCATGTTCAGATCTCTTGGACAGCTGGGTAGAGAATAGAGCAGAGAGGTAGAGAATAGAGTGGAGTGGAAAGAAGAGTATACACACACACGTGTGTATATATGTGTGTGTGTGTGTGTGTGTGTATGTATGTGTGTGTGTGTATATATGTGTGTGTACATAATGTATATGTGTATACATATATACACATACATATATGGAGTGAAGAGTGTATGTATATACACGTACATACATGTATGTATGTATAAAAGATGTTATATGATAAAAATGACAAATTTTGACTACAAATTAAATATGTGAAATGAATGTGAAGAGTTGAGGATGAATCTGAGGATGTGATTCTAGGTGGCTGGGAGTATGATGGTACCCTAGGAGAGTTTGGAAAAAGATGTCATGTTGGGAGACAGATAATGACTTCTGTTTTAGACACGTTGAACATGAGATATCCACAGGACTGTGCAGTTAGTCATAGAAGACTGAATGTCAGAAGAGAGGCTAGGACTAGATACGTACATCTGAAAATTATCTACACAAAGATGATAATTGGATCCATGAGAGCAATGAGATTATCATAGGCACAGAACATTGCATGGAATATCAGATCTTTTTGATATGTTAATCGGTTTTGATTTTTTTTCTCTTATTCCTCTTTTTCTAAAAAGGTATTTGTTGTAAAGGTTGGCTCTCAGGAAGAGAGATACAAGGAAAAATGTAAGCAATGTTAAAAAAAGATATCAATAACATTTTATTTTAAAAATCCAGAGTTATAGTGGCCCCAGTCAGCACAGTTGCGCGACTCCTCTAGTTCTGTTCAGTAATATATAAGGGGTATCCATGGAAGCAGATGATAGGAACAACCCAGGCTTTGGGTTTTTGTCAAAGTCGGGTAGGGATAGGCCAAGGGTTTAAGGGATTCAAGGGTAGAGGCCAGTATAGAATTGAACTGATTTGGCAAGAGGTAGAGATAAGAAAACTAGAACATGAAAAAGAACAGGAGTGATGGCCTAGGTTAGTACTGAATGGTGAAGGGGCTGGAAGTCATGGTGAGGGTGACAGAAAGGAATTTTGGAATTCTTGATCATGGAAGTGGAACACTTCATGGGTGATGGAAAGAGCAAAGGTGTGCTGATCCCAGTAGGTGATGGGAGTTGAGTAAATTGGAGAACTGGGAAGTTAGAGTATTTAACAGAACATTAACATGTGTGTTGAAGTCCCCTTGTATTAGGGCAGGATTAGGATACAGAGAGAGATTGTAAACCAGGTACTGAACTCACCAAATTTTTATATCAAACTCTGTGCAAGTCAAAGCTACTGTGAACAGCTTAGCACAATCTTGGCACATAGTAGATGCTTCATAAATGTTGATCAATTGATTGATTGGATGCATTGAGAGGGCTCTTGCATGTACTATAGGCTTTTGTAAGTAGTGCCATGACTACCTCTAGGCTGTGCTCACTAGACTACTGTGATGGTCAGGTCCTTTCTCTCTCGGGTCCTCATTTCTCTCATTTGTGAAATGAGAGGTTGAACTAAATGTTCTTGTAGGTCCCTTCCAGATCTAGATCCTAGGAAGTCTAAGACGCGTTTATATAAAGTTGTCTTCTTTGAACAAACAAACAAAAATCTTTTCCTTCCTGGTCCTCAGTATTCAGCAGGGCTTTTCTGTTATGTGGCATGCCTCCAAAAATGAGGTAAAAAAAAAAAAAGAACCTGAAGGTGATTTCAAATTCTTAAAATTGAATTTATTCACTTGTAAAAGTGGGTCTGGAAGTAATCTGTGTACCAGAGGAGCAGGAATACCATTGATGTTCTCTATTGATGATGGAAGATTGGGGCAGCTTGGTGGTGCAATGGATAAAAGTGTTGGGCTTAGAGTCAGGAAGACCCGGGTTCAAATCCAGCCTCAGATACTTACTGTGTGACTTTGGGCAAGTCACTTAACCTCCACTTGCCTCGGTTTTCTCAACTGCAAAATGGAAGTAGTAATAGCTCCTACTTTCTGGGGTGGTTGTAGGGATGAAATGAGATAATACTTGTAAAGTGCTGGTACAGTGCCTGGCACATAGAAAGTGCTTTATAAATGTTAGCTATTATAGTCCTGCCTACACTGTGGAAATCTAGGCCACCTCAATGAGCTTCTTCAGCTCCCTTCCTCAGAGGTACATAGGCTTAGAGTTGGAAGGAACCTCAGAGACTATGTAGTACAACCCTCTCATCTTAGAGATGAGGAAACTGAGCCCCAGAGAAGTTAAGTAAGTGACTTGACCAAGGTTTAAAAGGTCCCAGAACTGAGATTTGAACTCAGGTCCTCTGACCCCAAATCTGAATTCTTTCCTCTTCACCACAATACCTCCCTAACTCAGTTATTCTGTGTCTTAATCCATGGGCTCTTCTTTTGTTCTAACTACCTCAGAGGAGGGGATCCTCCTCTTCTCTAGGCTTTCATCTGTATTATCCACAAATTCTAAAGTCTTACCTGATCTTGTCCTACCTTGGTTTATTAGCACAGACTATCCCCATGATTGAAATGTACTATTTCCTCATCATGAGTCATTAAAATTTTTTTCATCCTTCAAGGATCAACTTAAGGGTCACCTAGAATGAGCTAGGTGGTACAGTGGATAGAGCTCTGGGTCTGGAGTCAAAACCATCTGAGTTAAAATCCATGGACTAAGGAGAGATCTCCTCTTGACCAAACTCCATGCAGCCATTATGAATAGCTTCCAATTGCCAGGGAGTTCTCTCATTAGTCTATGTAGGCTTGTGAAAAGGAGCATATTCACATGTCAAATTCTCCCTGTCCTCACTTCCAGCTATGCTCCTAGAGGGTAAGGACTGGGTCACAACTCATCTTTTTATCTTAAAGGTCTATAAGGTTTCTTTGCATTAGAAGATGCATATGAAATCTGTTAATTGAACTGAATTTTGCTATCATTACTCCAACCCATCTTCTTTGAGGCCTTGCTTTTTTATCTCTTCCTTACTGCTATCTCTTTCCACAAAGCCTAAAATTATATGTGGATATCCCCATCCTGAAAAATGTCTTTTCTTCAACTCTATAACCTTCTGGGGCATCTCTCTCTTCCCTTTCATCTCCAGACTTCTAAGAATCATTAATACTTACTGCCTCATCTTTCTTCCAACTAATTAATCAATCCTTAATCCTATCACTCAACTGAAGTTTCACTCTCAAAGGTCACTAGTGATCCCATCAATAACTTTTCCCAGTCTTTATTCTTCTTGACTTTTTTGTGTGTGTTTGTTTACAGAATTTGGCATTGGTGGCTACCCCCTCTCCTGGATACTTTTCTCCTCTCTTGACTTCTTATACTGACCTCTTATAGTTCTATATTCTATCTCACTGGTTGCTTTTCTATATCTTTCACTGGCTCTTATTCTTTCTCCTACCCTCTAAAAGTGGGTGTCCCCTAGACTCTTCTTTTCTCCTAGGATTCCTCTACTTTCCTGGGACTTCTTTCATCTTTTCTCCTGGGACTCCTCTCCTCTGTATACTCTTTTTACTGCCTGTGGCTTCAATTATCACCTCAATGTATATGGTGTCTATTTCTTCATCCCCCAAATTCCTGTCTCACATGTACGGCCTAATGGACATTTTCCCTTAGATGTACTTCCCAACACTTCAAACTCAAGATGTCATAAACTGAATTCATCATTTCCCCCTATAAATGGGTTAGAATCCTGCTTCTTGACTCTCATTGACTGTATGATTCTGGGCAACAGCCTCTCAAAGCTTCAGTCTTCTTAATGGATATAATAAGATTTTATAATACCTTCTATTCCACAGTGTTGTTCTAAGAATCAAACAAGAAAATATTTGTTTAATACCTGGCCACCCTCTGAAACTGCAAGTACCCTTTGTTTTCCCTTTCCTTTTTTATTAGGCATCTGAGTTAGAAGAAACTGTATCTACAAGGGTCTCTTACCATATGGATTGGGCCAATTTTCCTAAGGCCCTGTTCTATAAAGTTAGACTAGTTTTCCTCATAAAGGCATTTAAACTGTCTTTGAGACTTGGATGGCATGGGGGAATGAGGTTTGGGCTATTAACATTGCTTCCTCTTGCATGAATAGAAAATCCAGGGCATTAGGAGTCATGGCCTCCTTCCTGAAACTCCTTCCAATAGATTGGCAGAGCAGCAGCATCACCCACACTGGGAAACGGTGCATAATTAACTCAATGCTTTCTTCTTGATGAATATCCTTACTCTGTTCTGAATGTCTTTCCATCTTAGACTAAATAAATATTCTACAGCTGTCATTTTATTCCAATCTTAGGACTGAGCTACCAGCCTGGCCTAGTAAGTCCTGGCTTACTACCACCAGAGAGATATACTCAACATAGTAAGTGCTATAATACTTAGCTATTGTAAAGAGCAACTTCCAGGACCTTGACTGTCTCAAATCACAGTCAAACTCTACTTTTCCCCCACAAACTCTTTTTGTAAAATTAATTTTAAAAAACAAAAATGTAATTTCCCCCCCTCCCACCTCCTCCCTCAATAGAGAAAAAAAAGACAAAACCACTGCAACAAACATGCATATTCAAGCCGAACAAATTCCGATGTTGGTTATGTTTAAAAACTCTAAGTTTCAATCTGCACCCAGATCTCTGCTGGGAGCTGGGTAGCATGCTTCTTCATTATGGGTCTTCTAGAATCATGACTAGTTATTGCATTGGTCAAAATTTTTAAGTTTCCCCAAACTGTTTTGCTTTCAATATTATTATTATTGTATAAATTGTTTTCCTGTATCTTTTTACTTCAGTCCTGCAGCAACACTCTTAAAAGGAATATTGCACTTTAATACACTTTCTCAAACTTATGGGACCTTTTTGAGTACTAGGTGTCCGTGGGTCAGAGCTAGTAGCATGTGAATTGCATTTGGTCCTGACTGACTGGTAGAGGTATCAGAGCAACTTGCTAGAGAACTGTGGGAGGAGATTCCATGTTGCACTAGACCTCAGTACTTGCTTGAGCCAACCTAGCTCTTGGCTAAGAGCTAAGAGTAATCACTATGAGGTGATAGAGGAGAGCTTTTTCTTGGCTGGCCAACCAACATTTTGTCAATTATATTGTTTATTCTTTTCTCTCTGATGCTTTGAAAGTAGGGTATGGGTCAGTGCTTCCCTAAAGAGTTGTGTGCATAAATGAGAACTAGATGCAGAATATAGGCTGAGACTTGACCAGGATGAGAGCGATTAAAGATATAGACTTTAATAGTAGTGACTAGCTTAAGGATTTTCAAGCTGTACCTTTCACTTAATCCAGCCTAATGGTGGATTGATCCAGCTGGCTGAGACAGAGCTTCAGCCTATTAGTGGAACACTGGAGTGACCTGTTTATAACCTACCTGACATCCTTAAGTAAATTTTGTGAGGCTCCTCAAGAGAATGAGACCCTGCGATTCCACAGTTGTGAGTTGCGATGGCTATGTGTGTTCCCTACATGTGTACCTAGCTCATCACTATTGTACTATAAGCTAATACTTTCTCTTACCCTTCTTCCTCTCAATAGGTTCTTAGTGTCTTTGTATGAGAGTATGCGTCAGGATATTTGGGGGAAATATTTTATTACTACCATTCTTGTTGTTTAAGTAAATGCTTTTGCTAAAGAACTGAATTTACTGACTGATTGTTAAGGGGAAGTATGCCAGTGGCTCGTAAAATGCTAGCGTCAAGAGGTATTAGTGACAACTCACAGGGTTGCCCCTCTCAAACCAAAAGAATAATAGCAGATACCTCTCTGGTGATTGATTATTCAATTCAATGAATATCTATTCAATGCTTACTATATATCTATATACAAAGACAAAAGCAAACCTTGCTCTCAGGGATCTTATGTTTGGTTTGGCTCCTGACCTTTGAGTCATCTTTGATTCCTTCCTCATCCTCCTGCCTCCCCACCCCATCCAATCAGCTGGTAGGTCCTATTAGCCTTTGCTATTACAAGATCTCTCACATTTGTCTCTCCTCTCAGTGCCATCATCCTGGCCTAGAGTCTCATTGTGTCTCACCTGGACTATTGTAATCTCCTCCTAACCACGCATTCAGTTCTCCTAAAACCAATCTTTCCTGCCTGTCATCAGCCCCATTTTCATAATGTCACGTCCCTCCTCTTCTCCATCACCTCACTGCCCATAGGAATAAAATCATACTGATGATCCCTTTCCTTTCCTTTTTCCTACTACTCCTCTGCACTGTCCCACCCCCTTTATTTACCTTATGGCCCCTCTAGACTGGCCCACTCACTATGCCACTCTATGCACCCCCAAGTGTTCCCATTTCCATCTTTTCGGACTGCAGTGGCCTAAACCTGAAAGTCTTCCCCATTCTTCAAGGTCCAGCTCAGGGCTCTGGAAGCCTTCCCTGATGCTTAGATGGAGAGCAGCTCTCTCTGCTCTGAACCTCGTTATGATGTTATCCAGACTCTTTCATTCTCCACTGAAGGCAGGCTCTCATCTCTCCCTCCCCAGCCCGTAGTAGGTACTCAGGGGCGGAGGCAATGGATGAAAGGCTCCAGGTGGTTGCCAGGGTAACAGGACTTGAGTGTAGTCTGTCAGGCACTATCCACAGACACCCCATAGAAGTGGAGACTAGGCCCCTTCTGGACCACAGAGAGCCCTGGGTGCCAGGGCCTCTTATGGTCTCTATGGAAACCTAGCGGCCTCAAGGGGGCGTTTCTATAATGAGATTGACAAGAACCACTGCCAATAGACTAAGAGTTGTCTGCAGGGGATCTGAGCACATTCTGCCTGTTGATTGGTTAATATCAAGGAGAAGGCGGGGTCAACGGAACTGGCAGCGTATGCGGCCTACCGAAATGCGACTGCGGCGCCAGGTTTACCAATCACTATCCGGGATAGCTTTGATGGACAAGTCGAGCGGGAAGAAACTCCGAGGTCCGACTCCCCTCCAACCGGCTCGCCGCATCCCTCGGATAGGGCCAATGAAGAGGCGGAGGGGGTGGGGCGACGGGGCCGGTTGCTCCGGAAGTGGAGGGAGGGGGTGAAAATGGCGCCCAGCTCGAAATCGGAGCGGAACAGCGGGGCCGGGAGCGGCGGCGGAGGCGGCGGAGGCCTTGGAGGGAAGCGGGCCGGAGGGCGGCGGCGGGAACATGTCCTCAAGCAGCTGGAGCGTGTCAGGGTGAGAGCTCGGGCGAGGCCTGGAGGATCGGGCGGGGGAGGGGGCTCCCGAGGGGAGAACCGGAGAGGGGAGGGTGTCCGGGGGGGAGGGGTACGAGAGGGGGGTGTGCATTCTGGGGGGAAGGGCCTTAGAGAGGAAGACACTGGGGGAGAGGGGGAGAAGAAGGATAGGATTGTGGGGAGAAGGGGGTGGGGGGCTGGGCCCTGGAGAGGGAGGGGGAGACGAACACCTTATGGGGGTCGGTGAGGTGGGTAGTGAGGAGCGAGAGCATCGGAGGTGGAGGAGAAGGTGATGGAGGAAGGCGCTGTATAGAGGAGGAAGGCCTTAGCAGATGGGAGGAGTGACAGGGAAGGGTGTGATGAAGACCTGGCAGTGGAGAAGGGGTGCCGAGGAATGGGGGTGGTGATGGGAGAGGGTATTTATTACGAGAGTGGGCTCTCCAGGGCTGGGAGAAGAAAGGGGTGCTTCAGGGAGGCCGGTACTGCAAGGGAGGAGACCTTCCCAGCAGGAGCATCAGAGAAGGAAAGAAGTTGTGGAGAAGACCATGTTATAGTACAGAACCCCCTATACTGGGCATAGAAGCAGGCGTCAGAGGAAGGAGAGCGCAGAGGAAGAGAATGTATTCTGGAGAATAATAAGATCTGATAGTTGGTGTTAGAGTTGTGGGGGGTGGGTGCTGTAAGTAAGGAGATAGGCCCTTAAAGAGTAATAGAACTGTGAAGGGGATCCGGCTTGAGGGTAGTGTTGGGGGGGGGGGGGCAGGTTTATGGTAAAGCCTTGGGTTTGATATGCACAGATCTCATCTCCCCTACTGACTTGAGCTTCTTGAAGAACTTGTTAATTCATTTTTGTCTCTTTTAGTTTAGCCTGTTGTGAAGATTCAGCCTCTAAGCTCCTGCTCACTTACACTCACACATTGTTTCTGTCCCATCAGTACCTGACAAGAAAGTGAAAGCCTAGGAAACTTGGCAGTTCTAGTACTGTGTTCAGGGTCCAAGCAGTCCATTCCTAGACACTTACAAAATCCCGCTGGGAGCCAGGAAAGGATCAGAGGTTTAGAGCTTGAAGGGGCCTTAGAGATTATCTCTCCTTTTTCAAATGAGAAAACTGAGGCTTAGTTGTTCATTCATTTTTTTAGTTGTGTCTGACTCTTTGTGACCCCATCTGGGGTTTTCTTGGCAAAGATACTGGAATGGTTTGCCATTTCCTTCTCCAGTTTATTTGACAGATGAAACTGAAGCAAACAGGGTTAAGTGACTTGCCCAGGGTCACAGAGTTAGTAAGTGTCTGAGACCAGATTTGAACTCAGGAAGATGAGTCTTTCTGACTACAGGCCTGGTGCTCTATGCATTGTTCCATCTGAGGCTCAGAAAGAAAGCCTACTCTTTAAGGGTTTATGTTGTTAGTGGGGAGACGGTGTGTGTATGTGGTGTGTATGTGTATACAATGTATCTATATATATCTCATGCATTGAATGTTTCTTGAGCTTGGCCTAGAAAAATAAAGCAATGGTATCAAGGCTGCATTTGAGGAGTGGAGTTGGTACGTGGTATTACTGTTTTTGTCACTGACTTGGACTGAAGTATAGATGGTGTATCAGTATTACCAATGTTCTGAAGATGGGAAGGATAATTGAAACCAATGAAATGATCCCAAAAAGTTTCCAGGAGGCCAGAATAATGGGCCAAATATAATTAGATGGAATTTATTAGGGAAAAATGCAAAGTCCTTCATATTGGTTCAAAAAATCAACTTTACTAGGCCAGTTTTGAAGGCAGTGTGGCTGGACAATAGCTTATTTGAAAGACTTCTGGGGGATTTGGTGACTATAAGCTTCATATGAGTCAGTGGTGTGAAATGGCAGGCAAAAAAGCTAATTCTGGAGACCTTGACATTTGAATATCACATAAAGGAACTGGGGATGCCTAGCCAAGAAAAGAGACTATAGAAAAGTATTTTATCAAATATTTGAAGATGATATTGTGGGGAAGAAGGCATAGGTTTGTTTCACGTAGTCCCAGAGGGAGGAAGTGGGAGCAGTAGGTGGGAGTTGTAGAGAGGCAAACTTAGGTTTAACGTTAGAAAACATTTCCTCACAGAGAACTTTCCCAAATGGAAATGGGCTGTCTTAGGGGGAAGTAACTTCCCTTTTCCTGAGGGTCGTTAAGAAATGGTTCAATGAGCTCTTGTTAGGGATGTTATCAGGAACTTTCCGGTTCAGGTCTGGGTCAAACTGGATGACAGATGTCTGAGCATCCATATTTTTCTCTCTCTGGAAAGTGGGGATAGAGATCCTCTTTAGGAGGGGAGACCTGCAAGCAGCAGGATATGGATAAGTGGGGATAGCCAGAGCAAAGGCATGGAGGGAGAAAAGGCTAACTGAAGTTCAAAGGGCAGGTAAATAAGGCTCAGGACAATAAAGACTGAGGCAATTTGGGTTACATCTTGAAAATTACTTCTCTAAGAGAAGAAAGTTGGGAAATGTGTTGATGGAGTGACAGGGAGTCAGAGGGAGTTCACTGAGGGGAAGAGGAGAGGATAAGTTTAGGAGCAGGGCAGCCTTGGATAGACTCTGCCTCTAGAGTGGAGAGAAGCCGTTTGATGCCTCACCTTCCCTTCTTCCCATCCCCAGATTAGTGGGCAGCTCTCCCCTCGGCTCTTCCGTAAGCTACCACCCCGGGTCTGCGTATCCTTAAAGAGCATTGTGGATGAGGACTTCCTTTGTGCAGGGTGAGGTTGGGACAAGACCGTATGTCTGTATGCTAGGATGGGGCAGCAAGGGGTGGGAGGGTGGGGGATGGATGTCAGAATTAGGGGTGAGGTTGGGAGCAGGGGTGAAGGGAGGAAGAATAAGGCTAGTGCTTGTCCGGTGCCAGAAGAGTACCCCCTCCACAGGCATATCTTCCTGGGCTTTTCCAAGTGTGGCCGCTATGTCCTCTCCTATACGAGCAACAGTGGCGACGATGACTTCTCCTTCTATATCTATCACCTGTATTGGTGGGAATTCAACGTCCACAGCAAGCTGAAGCTGGTAGGAAGGCGGGGCTGGAGTAACCCCTCTGTGGGCCTCCTCGCCACCTGTTCATCCCTTCTCTCCCCTGGGTGAGGGGTAGTCCCACCCAGCTCTCAGTCTGTATCCAGGGCCAAGAGGAAGGAGGCCTGGGTTTGAGTCTCCACTCTTCAAGTCCCTCCCCTCCTTGGGACTTGGTTTCCTTTTCCATGAGATGAGAGGGTTGGATGAGGTGATCACAAAGGGCTTTCTATTACTAAATGCTGTTCATGGTTCCTGTGCAATCCTGCCCACAGGTGAGGCAGGTACGGCTCTTCCAGGATGAAGAGATTTATAGTGACCTGTATCTGACTGTTTGCGAGTGGCCCAGCGACTCTTCCAAAGTCATCGTATTTGGCTTCAAGTGAGGGCTTGTGGGGTGGAGGACAGGGGAGGCTGGGGAGGAAGGAGAAGGGGGTTGGGCTTGATTTCAGCTCAGCTTGCCCCCTGCCCCCTTAGCACCCGGTCAGCCAATGGGATTCTAATGAACATGATGATGATGAGTGATGAGAACCACCGAGACATCTACATTAGCACTGTGGCTATGCCACCCAGAGACCGCTGCCCTAGCTGCCGAGATGCCAGCCTTGCCCATCCTGGTGAGTGGATCTATGTGTGGCTCAGGCTAGGGCAAGGACCTACAGCGGTACAAGTTACACTGTGTCAGTGAGAAGGATTCTTATTGTTAGTGTACAAAAAGGACCAGGGTATTTGTATCATAAGGGTGCAGTATAGGCATGGAAGTGTCTCAGGCATGTACTCTAAGCATGCTTATGTTCCACATGTGTGTGGCAGTTGTATCATGGACGTCCTAGGCTGTGTGTCCTATGTACGGCCCGTGCATCTGCTTGTTGCTTGTTGCATGGGTGCACTATTTTATCTTGGGACAGGCATGTGTACTGCAGGCATGTTTTGGAGTGGGTATGTTACAGGTCTCTTTAGATGTGTTTTATTCATGTTTGCTGCATGGGGTACATGTGGGAATGTACGCAGTTGTTATAGTTCTGTGTGTGTCTGTGTGTATGTTTCAGGAGACCCTAGTGCCCATTGCCTGAGACATGGGTTCATGCTGCATACCAAGTACCAGGTGGTCTATCCCTTCCCCACCTTCCAGCCAGCCTTCCAGCTCAAAAAGGACCAGGTGGTGTTGCTCAACACTAGTTACTCCCTGGTGGCCTGTGCAGTCTCTGTCTGCTCAGCAGGTAGGCTTGTGGCCCTGAGCCTTGGCTTCAGCCCAGCTGCCTGGCCCTCCCTCAGCCACTGGTAGAGCTGGAAGACACTTTAGTGGGGCGCTGTGGTCGGTCCTGGTGGCTCATAGGATTGGAGGGTTGGAAGTACTCTAGAAAGCATGTAGTCCAGCCTCCTTGTTTTAAGTAAGTGGGGAAACTGAGGCTCAGAGAGGTTGTGACTTACCCAGGGTCCAGTTACTAGTAACAGGACGATTTGATTTTGATCCAGTGTCTCTTTAAAATGATAGTTCCTAGATACCAGCTCCATTTTCTACTGAGTGGAAAATGTCTCTCCTTTCTTTGTAGAGCCAGCTTTCTTTCCCTTACCCTTTGACTAAGTGAAAAGATTAGACATCAGAGAGAATTTTTCTTCTGTGTGTCTGTTTCTTGATGCTACCTTGGAGCACTGGATCGTAAGATGTATAGCCAGGAGGTACTTTACAGGGTATCTAATCAATCCTCTATAGCAGAGAGAATTGAGGTCTAAAGAGAAGAGACTGGCCTGCTCTCATTAGAGCCATAGAATGTAGAGGTGGAAGGAGCCATAGGTACACCTAGTCAGTGCTACCTTAGTCTCTTGTCTCCCATTTTATATCTAAAGAAACAGATACCCAGAGAGAAATGACTTGTCCAGGCTCTAACCCAGAGCTCTCTGGTTTGCCTTTGTAACTTATGAGCCCTCATGTTCTTTCCCCCCAACCTGCTTCTCTCTACTCAAATCTCCCTATTCTAGGTGACAGCAGTTTCTGCCAAATCCTCTATGACAGAACCACCCATCCCCCCGCCCCACCTGACCCTCCTGGGCCCCTGAGCCGAGAGGATCCCCCTGTGTCCAGAGGACCCTGCCCAGAGGCCACCCCTGCTCGCCCTCCAGAGCCCTCGCCAGCTGTTGCCAAAGCCAAGGAATTTGTGGCTGACATTTTCCGAAGGGCCAAGGAAGCAAAGGGTGGTGCTGTGGAGGAGGCCCGACAGCCCCCCTGCCTGGGGGCCTCTGGCAGCCGCTGTCGCCTCCCTTGTGAAGCCCTACCGCTGGACAGGGAGTCAGGACCCCGGGACAGTCCTCCTGACACAGTGCCCCCCATTGCAGAGCCGGGTTATGTCAACTACACCAAGCTCCATTATGTGCTGGAGCCTGGGGACTGGGCCGAACCAGAGGATGGTGAGGAGAGGGTGCAGGTGAGGGGAGGGCAGAACAGAGGCCTGATTCAGACCCCAAAGTCTCACCCCTATCTATCATCCTGTCGCCCTCTTCCACCACCTCCAGGGTTTGAAGATGACAAGATCTCCCTTCCGTTTGTGGTGACTGATCTCCGGGGCAGGAATCTACGGCCTATGAGAGAGCGGGCAGTTTTCCAGGTATGCAGCAGGTTTTGGGGACATCGAAGGCCACCCTGGGCCAAAGAGGAGTGAGCATACGTGTATGTATATCTCTGGCTGTTTGTCCATTAAAGGGCCAGTACCTGACAGTGGAGCAGCTCACACTCGACTTTGAGTATGTCATTAATGAAGTCATCCGAAATGACGCCACTTGGAGCCACCAGTTCTGCTCATTCAGTGACTATGACATCGTCATTTTGGAGGTGTGTGCCCTCCAGGATCGAGAGTGGGCATAGGAGACAGAAATGGCATAGAAGGCCTTCTCACCTGAGACCACCTTGTGTCTACTTTGTATGGGTCTTGTAGATACACATGTCTCCTTAATGGAATGTAAGCTTCTTGAGGGCAGGGACTGATAAATTTTTGTCTTTGCATTCCCCAGCACCTAGTACAACAATTTCCACAGAGTAGGTTATGAATACATGCTGATTTAGAGAGAAGCACTAGAGCGAGACAGAAGGACCTGCATTTGATTGAGTCCTGGTTCTCATATGTTTTTAGCTGTATGATTAGGGGGATCATTTTCCCTTTCTCTAAGTCTCAGTTTCTTCGTCTCTAAAATGGGAATATTTGCTCACAACTGAGGGTTGTGAATTAAGTACTTTGCAAAACTTAAATTGTCATAAAAATGTAAGCTGTTACTATTGGGTTCCAGCCTGTGATGCTCCAGGGCTCTGGGGCCTCTCCTCATTGTCCTCCCCTGCTCTCTCCCCTACCAGGTCTGTCCTGAAACCAACCAGGTCCTCATCAACATTGGCCTGCTGCTCCTGGCCTTCCCTTCCCCCAATGAGGAGGCCCAGCTCCGGTGAGGGAGGGGGGAGGGAAGTGCTCACCCCCCATGTACCCCAGGCCTTCCACTAACCAAGCGCAGGATAGTGACACTGCCCCCTTGGCCTTTACGGGAGGCCTCTTAGCTCTCCACTTGACAGCTCTGAAGGTTCAGTCAGAAGAGCAGTAGATCTGGAGTCAAGAGAACCTGAGTTCAGAGCCCTTCTTTGCTGTTTGGTAGCTGGGTGTTCCCGGGCCTAGTGCTTCCCTTCTCAAGGTTGTAGTTTTCCCAGTTTGTAAGAAGAGGGGCTTGGATGAGGTGCCTTTAAGGTTCCTGGCAGCTCAAAATCCTATGACCCTCTCAGTTCCACTCTTCTCCACTCTACCCCTTCCCCAATAGTCTAGGCCATTTTCCCTGGGCCTCAGTTTATCCTCTGTCCTGCCCTCTAGACCAAAGACCTATCATACCAGCTTGAAGGTGGCCTGGGACCTGAACACAGGCATCTTCGTTACGGTCAGCGTGGGTGATCTCACTGAGGTCAAAGGGCAGACCAGGTGAGGCCAAGGCTGATTTAGAAAGGAGGGGGTCTGGCCCACCCAGAATCCTGTGTGAGCTTCCTTTTTCTTTCCAGTGGCAGCGTCTGGAGCTCCTATCGAAAGAGTTGTGTGGACATGGTGATGAAGTGGCTTGTGCCTGAGAACAGTGGCCGTTATGTCAACAGGATGACCAATGAGGCACTGCACAAAGGTGGGGCTCAGGCAGTCTCAACGACCCAGCGTTCTCTTCCTCTGCTTGCTTGGCCTGTCGGTCTTCTTATCTGGCTTTGACTTCTGAGGGCACAGAGGCCCCCACCTAAAAACCTGCCCTTCCCCTCATATAAAGGCCCTGTTCATTCAAGTATCAATCATTGATCTGTAACTGCAACACTAGGACTGTGCCTAGGACTTCTTGTCCCAATTCCAGATAGAATGGAACTAGAGAAGGCCCCAAAGATAGAAGGAGGCCGATGGAGGAGTAGGGGGATGGGCAGAGAGGGAGAGTTCTTGAGGACAGACTAAAGAGGAATCCAGTCTGGAAAGGGAAGACTGAGGGGGAAGAGATTGTGGAAGGCAAGGATGGTGACCTTGATGAATCTGGTCACTAGATCCCAAAATTAATGGGGTAAGGAGCCTTTATGTTTTTACACTATGAGATGATTATGGGACAAAGGGCTGCCCTACTCCTGTGATAGGAATTAACTTTATGGGGACGTGGGACCTCCCAGAGGTGTCAGTGACACAAAGCAGAGATGGGTTCATAAAGGTTTGGCTACGTTTGATAGTGTGTATCCTGTATAGTCCTTTATCCTAGAAGTAGCACTGGATTGAAATGCTGGCTCTTTTGTTTACTGTCTGACCTCGAGCATGTCATTTAACCTCTGGGCCTCCGTAGAATGGCCCCTCCCAACTCTTTAAAATCCTGTGATCTTTCCTGTGTGATTTTGGCCAAGTGTCTTCTCTCTGTGCTTTAGTTTCCTCTGTCAGTAAGGGGGTTGGATTTGATATTCTGAGGGCCATTCCAGCTTAACTCCTTTGAGCCTATAAACAAGAGGCAGAAAGGAAGGGTGCCCAAAAGAAGTTGGGATGTACTTGTCTTGTGTGTGTGTGTGTGTGTGTGTGTCCCACCCCCTCCAGGCTGCTCCCTGAAGGTCCTGGCTGACAACGAGCGGTACACATGGATTGTGCTGTGAGGAGCCCGGGGGCTATGGCACCCACTGCTCTGGACACTGACTCGATACTACCTCCTCGTTTTGGGTTGGATTTTGTTGTTACTTGGGGGCTTTTTGTTTCTCCCATCCTGTCCCCTAGTATTAGGTTGGGAGGTGGGGGGGTGGGGTTGGGGAGGAAAGGCTCTGGCTCTGGAGGGCCTCCCCGCTTCCCCCTTGGAAGGTAGGGTAGGCTGGGGGAAGGTAAGGCCCCCCAAGAGCCCTGGAGCCCAGATCCCTTTTATTTATGCCTATTTAAGTGGGGGCAGGGGAGGGACCCCTGGGGATTAAATGGCCAGGGCTACCTAGGTTGCTGAGTTCCTTGGCAAAGAAAGCCCTGTCAGCCCTGGGCACAGGGAAGAGGGCCAAGAGAAGCTTCAAGAGACTCAGCTTCTCCCCACCCCCTCCTCCCTTCCAGGCCTGGGCCTTTGGTTTCATGTATATTCTAAAAGTTTTCTTGGCTGCCAGTTGTGGATGCCAGTTCCTTGAGGAGGTCGAGTTAGCTGACCCCTCTCTCTGCCCCCTGCCCTCTCCCCACCATTCATGTAATAAATGTTTTAATTTCTGAGCCTGTGTGAACTCCCTTCCCCCCTCCCCTCCATCAGTCTGTGAGACAATTGGCTCTGCATCTCATCTTTACCCCAAAGTCGGGAATATCATTTGTGCTCTGGGTCAGAGACAAAGTGAGTAGTCAGGAACCAGAGCCCTGACCTGCACCAAAGCAAGGGCTACAGGACAAAGCTGTGGAACAGAAGCCAGGCCTCGGGGAGTCAGCTGGTAGCCAAATAACACAGCAGAATTTATTGTGTTTTAAGAAAGACTACAAAAAGGTAGAAAACAGCTCGGGCTCTCTAGACTACCACACGCTTTGACACTTTCACCACCACGGGGAAGAGGGCCTGGCTGCCTGGGCCCAAGGTGGCACCAGCCACCAGCAGAGTGGGGGGCCAGTCCCCTCAGCTGCTGCACTTGGAGCACACAAAATAGTGATTTTTTTTTTATACAATAAGGTCAGGTTTTTTTTGTTTTTTTTTTGTTTTGCCATAAACATCTATCTCACATGTTGAAAACACTGAAAAAATTGGAACGAATAAGGCCATGATGGTTGGAAAAACCCCAACAGCTACCGACTGAGTGGATGTCGCTCACAAGTCGCACAATAGTTATGTGGTTTAGAGAGAGGGTTAGATCATCACATTACAAAAGCACAGATCTCTGGAAAACTAGAATAGCTAAGAAGGTTCCATGACAAACCAGCATCGTAGAGGGCAGCTGCTGAGGGAGTGGGGGTTGGGGGGTGATCTTTATGAGTGAGGGCTACCCAGGCCCCTGCCAGCCTACCTGCTCCAGGGGAGGCTGGCCACACTTGGGAGGAGGCACCTTGGCCTTATCTCCCCGAGCTGGGGTAGGCTGGCAGCCCTCAGGGCAGTGTCAATCTAGCACTGGTCTTTGGAAGCTGGGAGGGAACAAGGAAGTCTCTCCTGCTTATTCCCCCCCATCAACTGTCTCTCCCGTGCCCTTGGGGAGGGAGAGGGTCCTGCCACAACTCCAGGCCTGGGAGGGATGGGGCAGAGGAAGGGTACTGAGGTGGAGATTCAGCCTGTGAAGGAGAGGGCCTCTCCCAAGGTTTGATGGAGGCCTGCAGTGCTCCCTCACAGCAGAGGGTGCTGAACAGGGGCTCAGGGAGGGAGACTGATGGGCAGGGCCCTGACCCACAAGCCCTCACCTAAAGCAGTGCCTGGAACTGCTTTAATTGCACTTAAACCAAGAAGGGAAGCAAAGAGGACTGGGGAAGGGAGGATTCTGGGTGGTGACAGGGACCTCTGCACTTCAGCAAGTGCTCTTGCAAAGAGCAACGACCCCTTCACCCTACCCATACTACCTGTGTCCGAGGTGGCAGCTCAGCATCCCCTAAGCCCCAGACAGCCTGGGGTGGGGGTGGGGGGCAAGCCACTGTGCAAAGCCAGAGCTTGGAATCAGTTCCAGGGAGTAGGAGAGGGTGAGGGAAACCTGGGAGCCACCATATCCACTGTAGGGAGCTGTCTCCCTACATGGCAGACAGCTCCTTGGGCCAGACTTGGCACAGCTCTGGGCCTATGCAGGTGGCCAGGGGAAGAGGAGATGCTCCACTCTCCCTCTTGCTGCAGGCCATGCCCACTGCCCCAGGAAGCCAGCCTGCCACCAGCCAGGACACTCAGTTTGTTCCTTAAGGCACGTCTTGTCTTTTGTGTCAGTGTTTGCAGTATCGAGGAGCCAGCTCCCCTGACCCCCCTCCCCCCAAAAATCCTTCCAGTGCAGCCAAGTGGTTCTTGCCCTGGGATTGTGCTACCACCCACCCCCCGTACCCCGCAGGGGCAAACAAAGGCCACAGGAAGGGATGGGTTTGCAGGGGCGAGGGGTGCAGGGCCAATGCCTTCCCTGCTTTGAGGAGCTCTCCTGCTCCCCCCTCAGTAGCTAGGGGTGCATCCTGCCCCACAATGAGGGCCAGAGCAAAAATACACCAAGTCCCATGAGCTACAGGGAAGCCTGGAGTCTGGCTGGGACTTTGGTGTCTGTTGGGGGAAGGAGAGTAGGGGTGGAGGGTAAAAGGCTGGTGAGGCCAGGCTTCTCCTTTGCTGGAAGCCTGGGCTCCTGGGATTCCCACTGCTACAAGGTGGGTGTGGGGTAGGTGGCCCCTGAAACAGCCCTTGCCCTGCCCTCTGAAGGCCAGAGTCCTGGGGAGCCCCAGCAAATAGCCAAGGCTTTTAGCTTGAGGGCAGGGCCTGCACGAAGATGCCCCGTCCATCAGTCCTTGCCAGCTTGGCAGGGGGCTCCAAGGGCTCTGAGCTGAGGGTAGTCGACTCACTGGAGTTGAGAGAGATCTCTTGAGGCAGTTCATCTTCACTCTCCTCCTCTTCTTCTTCCTCCTCATCTGGGTTCATGGAGGGGTCTGAGTTCAGGGCTTGCTCTAGACAGGAGCTCCTCCCCACTCCCACTTCATTCCAAAGGGACTGGGATACTCAGGCCCCTTTGCCCACCCTGCCCCACAGCTGGTGCCCAAATGAGGTGGGGACCCAGGTATGCAAAGGTCCTCATGAGGTGGAAGAGGCCCTTCCTACCTTTGTCAGGATCCAGGGGGTTCAGGGAACTGGCCAGGTTGGCAAACTGTACAGGGGAGAGTGAGCCCAGGGGAACAGTTAGGGTGGGTGGGCTGCCTCCATTTTTCCCTCCCTCTCTACCCCTCCAATCTTCCCCAATCTACCTACTGTACCCACCTCGCCCATGACAGCGATGGGTGTCTCTCCCTTGGCCTGGGCCACCCTGTGCTCAATCAGGTAGTACATGTATTCATCATACAAGAGGCGGATCAGGTGGAATGAGCCAAAGCTGGCTGCACTGCGCAGGGTCAGGTCGCGGATGACCATGGAGCTAGAAGAAGAGGAGGCAGGCCTGGGGTTGGTGGGCTGAGCCAGGCTGCCCCCAGTCCCTGTTCATCAGGCACCACCCACCTGTAGAAAGACCACTTCAGAAGGAAGAGTTTGGCAGCCTTGGGGAAGCTGGCACTGCCCTGGTAGGGCTTGAGCACCTGGCTGACCACACCATCCAGCCAGCCTGCCCACTGCTCCAGCGAATTCTGCTGCTGAAGAGTCACCTTGAAGTCCTGCTCCAGCCGCTGCACGACGCGGTCTTCACAGCGGCACACCCACGAGGCCTGCTCCTGGGGAAACAGCCAGAGATGCAGCTTGAGATCTCAGCTCTGAGCCCACACCCATGAGTGGTCTTTTCCGCATACTACATCATGCCCTCCCCAGAAACCCTGGAGGTGGGGGCAGGAGGCAGGATGATCAGGACAGGGCTGCCCAGGACCCTCCCCTCCCAGGGTGGCCCCAGCTGTCCTCAGGAGCTGCTGGTACCTGCACATTGGCAAAGTCAACGCGGTTGAGGTCGCTGAGCATCTGGTTGATTTGGGCTGTATTCTGAAGCACAGCCCGGGCTGCCTGGGCCAAGTGATTGAGGGAGGTGTAGCGTCGAAGGGTCTGGGCAAAAGCACTGGCTGCGGCCACCTGTGGGCAAAGCCCTTTCATGCCCTTGTTTCCATGATCCCCCTCTCTCCACCCACAGCCAGGCCCTAGAACAGCCCAACAGGAGAGCTGCAGAGGACCTTCAAGACCATCTAGGCCAGCCTCCTTTTAGAGGTGAGAACTGTTAACCAGAGCGGGGTGGTGACTTCAGGGGGCCAAAGGATTTTGTGCTAAATTATCTGGAGGTACTGAGAATATCTGTAACAACCAACTCATTTTTATAGAAGAATAAACTGAAGTCCTGTGGGGCAGCTGGGTGGCACAGTGGATAGAGCGCTGGGCCTGGAGTCAGGAAGACTCATCTCCCTGAGTTCAAACCTGGCCTCAGACACTTACTAGCTGTGTGACCCTGGGTAAGTCACTTAACCCTGTGTGCCTCAATTTCTCATCTGTAAAGTGAGCTGGAGAAAGAAATGACAAAATGCTTCACTATCTCTGCCAAGAAAACCCCAAATGGGGTCACAGAGAGTTGGACGTGAGCTCAAGGACCAAACAACAGTAAAGACTGAGGCCTGCTGAAGGAAAGAGTTACCACACAGGTAGTGAGCATGTAGCAGAGCTTTGGTCTGAATCCAAGTTTCTGGCTCCACATCTCCACACCTGTGTCCTCTTCCTTCCCTCTCACCTTGGATCACTGCAATAACCTGATCAGCCCATCCCTTCTCATTTTTCCTGCACAGCTGCCAGTCACCTGTCTGTAGCCCAGCTCTAACTAGATTGGGCTTCCTACTATTTCTAGAATCAAGTCTCATTTCCTGAGCCTGGCATTTAGAGTTCTCCACAGTTGGAAAAAAGAGCACTGGGTCTGTGAATCAGAGGACAGGAGTTCATATTACAATTCTATTTTCTACCTGTGTGGCCTTGGGTGAATCACTTTTTTTTAGGACTCAGTTTCCTCTTTTGTAAAATAAAGAGTTTGAACCAGATGATCTCCAAGATACCCTCTAACTCTAAATCCTACCTAAACTACACAAGTTCTAGGGGCCTTTGGTGTTCTGGGATGGGGATGAACTAACAGCAGGTCAGGAAGCTCCATCCTCCCCTCACCTTCACTCGAACCATCTCTTCGGGGATGTTCATCATGGCATTGGTGAGCCAGCTCTCTAGGCTCTTGGCAAAATTCCGAATTGCTTGTGTCAAGGCACCTGTAGAGGACAGACAGAATGGTTGGAGGGGTGAGCAGAGCACTTCTGCCTCGGCTGGCTGCCCCCAACCACCCCCTACTCACTGGGGATGGGCCGCAGCACATCGGGGATAAGGATCTCCACCAGGCCCTGGTACAGCAAGTTGTCACAGTCCTTGGTCCACTTGAGCACAGGCTCATACTTGGAGAGGAGCACCAGGCTGCTCTTGGGCAGCCGCTTCTCTGCTTCATCGTGGCTGAACAGAAACACACAGACAGGGATAGAGACATGGACACATAATCAGGAACAGACATACATAGATGAGATATGACACAAGAACACCGACACATAAACAGGGATATACATATAGAGACATGTGGACATATACACGTACATACAGGAATAGAGATAGACCCACATAGACATGAGTGAGGGCCCCTTCCTCAGTAAGAAGGCCTTAAAGGGCTTTCTTGCTGTGGCTGCCCAGTGCTGCCATACTCACACAGTCAGGGGGGTGGCCTCACTGGGCTGATTGAGGTTATACCTCCAGAAGGTTTTCCACAGGGTTTCCACTAGCGTAAACTGCAGGTTAATCATGACGTCCACAATGGCCTGGCAAGGAAAGGAGAGAGACAGATGAGGACAGGGCAGGAGTGTCCCCATTGGAGGAAGATCACAGCCCTACTCCCATGCTCCCTGGCTGGCAATGCTGGTGCTCTGGATCCTGACCCTGGGCCTGGCCCCATACCTCACAGTGCTCCCGGTATAGGACCTGGAAGGCCTTGATGTCTTCAGGTCCAATCCCCTCTGGTAGCACCTTGCCCTGTAGGTCAAGCTCAGTGAATTCTGGCAGGCTCCTTGAGGCATCTGGGGAGGTAGGTAGAAAGGACCCAGGACAGTTCAGAGAAGCATAGCATTTACAGAAGGGACCTTAGAAATCATCCAATCAGGAGGTGGCTAGGTGGCACAGTGAATTGAGCACTGGCCCTGGAGTCAGAAGGACTGGAGTTCAAATCTGGCCTCAGACACTTGACACACTTACTAGCCGTGTGACCTTGGGCAAGTCACTTAACCCCAACTGTCCTGCCTTCCCCCCTCCAAAAAAAAAAAAAAGAAATCATCTCATCCCAATTCCTCACTTTAGGGATGAGGATACTGAAGCTCAGGGACATTAAGTTAGCTTCCCACAGTCATTCTAACTAGTAGAACACAGGTCAAAGACTCTTAATCCAGTTCTTTTCACATTACATCTCTGCAGGGCTCAGTAAGTCTTGTCTCTCTAAACTAACTTTCTTCTGTGGTCCCTAGGTCTGGGGATTTCCTGGGGGTGGGGTGTTTGCAGTGTGGGCTGCGTAGCAAATGTTCTTGGGCATGAGAACAGGTCCTTACCCAAGAACTGCTGGTATTGCTGGACTTGGGCACTGATGTCGGACAGGCCTGATGCCTGCTGCTGTCCTACTGCCACACCATTGGTCATGCCCTCCATCTTCTGGATTGGTTTAAGCCTGCGAAGGTAGGAGAAGTAAAGAGACAGCCCAGGTGGGAAGGGATATCTTCCCTCCCTGGTGCTTTATCAGCCAGAGACCCCTAGGCTGGGCATCACAGCGTGCCTACCTCTGTTTCTGGGAGAAGGGCTGGCCCCGCATGGCCATGTGTTGCTGGTCCTCCATCAGGCGCAGCAGTGGAGAGTTGGCTTTGATACGCAGGCCATAGTAATGGTATTTGGAGTTCCCCCTGGGAAGGAAAGCAGAAAAGAGAGGGAAAAGTCAGAGACGGGGTTTAGGCCGGGGATGCCCCCAACATTACTTAGGAGAGATCCATTCATTCCTTTGCATGATACTTATTCATTGCCTGCCTATGTTGGGTGTGGTACAAAGTTTGGAGAAGACATTATCTTCATGGAGCTCACAGTCTCTAGTAGGGAGATAGTGTGTTGACACAGATCACATGGTAAGTGCATGGTAAGCTACAGACAATGTGCTCTGTGAAGTCCCAAGGAATTCTAGTCATGGCTATGGGAGGTGGAGGTGTGGAGTAATGCCCAGCATGGAAAACAGTAATTCATTCGGCTCTCAATCTGAAAGACCCCAGGCCCAGCCATCACCTAGTAATGCAGAATGCACTTAGCACGAGATTCGGCCAGGGCACAGTGAGAAGGTAAATGGCTTGCCCATGGTCACAGTGTCAGGAGTGGAACTTGAATTTAGGTCCTCCAGATTCTGAGGCTAGGTCTCTCTATCCATTATACCATGTAGACTCTTTTATTTTAAGTTTTGTTGCTTTTTGGAGGGCAATTAGGGTTAAGTGACTTGCCCAAGGTCACATGGCTAGTTTTGTGTTAAGTGTCTGAGGCTGGATTTGAACTCAGGTCCTCCTGACTCCAGGGCCGGTGCTCTGTTCACTGCACCTCAGGTAGACTCTTTTAACAAGTTCACTGGGGGAAATATGCCCAAAAGAAATTCTAGAAGAGTGACTGAGGATGGCAAAAAAGGAACCCGTAACCTAGGAGGAGGAGGGAAGAAATCCTTCACTTGACATATGCAGATAAACCTGAGGCTTTGTTGTAACTACTAGTTGGTAGAGTGATGGGAGGGAAGGAGGAAGGGTCCCACTGGGGTCAAGGGCTCAGTCCTGGGAGTATCCCTGAGGCCTGGCTCTGGGAAAGGACCTCAAAACACTAGATAGGCATACCTGGTGCCAAGTCGGCGAGTGCGGAGGCCCATGAAAACAGAGCGGATGAGCTTGCCAAAAGAGGCAGCATTGACGGGCTCTAGTTTCTGCTCCTGGCAGTGCAGGAGGTAGTGGCAATAGAGGGTGCTGCGGGGTAGGCTCACACCCTCAGCCGTCTCATAGTTATCCAGCAGCCACTGAACCTAGGGGGAAGAGAAGTGGGGGGAGGGGGAAAGGGAGCCAACCCAGGGGCCAGCCCCCACCTAGGTAAGACTCTCATTCCTCAACCCTGAATGGAAAGGAGGCAACTAGGGCAGACCTAGGGCCTTCCTGGGGGCAGTGTCATGGGCTAAAGCTTCTTGCACCCCCTTTTCCCTTCTGCTTATTCTCAGGAGGAGGGTGGTATGAAGCACTCTGAACTCGGGCTCTCCCCTCCCTTTCTGATCCTTTCAGCCTATACCCCTCACCTGGACGATCACTACTCAGGGTAGTCACTAGAAGGCAGGAGACAGCTGTGCTGCAGAAACATTCCCAAGGCTCATCCCTGCCTTTGCCCCAAGTGATGTTTCTCTTCCCCACCCCTTCTCCCTCTAGGAGGGGGCACAGGGGCACTTACAGTGGCTGGTGAGGCACGGGTGGTATGAGAGTACGACTGGCTGGAGCTGCCCAACATGTAGCCGCCCTGGATCACGTAGGTGCCGGCGCCGCCCCCGCCGCCCCCGCCGCCCCCTCCGCTGCTTGCGCCACTAGAGTTGGTGACGATCTGGCCACCCGACACATACATGGGCACTGAGCCACTACTCGCCACAGCCTGTGAGGTGGCAGGTGTGCTGACCTGCGCGGTTGTGCCCTGGGACTCATAGTAGCTGGTGCTCGCATTCTGGGTGTATAGTGGTGTCTCTGTGTAGGGGTAGGTACCTGAGCGACTGTAAGGGAAGCAGGGAAGAAGAAGGGCTGGGTGGCCATCTCTGTGGCAGAACTTGTGGGAATCCCAGACATATCCAGATGTTTCATATCATAAGCCATGAGTGCTACTAGTCAACCTGTCCCTAGAGTTAGGGTTTTCTTCTGCCTCTCAATAAGCTTTCTGGGACTTCTTCCACCAGAAGACCCAGTTGCTTTGGTCCAACTGGGGCCTGAGCTGAATATCACTCTTCCACCTTAGAATGGTACCAAAAAACCAACAAAGGGAAACCAAGAGAATGCTCTTTATAATTTTTCCATTTCTGCCACTGGCTCTGTCATCCTCCTCATCACTCTAGGCTCATGGTAGGCCTTAACTTTTTATCTCCCCATCCCATAGATCCAATCAGTTGTCAAGGTCTAACTATTTCTTCCCTCCTTTCCATTCCCACAGCCCTAATTTCCCACTTGGATTATTGCTATAGCCTCCATGATGGAAACCTTTCAACTTTAGGACTTTCCCCTCCATCTTGCCACAATTAGTCTTCCTAAAACCCACCTCTGATCTATCCCTTCTCAGTTCACAAAGTGCCCACTGCTCTCTACTGCTCACAGAAGTTCAAAAAAGTGAGCATGACTTCAGCTCTATTTTCCATTACTTTTTAACTAACCTAATGAACCTGTCCTACTCATTTGGAGCTGGGCAGGTGGGTCTCTCCTTAACAATGCCATGAAGTGCCAAGTTCACAGTCTCTGTGCCTTTGGGCACACCACCCCCATCCCTTCTGAGATGCCCTCCTTCCTTCCCTCCACCTATAAAGATTCTGTCTCTCTATGAAAGACTATTTCAGTCCCAAACTCCTCACATGACCATGGCCAGCACGAATCTCACTTTCTGTTGGCCAGAACTGTTCTGATACATTTCAGCATCTCATGCCTTACGTAATCCTCTAATTACTGGAGGACAGGAAGTTTCTTAAGGGCAGGGCCTGTCATGGCTTTGCCTGTCTACAAAGCAGGAATGGCCCAGTCTACATCTGGAGTTTGAGTTTCAGGGGAGCTGGGATGAGGGCTACAGGATCTGCTCACTGATATACTCACATGGTGCTGGCTGTGTAGCTGGCATCACCGCCCTCCACATACTGAACCTGGCTGGGGTATACATGCTGCACAGGCACCTGCTGGAGCTGTTGCACCTAGGACAAGAGACCAAGGGTTAAGGGAAGGGCTAGCATCCTCTGACACTGGGGCCAGACAGCAGCATCTGAGCTGGAACAGAGGCACATAAGCTGTATTGTAGATGATAGAGCAAGGCAGGGCCCCCTGGGAATGGGTTGTTCTCTGGATTAAGATTGGTCCAGGCCAGAGTTTCTACACGTGGGGGGTGGGGGGGAAGGACAGGTATCTTCTGGGAAGAGCTCATGTCACCTATAACCCTGTGCTCTTGGCCAACAGACATAGAGACCAGAGGCTTCCCTGTGAGCAGGAGGCTTTCACAAGGGGGTCTGGCAGTTTGCCCAAGAAAAACTGTTTTTCAAGGTCTGGAATCCTGCTGCTCTTGCTCAGGACAAACTCATTCCAATGGCCAGAAACCCAGGTTTGTTGCCTGGCAGAAAATGGAGACTGAATGAAAAGGTGGGGTGAGCACAGATGGTAAGTAAGCGGAGGGGCCTAAGAATGGGCGGGCAGGGCTTGTACCTGTAAAAGGGAGAGCTTAGAAGCAGGAGGGCAGGGACCAGGAGCCGTGGGGAGACAGGGAGGGGCGAGGGTCCCAGGACTAAGGGTAAAGAATCTCCTAGAGATGGGGCCTGGGGGCACCGGGGCAGGCTCTGGGCAGAAGAAGTCAGCCCCGCCCCGCCCCCTTCTCCCCACCTACTTTCAGGGCTGTGGCTGCAGTGCCGAACACTAGCACCTGAGGGACTCTCTGGATCCTGACTCTCTGGTCGGGGCTGGCTCGGGAGGAGAGCCCCGGCAGGGGCTCGATCACCACTTTCTGCTGGGGCAGGAGCAGCTGCTGGGGGAGCACGCGCACCAGCTCCACCCACTGCTCGGAACCCGGCTCGGCCGCTGCTACCGCCGCCGCCGCCGCCGCCGCCGCGGGCAGGTAATGGAGCCGGGGCTCCGGGCTGCCGCTGCCTAACTGCGGGGTCTCGCTACTGCACTCTAACAGCAGGGGCGCCTCTCCAGCCCGCTCGCCCGGCTCGGCCCGTACCACAGGCGGCTCTGCTGCTGGCTCCTGCTGCTCTCCCTTCCTAGCGGGGAACTGACTGTCTGAGCACTGGAGGACAAACAGAGACACTGGCCCATCACCCGCAGCCCTGGCGAGGGGGCGGGGCAGGAGGGGTGCGGATGCGGGGCGGCCCCGTCAATGCACGGAGCGCGGGACCCTCCCACGAGGCCTTAGGGGCCCCAGACGCTGCCCCGGGCGACCTGGGAGACGAGAAAGCCAGTCTGGGATGGAGAAGGGAGGTCCGACAGGCCGGCACCTAGCGGGGGTGGGGTGTGGGCGGGGCCGGCACCGCTCTCCCTGTTCTGGGGCTGGGTGTGTCTGTCTGGGTGGAAGTTTAAAAGGTGCCCCCACCACACCCTGGTCCATACCCTACAAAGGTCTCAACAGTCCAAGAAAATGTATAGCAGCTTCTCTTTCAGTGTCTTGGTCAGGGAAGTGGGCAAGTCACAGATTAATCCCCGATTTTGTCCTTGGGGCAAGATATTCTAATAGGCCTCCCTTCTCAAAGGTGGGAATCCCAGTATTTGGAACTGGAGGGGCCTTAGAGATCATCTGCTCAGCCCCCTCACTGTAGAGCCCACTGGTCCTTAGGGCCTAAGTGCCCAGAAAACTGCCCATCCAGTCACAGCTTGGGCCAGGAAAACCTTCAAGGGGAGTGGGAGGAGGGGAAGGGGAAGAGCCAGTGGCCCAGAGAGCACAGACCTCTTGAGTGACGTGGACCTGCTGCAACCCTTGTACTGTCAGCTGCTGCACTGGGCCTGATTTTGGTGTTTGTGGAGTGGTCTGCACGACGGATCTCTGGGGGGACACATAGCACCCCAAATCAGTGGAAGGCGCAACCACATCCCTCCTAACTGTCCTGTCACTCACTGGGCTGAGAGCAGCTAGGGGGACGAGCCCTCAAGCATGTGGAAGAGTTCCAGAATGGACTGATCTACTGATTCTCCCCACTGCCTCCTCTAATGGTTCTTTGCTAAAAAGGAAATGCAGATAGGTAGTAATCAGTTCCTCTGGGACAGAACAGGCCAATACTCACATATTCCCAGCCAAGACATACAGACAAATTATCCACTTCCTCAACTGAACAAGACAGAAAGACTGTCTGCCTCCCATCCCACTGCTCACTCATTCACTTAAGACATTCTCAGGACAGATCCCAGCATCTTGTGATAAAATGAGTAGCATCAGCTGTTGTGGGGCAATGAGAAGCAGTGGAAAGCATTTACTTAGGAATGGAGAATGGAATGGTAACGTCCAACCTTATTCTTGGGGCAGGTCATTCTAATGGACCTCAGTTATCTTGGGTTCTTTGGTCCTAACTTGCCATGTGAACTTGGGTATGTCACTGAACCTGACTGAGAACCAGAAAGGCCTAAGAAATCACCTCTAGATGAGGACCTGAGGCCCAAAGAGGCTGAAACTTGCCCAAGGTCCCACTGGGAGTCAGTAGGGGGAGGATCTGGTATCTAGTCTCAACTCCAAACCCCATGGTGGACCTCCCATTCCAAGTATTATTCAGGGTCAGTGCTAGTTGGATGCTAAAGTGGTTAAACATCCCAGACAGTTTCAGGACCCTTGGAAACAGCTCTGCCTGGATACCTCCCCTGTCAGATACCTCTTGTGTGACAGGGACGGCCTGGACACTATGCACCTGGAGCTGCTGCACGGAGCCAGCTTTGCTGGTGGAGCTGTTCCCCTGTCCTGGTGAACGCTGTTGAGAGAATGAGAGAGGGAGAGAGAGACAAAGAGAAAGAGGCATAGAAAGATATACACAGAAGGAAAGAGACAGAGAGACAAACAGAGGGAAGGAGGGGGAAGAGAAAGATGAGAGACAGAGACACAGGCAGGGAGAGAGGAGAGATGAAGGGAGGGAGATAGACACACAGAGAGAGGGAGAGAGACACAGAGGGAGGGAAAGAGACAGAGACACACAGAGGGAAGGAGAGAGAGACACAGCAGGAAAGGAGGAGAGACACAGAGAGACACAGAGGGAAAGAGGGAGAGAGACAGGGACACATGGAGGGAGAGAGGAGGGGAGAAAGAGACAGAGAGACATACACACAGAGGAGGAGGGGGGGGAGGGAGGGAGGGAGAGAGAGAGAGAGAAAGAGAGAGAGAGAGAGAGAGAGAGAGAGAGAGAGAGAGAGACACGTAAGTACAGGCTCAGGCACACACCAGGGTGGGCTGAGCAGAGGCACCAGGGTAGGCTTTTTTCTGCGACCCACTCTCAGCAATTCCCTTTAAGGCTTAGGATGAAACTGGACAGATCACAGTGGGAAGAGAACCCTTTTTGAAACAAAGTTTGCAAATGAGCCCAGAGGTCCTAAGCTTTAACTCAGTGTCCCTGCTAAGGACTGATCTCAAATCTCTCTCAGACGTTCTCTAAAGTCCAACTTGGTATTTCTTGGGCTAGCCCTTGGGACAGATTTTACCTCATGTTATCCATAACTCCCTGGTTTGGTACTGAAATGCTGGAATGGTTCAGAGGGATACTATTGGAGGGATAATTAATAAGATAGTCTCCCTGTCTTTACAGGGCTCATACTCCAAGGAATTCATGAATACTGCTTGATTCTTTTATGGGCACTGGGGGTCTGGGAGGCAGGGAGGGGTCAGCTCGGTGAAAGGCTTCCCTAGGCTGTGGAGTGATGCTCCCAAGACACTGTTGGGCTTCCTGTGGAGTTGGCCCTTGCTCTCAAATGTCTTAGCTTATGAACCCTCATGTCTCACTTGCCCCTGAATCTAAGATTGGAGAATCTCTGTAAAGACCGTGGAGTGAGGGAGACATGAAAATTTGCTTTTATCTCTCAGGGGAAGTTTTCCAAGTAGGGCTGGGAGGGGCGGGGGTTGGGGATGAGGCATCACACAGCAACCCAGGAGATAGGAGATGTAATATCTAGCCTCATAAGGTGTTGTGCTCTCCATTCTCTGAGCTTAAAAGCCCAGGCTCTGCTGAAGCTCAGTCTGGGCTAGGATGTGCTCTGTTCCCTGACAAAAATCTTTAGCTATTAACCTTAGCTAGAAGTCACTCTGACCTCATTAAATGTCAACTACAGAAGCCAGGATCTGAGAGCTAGAGGCAAGGTAAGGGAAGAGAAGTGCAGAGAAACAGCTTAAGGAGAGAAAAAGATGACAGAAATGGATGCGAGGAAGGGAAGGTCCACAGGGCTGGGAGATGCCACTTACCTCTGGGGGAGAGTGCACTTGTTGGACACTATGAACAGCTAATGAGGCCGGGCCCCCTTTGCTGGCCTGGGCTGTGCTCTGCACCACCAATCGCTGTGTGAGAAATGCTTGTGATTAGGCAGAAGCTGGTGCAGAGAGCATGACCCCATCCCAGAGATCCCAGAGGTTAGCCTTTAAGAATCAAAGCATGCTAGAATTAGAAGGAGCTTTTGACACTATCTAATCCAACCCCATAATTGTGCCAATAAGAAATCCAAGGCTCAGTGAGGGGAAAAGGCTAGGTTGAGGTCAGGATTCAAACCCTGGTTATTTGCTCTAAGTGCAATGCTTTTTTTCCCCCCTGTGCTTCTCAGAGTCTATTTCCAGTATGCTTGCCAGGTGGTCAGAAGAGCTTGGCAGCAGGATTCACTTGTATTAGGTGGGAGCTGTGGATTTTGCCTCCACAGTCCATGCTCCCCAGCCCAAGGTTACTGGAGCGGGGCTCTGCGTATGCCCAAAAGGTTTCTTAGTAATGGAGGTGTGAGGCAGGAAACAGAGCATGGCTCTTGCCATGGTTCCTGAGGCTTCCCTCTCCCTCACTCCTCCTGCACTTGCTTTAATTCAAGATGCCTTGGTCCATGGGTACAAGAGCTAATCTCTTTTCTGCAGAGTATGCAGTGGAGCCCCCAGCCTCTAGATCCAAGAGCCATAAGAATCCCAATCTCAGAAGCAGCTATTTGAGAGGCACTAGAGTATAATGGGAAGACATTCTCTAACTTTCAGAGGTTAGAGGGCTTTCTGGAGCTCAAAGAGCCTTAAGGATCATCTAGTTCTAATCTAATCATCTCAACTACAGATGAAGAAACTGAGATCAGAGAAGGGAAGGGGTCTGACCGAGGTCACACAGGAGGTAAATACTGAAGTCGGATCAGAGGCCCTGTCTTCTAACTCCTAATCCACAGGTTTTTCCACTAGGCCATGTAGCACCTCTGAGTACAGTCCAGTGACCTCTGAGGACCCTTCTAGTGCTAGACGTCATCATCCTATGAGGTTTGAGGTAACTTTCTCAAGTCCACATAGTAACTTGGGAACAGAGAATATAGAGATGTCAACTCCCAGGGACAGTGTTCTTTCCCTGACAGTGGCTGCCTCCTGAGAGGTAAAAAGCAGACTGAGCTAACAAAGCTCTTCTCAGCAGATATACCTGACCAAAAGAATAGTCAAGGGTTTGGCAGCTCTAATTTCCCTGATTAGAAATGGACTGGAACTCGGCAGGCCAGAAAAGGTTCCTATTTTTCACACTGTGTGCAGGCAATAGAGAGCTAAGTTAGTAAAGGAGGTGTCACCATCCCCCTTTAGGAATCTTTGGTTTTCATAGCCAGGGAGATAGTGGGATCCATGAGGCCCCAGAGAAGATGGTATTGCCTTCCCTTTATCCCCTGGGTGAGTCAGCCTTACCTGCTGGGGCACTTGGATGCTGGTAAGCTGCAGAGGGGACACGGCACCAGGCTTGGCCTGCACACTTGCCTGGACCAGCAACCGCTGTTGGAACAAAGCCCAGTGAGGTGAAGGGGGGCTGGCCCTGAGCCCCAAACTGTGGAGTAAGGGAAGGGGAGGATGGAAAGGGAGCTGAGCAGAATGAAGCAAAGCATCTTGATAAGAGAAGGCAAACAGATGGCTCTGGCAGATGGTGAGAGGCAGAGCTAAAGGGCAGTAGTGGAGGAGGGAGCAGTGAGAAGCCCAGTCTATACTTCTCTCCAAGATGGGGAAGACTCAAGCTCCCCAGTGGCTGAAGACAGCCTCTCTTGGTACCACGAACTTGTTGTTCTGAGAGCCAGCTATTCAATCCCCTTACCTTGGGAGCCCCATACCTGCGGTGTGGCCTGGACCTGTTGGACCACCTGTGTTGGCACTCCAGATTGGCTGGCTGTGGAGCCTGGGCTGGCTTCTGAGACGGTGTCACTGGCCCTCATAGCCCCTTCTGTAGGGAGGAAGGGGGCAGATCAGGCACACTGTGCAGCACTGTCCCTAGGATACTAGGAGTGAGAAGCCTGGGATTGTTCTAAGCTTAGTTCTAAGATCTGAGAAAGTCTCTAGAGTTAGGAAGGGGACAGAGGTATTTGGGGGTAAATGTGGGAAGAATCAGAACTCCAGTAGGTTCATACTTCCTGCTACAGATTATCTTTCCGAATGTGGCTGCGGTCACCTCCCATGCTAGCTGCATGAGTGTGGATCCTGTAGGAATGGGCTGGCTATGTGGATAACAATGCTGTCTAGGAGCTCTAAGGCTTAGCTCCTGTCCATTCCATCCATCCACTCTTCTACCTAGCTTCATTCCCAGGGGAAAGCCTTAGACATGGAAGAGGTATTCTAAAGTCCAGTGAGACATAGGCAAAGAGAAAGGGAAGGCAAGAGAGAACTAGAACACTGAGGGCCTCATGAGGCAAATCCATGGGTATGGCTCTGCAGGAAAACAGGAGCCCAAGGCTCAAACTCCAATGCTTTTCTTTTCTCCCTGACCCTAGCCCCCTCTGACCTTTCCTTTGAACCAGGATGGCTTCCTTAGGAAGAACAAGAGAAGTTCTGAATCCAAGAGGTGGAAGGGATGAGCTTTAGAGGTTAGTTAGTCTAACCTCTGAGCAAGAACCTTCTTGACAAGGAATGACAAAGAATCACCCAGTCTCCATCTGAAAAACCTCGGGTGATAGGAACTTCCTGAAAAGTCAATTTTACTTTTCGACAATTGTTAGTAAGTTTTCTGGACATCCTAAGTTTTTCCCTTTCCTACAGCTAAAATAAGCCCCTGCAACTTCCATCTAGGACTTCCCCTCTTAATTATGCTGCTCAGGGCCAAGCAGAACAAGGCTATTCCTTCTTCCATACAACCAATCTTCAAATGTTGGAATATAAGCTATCAGGTCCCTATTCGCTCTTCCTTTTTCTAGGTTAAATAAGTATTTTCAGCCCCTACAACCGATTCTCCTATAGTATAGTCTCCAGTCTTCTCGATGTCCTCCTCCTCAATGCTCCATGCATTTCTCACTCTTATTTACCCCTGGCTAGACTAATAGGAATTTCTACGTCATCTGCTCCACAGACACCATAGAAAGGCAGGGGAAACCATCCTTGTCCAAGGAGGAAAACAAAAGCTTGGTTGTGGAATTTTTCTCTGACTAGGATGGAGATTTGGGAGATCCTGCCCTCAAGCCTGTGCCTTTAATACTTCTTCTATTCGTACTTCTAAAGCACATTAGCACAATTTGCTAATGATTCTCACAATATGCCCACCAGGATACTCTAGGGACCAGCTTATCTATTTTGCAGGTAAAAACAAAGAAACAGTTTCAGGAGGCAGTAGAAGTCTGGGATACTGCCCCCCTTCAAATCCCTTAGTTTAGGCTGCCTCCCTCCCTGCCTCCCTCCTTTCCATTCATTCACACCCAGTTCCCTCCTACTTTTTATGGTCCTTCAGTAGGCAGAGTGTGCAACTCACCACAAGGGGATGGGGGAAGGGGGTTACTCACGCTGGCATGGAGCTGTGAAGAGGCAATCATAGAACATGATGCAGCCCAGGGGTGGCCTGCCTGGCCAGCTCCTGGTCACGCCTCTCTGCAGGAGCAGGTGGGAACAAGGGCAGCTTTTATACCAGCAACCTTGGTGAACTAATCCCCTTGAGTTTGCTCCAAAGCTCCTTGGGTTCTCTTTGAATAAACATCCCCCTCATAGTAGGTACAAAACAAGGAGGGGCCTTTGCAGCATGCTGAGAGGTCAGTACCTGGGCTGGGGAGATGCTATCAAGAAGGAGGTCAAGTTTCATGCACATCTCTCTGAGGTGATGAGCAGGAGGAGGGGCTATTTTTTTCCCCCAAAGAGAACAAATCCTCAGCATCTCCTCCCTTCTCCCTCCAGCCCTCTGCATGAGTTCTGTGGGATCCTAGCCCCTTGAAAGATATCTGTCTCCACACGTTGGTGGCATTTTGGGTAATGTTTCAGGGAAATCTGCTAATTTTCTGAATTTAGGTGCCTCTTTGCAAGGCTTGGAGGGCAAGAACTGGATGAGGGGTGGGATGGGGGTGTCATTTTGCCTTGAGGTAAACCGAAGATGAAAGCATTCCATTTTCCCTGTGTAGGAGCATTGAGCAGGAATAAAAGGGCCAAATGAACCCGCTGAAAGGATGGTGAGGCTCAGTAGATCACTTCCTGATCACCTTCCCCTGAGAGATGGGATGAAAGTGCCCATCAACAGAGGGCCCATGGTATCACCCACAGCTGAAGTCTCTTCAGAGGCTGTTTAAAAGCCCAGGACCTTCAGACTTGCCCTTCTGCCTTCAGGTATGATTGAGCCCTTTGAAGACAATGCCCTAGGAAGCTGTTGCAAGCTGGGTCCTGGCCAATTAAGTACAGTCTAGATACCAAGATAGTTTGCATGCTGATCTGCTTAGAAAGAGAGCAAACACCTTTGCTGCTCAGTATTGGGGAAGGGGGATAGTCCTCAAGGGATAATGATGGTAGGCAATGCTTACTGAATAATTCCGGCAGCCATAGTCCTCAGGATAGCCTACAAAGCCATCAATTTCCGGATTGAGTTTAACTGCTTTCTCTTGGATTTTATTTGGGCCTCCTCTGGCATGCTTGTGGGGCCTCAAGGGAAGAGGCATTTAATGACTCCAGCCCAACTGGTAAGGCTGGGAGCAACCTGAGAAAGCACTGTGCCACGTGATGCTCCCAACACACCTCGGTGTATGGGTAACCTAAGCTGGAACGCTGTGTCCCCAGTCAAAGGGATGGGACATCAACTAAGCTGTAAACACTGAGCTTTGGGAATGGAGGTACTGAGAGGGATAGCGCTTTGACTCGGTTCAGTGTCAAGCTTCCTGTCTCACAGTTCACTGCCAGGCTAGAGGCATCTCTGGCTGATGCCTGAAGAGGTCCAAGAGGGAGTGCTGGGCAAGACCCAAAGTTAACCCTCAGTGTTTCTAATTGAGGCAAAGCATAGGAAGAGGAACATTCACTGCTACCAGGCTAACATAGAGTCCTTAGGCCTGGGCTGAGGCTCTAATTGGTTTGGTTGGTTTTCTATCAGTACTAAGAACCCCATGAGAAGTCAGCACCTGGTAAGTGAGCTTCATAATAACTTTAGGCTTTTTGTTTTGTACAAATGTGCATGTGCCCCAATGGCATCTGTGGATCTGTGCTTGCAGGGATGCCTCTGTGTGTGTGTGTGTGTGTGTGTGTGTGTGTGTGTGTGTGTGTGCATGCGCGTGCTCATGTTCATGTGCATCTGTGACCATGGCTATGTGACTGCATCCTCCTGTGTTTTGATGGTTGCGTGACTATATATGGATAGTCTGATTGTCTTTGCTTGAATCATGGAGGTGGGTGGGGGTAGGCAGGTATTTCTCCTCAGCCTCCTGACCTACCATCCCCTCCTCAGGTACATCTCTCTCTACGGGCATTCACATCTGTGCTCCAACTTCCTTATGTGGCAAGGCTGTCCTATGGAAGAAGGATCAGACTTATCCTGCTTGGCCTCAGGGGTCAGAACAAGGAACAGTCTCTTGAGTCTAGCCAAATCAAAAGAAAGACTGAACTAGTGATTACAGCTGTTCAAAAGTAGAGTATTTTGCCTTAGGAAGTAGTGAGTTCCTTGTAACTGGAAGACTTCAAGAAGTGGAGGCTACATGATCCTTTGTCCCTTCAGATACTGGGTGAACTATATGATTCTGAGGCCCACTCTACTCTCTCTGGGTAGGGTCTGTCTATAGCTGTGTATGGATGGATGTATACAGAGATTTGTAAGAAAGGACCTCTCCCAGGAGCCCTCAAGTCTTGAAGTTAATAGCCAGAGTGGTTGGTGTCAACATGGTGGAGTGCAATGAATTCTCTCTCACTCGATCAGTGGTCTTCAGCTTTCCCATGGATGTGCTGTGGGGTCCCAAGTCAGCTGGACCTCAGGTGCCTTATCTGAATATAAGGAGTGACTCTTTCAGTGAGGGAAGGTTGTGAAGGTCAATTAGATTTCCAATTAAAGTATTTGACTTTCTTAGGGAAAGGGATCCTTTATAGACAGGGGGCAGGATGTTGAGGGCCCTTGCTTCCTTTGCTGGGGGTATATATAGTGTTAGACTAGTCCAGAAATCAGGGCTTGACTCTGGGCCATATAGTTCAATGCAGACTCTGTGATGTTACCAACGTAGGGATCAGATACTCCCACTGGGGAGCTGGTTTTGGGGGAAAAAAAGGTTCCTGGAAATGGAGCTGTTCTTGGTTCCTAATTAAAATTCCCATTGCTCATAGGACCTAGGCAGCCTCCTGGCTCCCAGCCTAAGTGTGTGTGTAGCTTTCACAGAAGCCAGGTGAGCCAGAAATCATAAAGGTCTGAGGTTTTCAGCCCAGCTCAGCCCCTGATATCCGATATATTCTGAGCCCTGGGCCATTGCTTTTTAAACCCATGTTTTCTCTCTGTGGGGGGCTAATTTTTGATGCAGCTCACACAGAGATAAGGGGAAAAAAGACCAGGTGTCTGGGGAAATAGGCACAGAAGACATCTGTAGGACTCAGAAATACCCATAGGTCCACCTTCCCTTTCACTCTGAGAAACACCATGGAAAACAGATAAGGGACATTCTCCAACAAGCTGGAGATTTTGGGGGGAGGAGGTGGAGTAGGGGGATGTTGTGCTTTACAGAGAGGTAGATTTCAGTTAAATATAAAGAAAAACTTCCTACAAACCAGAACTTTCCAGATACCATGACCACCCCATATAATCTCTTGTGATCCTAGCAAGGACATTCATACTTTGCCCCCATACAGAAACAGATTTCCAAGACAACCCAAAACAAAAGAAATAACCATTAGATGCAAATTGTCTGACATGCCATCTTGGTCCACTGCCTTATTTCTCTGCAGCTCTCGGTATCGAAGTTTGTAAAAGTGAGAAGAAAGCATCATTCGGTACAGTCTTAGCACTGACAAGTTGGTACCAAAGGACTACTTTCTTTCTTCCTGAGGAACTAGGGGACCCAGAATGCACATCCCATCCTCAGCTGGGCATCCAGAGTCTCTGGGCACAAAACCCATTGTCATCTACGGTATCCTTCCTCCCTCCTGCTCAGATTTCTTTTAAAAGTTCGGCTGCCTCTGAGGACAGAGATTTATGAATTCAAAGTATTGTTCCCCACTGTGAGTAATTTGATATTTGCCCAGTATCACCTTTAAAGTTACCTCCAGGGCAGTTTGGCTGGGGACAGGATTCTGTTGTTAGTCTAGTCAGCTTTTCATTTTTCTCTCCAACTTGCCTCCTGTATGTGTGTTCCAGGTTTCTCTCCAGAGAACCAGTGCCAGGGGGGCCCTCCCTTCCCTGCTGTGATCCCTGGATAATTTCTAATTGCTTCTGGCCATGGAATAGACCTAGACAGTTCTTAGCCTACAGGGTCTGGCAGTCCCTGAGCCTAAGCCGATCTCCTCTGGTAAGGTACCTGAGGGTGCCCCTGTGGAAACGTTTTGTGCTAAATGAACAACTTGAATAGTTAGGACCAATGTACTTCAAAGCCCTTTTCATTCCTTTAGAAGGCTGGCAAGTAGATATTTTTGTCCCAGTGAAGGCCCATGAGACTGACAAAATGAAAACAATTCGGAGAAAGAAAAGGAGAATTGAAGGAAAGGTAGTTTTGGGTGCACGTATCTGCTCTACTCCTTTGCTCCACCAATTTCATCAAGTGATAAAGTTGAAAAAGATCCTAAAGGCTGGTGGGTCATTTAACTCAACTGAGGCCTCCTCTACATTGCCTAGTAAACAGCCATCCATCCTTCCTCATCACACACTGAAGCACCTATTTCATCTCTAGGTGGCTCCAATTGTAAAGAAGGTTTTCCTGAGACTGAGTTGAAATGTCCCTCGGTAACTTTCACACCCTATCCCACCCCCCAATTAATCCTAGTTGTAAATCTGACTGATCCTTCATTCAGTCTGCAAAGATATGAAGATGGTAATCCCAGGATTCCCTTAAATCTTCTCTTTTCTAGGTCAAATATCTTCAGTTCCTCTAACCAACCCTTGGCCAGCATGGTTAAGCTCTCACCATTATAGTAACTGTCCTCTGGACCTATTCTTATTCATCCCTGCCTGTAGATGTGGTCTAACCAGGGAAAAGGACAGTAGCATCATCTTATTTCTCTTCTTAGACGCTGCTCTGCCTGCTAATGCACCCATGTTGCAAGTGTATCTTTTGGCTAAATCAATGTGGATTTACATGGAGCTTAGAATCACTAAGATTTCCACATCTACTTTCTGGGTTTTTTTTTTTTTGCTGCTTTTTGGAAGGGGGAAGGCAGGGTTAATTGGGGTTAAGTGACTTGCCCAAGATCACACGGCTAGTAAGTGTTAAGTGTCTGAGGCCAGATTTGAACTCAGGTCCTCCTCACTCCAGGGCCGGTGCTCTATTCACTGCTCCTACATCTACTTTCTAATGGTCTCCGTGATCACTTATGTTGTTGATTTTTGAAAAAACAAAAACAATCCACACGTAGCACTTTCTCCCGTATTAGATCCAGCCTACCTACAGTCTCAGTTCAAATTATCTCCCATATTCACTACCCCTCTCACCTGGCAGTTATCAGCACGCACAAGAAGCACGCCATTTAGACCCTCATCTTAGACAATGATAAAAAAAATACCTAATAAAAATAAAAAAATAAAAAGCCAATTTTCACAGAGGGCTAAACTGAGCAATGTAACAGCATCCTGTGGTGGGCTGAACTCAGTAACACCTTCAGTGACTGCAAGCTCACCCTGCTTGGCCACACCTGAATCTGGGGTATACCCAATCAAAACCGACCTAGATGGCAAAAGGAACGACACCCCATGAAGCAGACCTCTTTCTCTAAGTCTGCATCCTAAGTAATAACTCCCCCCCTGGCTGGGACTCACTCTCCCCGTCTTACAAGATTCTCCTGATGTTCATCTTTATCTGTGTGGATGAACTCCAAACGAGGGAGTCTGTTAAAGTCATGTGATTTAGATGTCTTCTGGGAAGTTTATGGTGCCTGGGGGTCAAAGCGGGGCCTGGGTCAGAGAATTTTAGGGCTCTAGACCCACTGACTGGCTCACAGCTCTGCTCCAGAACCTCCTAGAAAATGGCAGCTTCTCTCTGTGTAAAGGCAGGTGTTGCTGCTCTGGGCCATCTCTTTTAGGGGCGTTAAAAGGAAAATGAAACTGTTATTTGTAATTACACTTTGAGGATCCACAGTCTCATCACTGTGGCTAATTCCTTGACTCCTCCCGCATGCATTTTGTCATAGACATCTAGAGTTGGGAGGATCACCAGGAATTATCTAGTTTAACCCTTACCCAAAGCAAAAATCCCTGTTAAAATAAACCTGACAAACGGTTATCTAACCTTGACCTCAAGCAAGGACATATTCCATTCCACTGTAAAGCTCTAATCATTAGGAAATTTCTGCCCACTAATGAATCAAATTCTGCCTCCTTGTAGCTTCTATTCACTGGTCTTAGCTCTATTTTTTGGAGCTGGTTAGGACATATGTAATCCCTCTTCTGAATAAGAACTCTTCGAACATTTGAGGACAGTAATAATGCCCATCCTAAGCCTTCTCTTGTTTAGGCAGGCTTTATGAGTTGTTGTGGCTAAAAAAAATCATAACCTGACAGCCAATCCCCTGAAGAGATCCTCCAGCCTTCAATAAAAGCCAGGGAGTGTGTCACCAGACTCATACTTGATATTATTCCAGCTTGGGAAAACTCTTAAGTTTTATGTAGGCGCAGTCTGCTGGCATAGCCTTTGAAAGACTAAGATCATCTCCCTATCAGAAGGAGCTATCAGAGTAGGTCTATTACAAATGGCACTATTATTATGATCACTTAATAACAACTAAACAAAAACAATTATCAGAAATAATAAAATTAATAATAGCAGCTAGCATTTATATAGCACTTTAAGGTTTGCAAAGCACTTCACATGTTATTTCATTTGCTCATCATAACACCTTTGGGAAGGAGACGATATCATTAACCTCATTTTACAAGTGAGAACACTGAGGCACAGAGAGGTTCATTGACTTGCCAGTGTGGGTCTGGACAGATTCCAAGCCTGGCACTCTCTCCACTGTGCCACCTAGCTGCCCCTAACCCTTCAAACTAAATCACAGATTATGGGGCATTAGAACCAGGTACCTTTAACCTATGGAACCTTGAAACTTTTGTTATGCTCAAAGCTAATGCTTAATCCCAAAGGGTTTTCATAGGCAGGATGTTCGGAGATGCTCCAAGGACAACCGTCTCATGTAAGGACTAGAAGACATGATCTTTGTTTCTTGTACTCACCCGAGACCGTCACCACGATAAACTGCTGTGGGGCCGGGGCTGGGGCAGGCTGGCCACTGGGCTGTGACTGTGCTGGGGGGGCTGGGATCTCAGTCACATACTGTTTCTGGCTGGCAGGTTGGGGCTGTGGGCTCTGCAGTTCACTAACATATTGTGGCTGGGAGGTGGCGGCAGCAGGTGGCGGTGGCGGCGGTGGTGGTGGCTGAGGGGCCGCTGATGGTGGTGGTGGCTGGGGTTGAGCCTGTGGAGGGGCTTGTTGAGGCTGTGGTGGTTGCGGGGCCGCCTGAAGCTCAGTAACGTACGCCTGTGTTGCCATGCCAACAGTGGGGAAAATGATAATAAATAAGGCTTTTTTTTGCTTCCTTGGGAAGAGGAAAAAAACAAAAGAAGGAAAAACAAGAATTAATCCACAGCAGAGCAAATCAGGGACATCATATAGCTCCCAGAGGTCATTTGGGTTTGCCACTAACTTAATTAGACCCCATGGCCCATAACCAATTAGAGTCCATTATAGCATGGGTACATGGTGGGGACCATGGGTGAATTCATTATCAGAACTAGACTGGGAACCAATTCTTCGAAGGTCCCTAAGGCCAGTCCCTTATTAACTGGGGCTCCAGTCAGCCTTTCTCCACCATTCAAATGCTGGTAAAGTGCCCACATTTGTATCCAGCCTTGCCCTTCTGGGTCTATGGCCGCTGTTTGCCCTAGGAGGCCTGGGTAGTCTATGCTCCACCACCTCTGAGCCCTCGATGGCAAACAAATGTCCAATGAAATCCTGCTGTCCTCACTTTCTACACTGGACCAAGAGGTCCCCACCACCCCATCTCCCCACAGCAAGCTGCGTTTCTAAAAAAAGAGCTAAGACAGTTCCACAGTCAACTAGTGTCCTCTTCCCTTGGATCCTGGGAACACCTGTTGCAACCCTAGTTTATTCTTATTTCCAGATGACCTCAGGTAGGGAAAAGAATCCCTTCAACCCCAGAGCATGCTAGCTGTATAAGTGCATGGAGTCATAGCCCCGGAGATGAAAGGATCCTTGGAGGACCTCATTTTACAGTCGGGGAGGCTGGGAAAAAGTGTCCATGCTGGGCTTGAATAACAGCCTCTGAGCTCGGAGCCAGTGAGCACTCCTTCCCCTGCATCAGGCTGCCTTCTAAGGCATTTGACATCAAGGGGGATTGGAAGGGCCAAAGAGAATATTTAAAATCTCTCTTCCCTAGTAAAATTTGATTAACAAAAATGCTCAGTTATTAGCAATTAGATGTGAGACCATTTCTAAGAGATCATGGTTCCTAATGGCTAGAGGAGAAACCTCCTCCCAGATCTGAGAATTGCTCTGGACCCTTCCCATAGAGCCTCTGGCATGGCTACAAAGCCACTGCCCTTCTAGAACCTCCAGTTTTCCCATTTGCTGAACAGGCATGATTTTGTACTGAGGCTACATTAGGGATATTGGTCTGGGTCAGGGAAATGCATGAAGTGTAGTAATTCAGGGGCATTTAGTCAAGAGCTCCATTCTAGTCTAGCTTTTCCTCAAAGGAGAAAGACATGCCACCTCTAGGCATGGTGGGTGGTGGGGAGAACGAGGCAGCACCTCTTACTAGCAGTAGCCTCTGCCACAAAATGAGTTCTTCCATCCTGACCCTGCCATTTGTCTCCTGAAATGAGAACACTGTCCACCCCTGCCTTCCCAGCAGTTGCTTAGGCCAGGTCAAGTCTCCCTGACTCTTAGCCACCCAGAATCACAGGATTAGAAACAGAAGTCTTGGGGTTAATTCCTAGTTCTGACATTGAAGTTCACAGGGTGGGCTTTTGGGCAGCTCATTGTAGTTAATTTTCCCCCTCTGTAACAAAGAGAAAATAATTCCTTGGTTGCCCTATCTCAGCAGAGTTCCCAAGCCTAGAGGATACTAGGACAAAAGAACACTTATGAATCATCATGAACCAGAAAGACAGCAGAGGATGTCAATGAACTATTTTGTCTTAACCTGGTTAACAGGCACTTTTCTTTGGCCTCCATTTCCCCAAGTCTGAAATGAGACTTGCCAATTTCAAGGAATCACTAAGACAAGTCTACATGGTTACTCTGACATCCTTGACCTTCCAGCCAAGGAGAACAAATCTGATTGTTGGAAAACTTTTCACTGATAGCTGCTGGACCCTGGCTCTTTTCCAAGAAGAGAGTGATCAGTCATCTTGGTGTCCACTTCCTGGTCCACAAGTGGCCACAAGTGCTTTTACCACTGAGTTCAATGGTAAAAGCAGATAGGGAGGCTCCTGTACCCTAATGAGTACTCTTCCTGTGGGATCAGTTATGAACCAGAAGATAGTATAGGGTTGAACACACTGTGTGTGTGTGATTGTATGTGTGTTGGGGGGGCACGCCTAGCTCTTCCAGCTTGACTTTTCTATTCAGTAGCTAAAAGTGCTTTCCAATTTCATTCTGCTTCTCCCGTGGAAAGGTCATCTGAAATTCTGTTTCTTCCTGTATATAAGATAATACCCTGTCACCCTTATCATTCTGAATGTGGTGGGGAACGGGGAGAGGTTTGGTTACAGTGCAGATAAGACACTGGGCTGAAAGGGAAAGAAAGAAAAAGTTCACCCTCCCAAATCAGACCCCAGTCTGCAGAAAGGCCATTAATTTGATCTTGCCGTTGCAAGGGATAGAGTTGGTCACATCTGTTCCATCTTGTCTTTGGCTAAGAGCTGCCTATTTCCTACAATCCACTTGTGTTTCCAGAGGGCCTAGACTTCAGGCTCTTTCTAGGAACCCTGAAGAGATCAGCCCTGTTAAGCCACCACCTTTCCCTTTCTCATTTTTTCCTGACAAGGTATCCCTGTGCCTCTTAGGGCTGTTCACAATGAGCTCCTCCGGTCTCTGTTCATCAGCCAGTCCCTGTCTGAGGAAACAGCAGGGCCCGAAAGCCCACGGAGGTGTTTACTGCAGTTTTTCTTCCCAGCCCAGAGGTTGGGAAAAGCATGCGGAGAATCTGGTCTTAGAAATGAAAGTGAGTCTAAATGTTACTTAGGCCAACATGCCTCCAAACTGAGGCCCTCTTCTACAGCATCAACGCCAAAGATCTGTGATCAGGTTCTCACCCTTACCAGAGGCATTCTGTTGTTTGCTATAGTAGCCACCCTTTGATGCTGGTCCTGCCTCCTGGAGCAACATAGGACAAAGCCATTTCCTCTTTGACATGACCTGACCTTTCAGGTTTTTTTTAAATTACATTTTCCCTTGGCTTTCTCTGTTCTTGATTAAAGATTCCACTTCTTTCAATTCTGTCTCATGTGGTATAGTTTCTAGACCTTTTCCTATGCAGCTGCCTTCTTCTGAAGCTCTATAATTGGTCATGATCCCTCTCAAAATGTAGCCCCAAAAGAAGGCAGTACTTGAGACGCAGTCAGAGTCCATCAAGATCTCTAAAGCTGTAGGCAGAAAAAATCAACTTCTCTTCTCCAAGGGTTCATTCAGACTCTTGGGACTGTCTACAGAATTCAGGAAAGGTATATTCAAGTCATGTGGCCTGTTTCTTAACAATTTACTTCAAACACTCAAGCATCTATAATGAATAAGGCTATGGAGATATAAAGACACACAAAACAGTCCCTGACTTTCAGGAGCCTACATTCTATTGGAATGATATTGTATGTACAAAAATAAGTATGATGAAAAGTAATCAGAGAGGGAAGGAGTATTAACACCTGGGGGAGCTGGGAGGAGAGAAAATGGGCTGGTACAGAGGAGATACGAGCTCAGTGGAGCCTCAATGACTCTGATTGGTACTGATGCGGAAAGAATGTATTCATTTCAGGAATCTGGGGTCCAAGCATTCTGGATAACTTGTGCAAGTGCAGAGACACAAGAGGCAGGTAACAGGCATGCTGAGCTTGGGGAGGAGAGAGGAGCCTGATTTGGCTGGAATGTCAAGTTAATAAAGTGCAGAGGTTAGAAAGGTAGGTAGGCACTACCCAGGATTGGAAGTTTGTACTGTATCTTAGAGGCAGTGGGGAACATGAGAGGTTTCTGAGGGAAGGACTGAAAGCAAAAACTGAGCCTTAGGAAGATTTAAGCAGACAGATAAAGATGTGTCAGAAAAGGGAGGGAGTAAATAAGGGAAACCAGCTCTGAGGCTGTTATAATACAGTGGTTCTCAACCTTCCTAATGCCATGACCCTTTAATACTTGTATGTAGGCGTATCTGCATGTGGGCGGGCCCCACCTGGAGACTGACAGAGGAGAGTGTCTTGGTCCCTAAGACCATTGGAAATAAGTGTTTTCCAACAGTCTTAGGTGACCCCTGTGACCCCTGTGAAAGGGTCGTTTGACCCCCAAAGGGGTTGTGACCCACAGGTTGAGAACCGCTATTATAACAGTCCAGCTGAGATGATGCAGGCCTGATCTAGGGCAGAAGTCCTATCTCTGCTATATTATTTACATGTTCCCCCTGTTAGAATGCGCACTCCTGGAGGGCAGGCACTTCCCCCTCTTTCTTTGTATCCCTAGTAGTTGGCATCGTTTGTGGCACACAGGAGGTGCTTAATAAATGCTTGTTTGACTGACTGGCTAGGGAGAAAGAATAGCTGGGAGATATTGTGGAGGCGGAAATGACTGGATATGGGGAATGGGAAGGGAAGAGGCAAGCATGACTCCTTAGTTTATGAACTTGGATGAATAACAATAGGATAGAGCCTTCAATGGAAGTTTGGAGGGGTGGGTTTTAGGGGAAGATGAGTTCTGTTTTAGAGATACCTAAGGGATACTCTGGTAATGTCTAGCAGCAGCCAGTGCTATGGGCCTGGGCTAAGGAGAGAGCTTAGAGCAATGCATACAGATGGAGTCATCTGCCCAGAAATGAAACATGGCGCAGTGAATAGAGCACTGGACCTGGAGTTGGGAGGACCTGAGTTCAAATCCGGCCTGAGACACTTAACACTTACCCGTAAGATGACAAAACAGGAAAATGACAAATGCTGGAAAGGATGTGGAAAAATTGGAACACTAATACATTGTCGGTGGAGCTGTGAACTGATACAACCATTCTGGAGAGCAATCTGGAACTATGCCCAAAGGGCTATAAATAA
>CM053580.1:529971810-530023928 GCA_028627135.1 Pseudochirops cupreus
GGGGATGGGTGGTGAGGGAGGAGGAGAAAGAATCTGGAATCTGGAGTTCCATAATCAAATGTTATGAATGTGTATCTATCTATCTATCTTTGTATGTATATCTATCTATCTATCTATCTATCTATCTATCTATCTATCTATATATACAATTATTATTATTATTATTGACTACACCCAACTGGAACTTGAGATACACAGGCACTGCAGTTGGGAGATCCATCCTGCCCTACCAAAAAGTGACATAGGAGAGAACAGACTGGGGGAGGGGGGAAACACTGGGATGGCTGTCTTGGGGTGGTGGGTGGGGGAAAGACGGGGAGAAAATATGTAACTCAAAAAAAAATTTAATAAAATAAACAATCACATAAAAAAAAATAAAGAGTGATCCTATGATAGGGCTGGTACATCAAAGCAACGAGAATTTGGGCTCAGTAATATAGATGGAATAAACCTTAAAGGAAGAGTCTTCTGAGTAATGGTGGAAGAAGGAGGGTCTGAAAGTGGCAGTGAGGAGCAAAGAGTGTGAGAACTCATCCTCCTAGACCAGTGTACTGGGGAACATGAGAGAAGGAGCAGCTAATACTGGAGAGGGTCACCAGGATAATGTTTTCTGAAGGGAGCTCAACAAGATGGAAAGAAGTTGGAGAGATTAAAATGAAAGGAAGTGTGTAAATGTTGACAGAGTGGGAGGTCACTGACTTAACCTAATGTGCCACTATTGTCAAAAAGGCTAAGAAAATGTAGAGCATCATCAAGAAAGATTTTTAAAAAATAAAAACTTACTTCTTTCTTTATAAAAAATGTGGTGTATCCATAACTCAAACTCTGTTGCCCTACCTCTAGGGAGACTAATGGGACTAGAGAATGCTCAGAGCATAACAAAAAACCAGAGTCCTAGCAGGTAGAGAATTGACCAATGCCTGAGGACAGTGACTATAGAAACAAGGACTCTTTAGTCTACAAAGGCAAAGGCCGAGCTCAGGGGACTATAATAAGAACCATGACAGGTGTGAGTGGGGAGTCATGGATTTGGTTATAGAATTCTTTGAAACTTTAACAAGGTGAACTCAGCACCAAAAAGGAGCCTTTCCTTACAAAGGTGGGAAATATCTTTATGAGCCTAGGGGCCCCTTGAAAGGGGTTCTGACAGGAACAGAAAGGGTTTGTCTGCATCTGTGCTAGGCAGAAAAGGCTAAGGAGAGAAGCTGGGACACACAAGACTTTAAAGTTTCATTACTGAGAACAACCTTGGATCACTTCTTTGGGCCTACTGGGCACAGCAATCTTTGGAAGGCCCATGGGTTCAATTCAGTGTGCTCTCTCTCTCTCTCTCTCTCTCTTTCTCTCTCTCTCTCTCTCTCTCTCTCTCTCTCTCTAAGTGGTGATGGGCCAGAAGAGGAATGGATAGGGCAATATAGGGAGTTTGTGGTCTTCTCAATTCTGATTCAAATTGCTCTCTCAAGGAGATTAGAATCATAGCCAGGGCCACTGGTGGATTATAAGAAGGGGAAGGGGGAGGGAAAGGGAAAGGAATAAACATTTATATAGCACCTATTATGTGCCAGGCACTGTGCTAAAAGCTTCACAAACTTATCTTATTTGATATGATGGATTTTAGTATGGGTAGAACAAATGTTTTGGCATTCCTTGAGCATGGAGAAAAAGCATTCTCTTGGAGTTAGCCTTCAGTCTCACAGAAGTGAGATATCATGAGCCCACATACAGGAAGGCTCTGTTCCTCTAACCACTTAAAGGATAGGTCCACCATCTGTCTCTGTCATGGAACAGGCCACATTCTGACAGTTCCTGGGAGCCTGGTCAGTTTGTCTGGAACACAGAGAACAGAGAACAAGCATGGCTGTTTTTAGAGGAAGATGAATCAGGCTTTCCAAGCCATGTTGGCTGGACCAGGAATCTGGCCTTCAGACAATCCCAGTCTTACAGGAAATTAGCCTCAATGATTTGGGTTATTTCTCAAGTGCACTGACCCCAAAAGGTTTTTAGATCTTTCATCCATCCCTTGCTTCCCTTTGGAAACAAGAGTTTGAAGGACATCAGGACCAAGAAAAGGGTCAATGAGTTAGGGCTAAGTGGAGGCAGAAAGTGGGAGAGAAGTATCCATTACTCTAATAACTCCTCCACCTGGAAAAATTCAAGTGATTACTATGAGCATAATAGTTGGGAAGATTTGGTCTAGCAAAGGAGAATTTAGGTCTACTTTGCCTAGGCTCAACTTTAGCAAAGACAGGCACATGGTGAACACTATTTAAAAGCTCCCCTGTTTCTTTAACAGAAAATCTTATGGATGAATTTTTACAGGTGTTATTTTGGAGCTAATTTTTTTTGTGGACAGCAGCTCCAGGGACCCAACCAAGTTAAGCCTCTCTCAGTCTTAATCTGAACCAAATGGCATTTAGGAAGTGTTTGGGGTCCTTCTGAGCAAGGCAGTCAACTCCCAGAAGGGATTGGTGACTACCTGACTTGATGTCAATAACTCCTTATCTGGGTAACTGGCACTTAGACTTATGTTGCTGGGTTGGATAAAAGCTTCCATTGGTAGGTGCCTGAGGCAGCTGGTGCCAAAATAGCTCTAGAATGCTGACCAGGAGGAGCTCAGTGAAAATCTGGTCTCAGATACTTAGTATCTTGACCCTGCTTGCCTCAGTTTCCTCATCTGTAAAATGAGCTGGAGAAGGAAATGGCAAACCACTCTAGTATCTTTGCCAAGAAAACCCTAAATGGGATCACAAAAGAGTCGCACTGAACTAATCAACAACAACAACAAAAAAGGTCGGTCCCTAGGTGAGGGCTCTGGAGAAAGCCACTTACTATTCCTATAAGGCAGTGTTTTGGAGGAATGCCAACTGTATGAGTTGACATCCTTGGGAGGGCCTGGTTTGGCTCTGCCCTGCCTCTTCCTCCTCCTACACAGGAATCAGGGTGGTTCAAAGGAAAGGGGTGGGGATGCCAGTTCTAGAATGGGACATTGCTGGACAGGCCCTACCAGTGTTTTCCTGAGTGGCTTTGCTTTTGTTACCAACTCAAGAATGCATTTTGCATACAACAGTACAGTATAGACAGGTCTTGCTCCTTCTTCACTCAAGCAAGTTGTTTAGCATCTTGGGAACCAAAATATAGGGAGGAAAAACCCCTATTTTCCAAGGGTAGAGGAAGGAATTAAGAGAACTAATATACTTCCTATTCAGAAAGCTAAAGGGAATTTCCACATCCATTATTAGGCAATATTCGTAGATGTGCTCTGTTCTAGAAGGAGTTCTGTGATCTGCCTTGATCAGATCATGTATCTGGAGTGACTGTATTCAGTTCTGGGTGGCATATGACATAAAAAGTAGAATGTAAGCCTTCTGAAGACAGACACTATTTAGTTCTTTTCTTTGTAACTTTAGCCCTTAACAAGTACTTTGTGCCTAGCAGGGGATCAATTAATTTTTGCTGAATTGAAAAACACTGACAAACTAGAATGTATCCTAAAAAGACTAAGATTAGGTGAAGGAAATGAGAATGCTGAGCCTAGAGATAAAAGACCCAGGGATAAGCAGGTTATCTTCAAGGATCTGAAGAAGACACAAAAGAGAACCACCACAGAATGGAGAATTGGAAGGCGCCTCATTCTACTTGGCTTCAGTGGACAGAACTGGAAACAACAGTGGGAGGTAGCAGAAAAGCTCCATAACCTAACAATTGGAGCTTTTCAACCGTAGATTGGGCTGCTCTGGGAGGAATCATTGTAGAGGCCTTAAAGCAGAGGCTGACTGACTGACTATTTATTGTAGATGTTGTAAAGGATGCCTGTACAGACCCAGGATGGCTAGATGGCTTCTGAGCCCAACACTTAAGATTCTCTGGACAAACTTTCAAGTCTTATTGGACTAAGTGCCAGTTTTCTGTTCTCCCTTGCATATCACACACACACTTTGCATATCACACACATACCTTAACTCTCACTCCAACCCTTTAAAATCAATCAATCAAACTATCACCTGTAATTTTACCTTAGACTGCTGCTTTCCTAAATTTAAAAAGAAAAAAATGCAAACACTAAAATTCTAAGGATTTGCTAATGATAATATTGGCTTTACCTAGGTCAAGAGAAGTTTAAAAGTTTGTTGACTGAATTGGTAAGGCTATGATGAACTCAAAATATAGTACTTGCTAATGCTGCAAATTCAGGATTCAGGGCTTGAGTCTACTCTAGACTTTCAAGAAATGATAAGGTCTCTTTGGTCTTTTGGTTGTCCTACATGTGAATACATTTCCCATTTAATCATCATCTAATAGGTTCATCTTTTGTTCAAGACAGGGCCACCTTATATCAAGTACATTTATTTCCTTTTTAAAGGTTACTTTTATAAAGCTTAGATGCCAAACTTGAATTCTGTTTGGGGAAAAAAAATTGGACAGACTGAAACTAACAAGGTTTTAGTCAGGTCTTGTTTAATGAAAAAGGATTTTAATTTTTTTATAAGACAGAAAGAGCAAGCTGGAGATTTACAACTCACATCTTAAATAAAACAACTCTGATCTCTGATGAAGGGCCCCAGAGTGATCATAAACACAGTGCTATTGGCCTCTCTAACAAATTGACCAACCATGAAGTTATTCCTTTCTGGACCAAAACATAGGCGTTTTATTTCTAATCTAATAAGCAGGAAGAAACTGGTTTCACAAACTGCAGAAGGGGTTTGGATGCACTTCTTGGGCTAGTCTGTCCCTTCCACAGCATCCCACTTCTGCACATATGATACTGACAGCTGGCACCTCTTCTGGGACATGTGACTAGCTTAAAATGGCCTAGCTGACATTGGCTGGGGCTTGACTGACACCAAAAAAACTTGTGTCTGGATATGAGAAGCAGCTCAAGGACTCTGAGAAATTTCAGAATAACATTTTGCGTTACTTAATATCCATTATTGAAAGAGAGGAAAAGGTGAGGAAGTCAGATGATAGGTAGGTCTTAAAGGATACATGTATTAGTCATCACATCTTAACACAGAAGCCTTACCACTGACAAAACACAAGAGGTATAAGTAACTTACTTTCCCTTGCTTTAGAAACATTCCCTCTCTACCCTTGGAGCAGACTACGTCTGGCCTGCTTGGAACCAGGCCTGTTCTTTAAGCCAACACCAAGTCTGGCCCCTTTCACCACCTTTCTCGGCCAATAACTCCTCAATGAAAATACCTACTAACCTTCTCAAAGCCTTGAACAATCTGTCATCCTAGGAAGAGGAAAGCATGCTAGGGCTTCAAAGTCTTAGGTGAGATCAGTATTTAAATGGAGAAGGCTAGATACTCAGGTAACACACACAAAATTCAAGCAAACAACAGAGAACTCGTTCTTAAAAATGAATGTGAGAAAATCAGTGAGTATTGGAAAACAACAACTGGTTGGATATCTGGAAAGGGGGAGGGGGGAAGTGAATTATTCAACCCATTTTACAGAGGGGAAAACAGGCCCAGAGAGCCAGCAAAGCTTTGCCCAAGTTGACAGTTTGAAAACTGAACAGCTGACGATTTGGAACTAAGGGGTTGCAAGTTAGAGCGCCCCCAGAAATACCAGGGCCCATTTTCCATATGGGCTTCACTCTCTTCGATGATTGGCACTGCATAGAGTGGGTCCCCGAGGAGAGAACTTCAACTGCTCTGGCATCCACCCCATCCTCTGCCCAGACTTCCTCTTCGGCTCTCCACACTGCGCCCCGCGCCACCCCCCCCTCCCCCAGCAACCAACCTCCCGATTGGCTCCGCCCACACCTGACAGGAAGGCCCCGCCCCCCGGCCCTAGCCACGCCTTCGTACCCCCCTCACTCCCATTGGCTCAACCTCTTGGGCCCCGCCCCTTCCCACCTCCCGATATAAAAGCCCCCGCACCGCCCCGCCAGTCTCCACAGAGAGGCGGGTAGTGCCCTCCCTTCCGGGAGGGGTCGGGCCCAATAGAGCGGAGGGGGGGAGGGGGAAGGGGTGTTGTCCTCCCTCCAGCGCAGCGCCCTTGCAGCCGCCGCCGCCGCCGCCGTCGCCGCCGCCTTTTGCCCCCCTCCCCCACGGCACAGCCCCGACAAGCCGCAGCCGGGGCGCCGCAGACGCCATTTTGGCCGCCCGCCCCCTTCCCCTCCTCCCTCCGGACTGTAATTACAGTAGGACCCCCACCGCAATAGACCCCGTTTGTCCTTCCGCCCGCGGCCCGGCCCGCAGCCCCGGGGGCCGTCCCCGTTACCTCAGCTTTCTCCCCTTCTGTCCGCCGAGGGGGTTTCCGGGGGACCTCGGAGAAGATTTTTTTTGGGGGTGGAATTTGCCAGGGTCCCGGAGCCGGGCAGGGGGGGTGGGGGGGGTCGGCCGGGGCGGTTGTTGTTGTTGACTCGCGTTGCCGGGTTGCTTGGTCGCCACGACTACCGTGGCTATGGCGCCTCCGTTTCCTTCACCGGGGCAACTGTTGCTACCCACCCTACTTACGTCAGGCATGAGAGGGCTGTGCCTGCGCTGATTGGAAGCTTCTCGGGAAGCGATAGGACGGTTCTGCTGTCCGTTTTTCAGCGTCTCAGCGCTATTGGCTTATAGGCACGCTCTTCAGCGCCCGCTCGAACACCCGGTGCCCCGATTCAGCCGCACCCACGCCCATCAAACGGAACTTCTCTCCGACTGGAAGTGGAGCCCATCACTCCCGCGAGAAAACCTTAAAGTCAGCTGGGTTGGGGAAGAGATAGTACTGATAAGGTTGCGATTGGACTACTACTGGAAATACATCTTCCTATTGGACTAAGTTGTCTGTCAGTCATCTCGAAGTAGGGGTGGGGGGGAGTGAGTAGGAGAATACCCCCCCACACACACGTCTAGAAGAGATAGTAAGGAGTGGGCCGTGCCTGAGGGCTAGAGGGGTAGTGCGCGTGCGCGACTCGCAAGGGCAGGCGGGAACCGTAGTCCGATCCTGCAGCACAGAGTTCCTACTTTCACCCTCACTACAGGACCAGATGCCAGCCTTGCACCTCTCTCTGTCGTCACCACCCTTCTCCTATTCGTGATGTCACAGGCCCCCCCTTCTCTGTGTGGTGTCTGAAATGAGGGGAGTGGCTTCGTGACGTCACAATGCACCGGCCCTGTGATGGGAGGGGGGACGCCGAGCGCTTCGTTCTGCGGGTCCCAGGTTTTCGACCCCACTAACTCCGGCCCCCAGCGTACCTCTCCCCAGCCCGCGCCCCGCGGGGCTGAGCCACCGGCTGGCGGGCAGAAAAGGTCAAGGCTGTCTAGCCGTGTCTGCTGTTATCTGGTGTTCGCAGGCGGCGACTTCTCCGGCTTCCGAAAGGTCTTCTGAATGGGCGGGGGACTTAATTAGTGGCCTAGGTAATGAGGAGAGATAAGCAAAGTTCAGAACCGGGACCTGAGACTGATATGTCTGCACCCGTGGCCCGCCCCCGCCCCTAGGGACTGGAGGTCTGTCTGCCAGCTGGGCGCCCCCGGGACGTATTCCTGGTGTGCTCGGGAGGTGGCGGAATTGAAGTACAATCTCCCCCAGCCCCCTTCCCACCACCCTGCATTGGAAACCAGAGTTTTTTAAAAACTTAAAATTCTTTCCTAGTAGGCTGTTGTTGTATGAGACACTTGGACAAGGTCACTCTTCCCTTTCTGTACCTGAGCCTCCTTGCTTATCTGTTCATGACGGGTTTGTACTTGTGACGTGGTTTTAAGGATGACTTTTCCAGCTCTCTAATTTTGGACCCTCATAACTGGGGCATCTAGGTGAGGAAGTGGATGGAGACAATTGGGCCTAGAAGTAGGAAGAACTGAGTTCAAATTTGAACCCAGACACTTCCTGGCTATGTGAACCCTTGGCAGATCAACTTAATTTCTGCCTACCTCAAGTTTCTTCGTCAGTAAAACGGTGATAAATAGCACCAACCTCCCGGTATTGTTGTGAGGACCAAAGGAGATGATTATGTACTAAGATGTACTAAGGTCTACAGTGCTTGTATCAGTTTATATGTCAGCTATTATTGTTTGTTATTATTTCTATAAAGGCCTATTTCAAAACCATTTCCAAAACTGCCTTTGAAGATTTCTCCAGGCTTCCCTTTTTTCTCTTCCACCCCAACACTCGGGAGAGAACCTTTCCTGAGAACCAGGAACATCTGAAAGCACATTCCTGTGCTTTGGTGTCTGGGTTACAAAGGGTTAGTTTTAAACTGAAGTAAAATTTTTGACTTCTGCAGCTTCATAGCATTTTACCTCAAATTGGAGAAGTAGAATTTACTGAAGTTCTATTGGTATGAATTTCAAAACCAGCTAAAACCCTATTACTCCAGATTTGGGATTGGGGAGGAAGGGAGATTTTCTCTAAAAGATGCTGTGGCTTCTAGTTCTTGTACCTCCTGCTGTTAGTGAACTTTACTGGTGTGCCAGTGGGTGTTTGGGGAGGGGAGTGGGTTTACAAACAAGTACAATCTTAAACTAGACAAAATTTAAGCTAGGTTGGGGGAGGGGATGGGAGGCTGGAACCTCTGTATCCACTCTATCCAGAAACCCGCGCTCAAACTCTCAATAATATTTTAGATGATAACTTAATTCATTGGAAACTCTGAATAGCATGCTGGGAATTAGGTCCTGATTGCTCCTCTTAACTGTGTGACCCAAAGTCATTTTCTTTTTCTGGGCCCTTCTGTAAAATGATGAATAGGCTAGATGGTTTTCTGTTCATAAAACATTAACTTGGGGGCACTGTGACTAATACAAACAAAAATGAAACAAGCTTACAAAGAGTATGGGGGACAACATTGTACCCAATTATGTAAGTAAATACAAAATGTATAAAATAAAATTGCAAAGTAATTTCAGAGGTTAAAGAGAATGTTAACAACTTGCAGGGAGGAGGAAAAAACCCTTGAATTTTTCAAACAATAAGAGTCCTGTGTGCCTCGATTTCCCTTTCTGAAGCCCTATAAGGGCTCTAATCCCTGCCCTCAGGGGTTGTTTCTATAACATTTTTTCCCCCACAACAAACGTGTGAGGTAGAAGTAGATACGAGTATATTTTGTCATGTTATCCAACAGATGTCGAGCCCTCACTGCAACAAAGCAATTCTTTAGTTCTCTAACAATCTCACTCCCCCAGAAATCATTTTAAACCTTCTCTCCCATCCTCAGCCTTCTCTTTTGCAGCTGATTATTTCACATCTATTGAGAAAACTGAAACCATTCTATGTGTGAATTTTCCCCCTTCTCTTCTCCCCAACTCAAAATACCATCGACATTATCCTCTAACACTGCTTTCCTACAGTCTCCTAGACAAGTGGCCAACCCTTCACGTGTGTCCTTGGATCCTAATACCTCCAGTCTTCAGCAAATTTCAATTTCCATTATCTCCATTCTCCAAAGTTCAACCTCTCTGAACTGGTTCCTTTCCTGCAGCCAAACAGGCCCAATGGCCCATGCTTAAAAAAAGAAAAAAATCAAACTTTCTGGGCTATCGTCCTGTGCTTCCCTTCCTCAAACTCTTTTTTAAAAAGTTAATAAGAAATTGATGCTATGTGGAAGCACTGGGAAGATACAAAAAACAAAAAGAGGGGTGTCAAATAGGAAATCTACTAATGCATGAATCAGATTAAAATAACTGGAAAATAGTTTAACAAAATAAAAATACAATTAAACACAAGTAACACCACATTTTAAAACTAAGTCAATATACTGCTTCCCTGCTCTCTAGGAGCTCTCACAACTTCATGGGGGGAAATAACGTGCAAATAACTATATTGCCTCTTTTGCTATCTGCCATGAGCCCTTTGCCTCTCTTGACTGAAACTTCCCTCTCCAAAATTACCAAGAATCTGGAAACCTGGAATTTATCAGTTCTCATCCTCCTTGATCTCTCTGCAGCATTCGACATTGCCATTGACCCCTCCCACTAAGAGTCACCTGGATACTCCCTTTCTGAGTTTTCATGATGTTGCTTATTCCTGCTTCTTTTCCAACCCGTTGGATGGGTGGGGTAACCTTCTGGGTCTCCTTTCCTAAATCATCATGCTCTTCAGGGGCTCTGGTTCAAGACTTCCCTCTAGATCAGTGCTTCTCAACCTTCCTAATTTTAATACTTGTATGTGGGCATATCTGCATGTGGGCAAACCCACCTGGAGATGGAGAGAGGAGCAGTGTCTCGGTTCCTAACATCGGAAATATGTGTTTTCTGATGGTCTTAGGTGACCCCTGTGACCTCTGTGAAAGGGTTGTTCAACCCCCAAAGGGGTTGCGACCCACGGGTTGACAACCACTGCTCTAAACTCTTTTCTGACATTAGGGCTATAGATGCATAGGTTACATAGATAAATACATGGTCTGATACATAAGGATCAGAATTAGAATTTGAACTCAGTCTTTCTGCAGACCAATACCTTTTATGTGGATCAGTGCCATTCTCAGGTTCTCCTCTGATGCCTCTTTACATACAATATTTCAAACTAGATATCCCAGTGACATCTCAAACTTAGGCATGTCTAAAAGAACTTATTTGGCATGCACTCTCACTCCTTTGCCTCTGCATAGACTCCCTCTCTTCAGGTACCAGCAATGGGTCTACCTGAAAAGCTGAGTTCAGACCCTCATCATCTCTTGCTTAGCTTTTGTAATATTCTCCTAACTGGTCTTCATCATTCCCCACTATCAATCCATTATCACTTCCATCATTCTAGTTTCAGGTTCTCTCATCCTTATTTAAATTATTGTAGTAGTGTCCTAATTGGTCTCCTCACCTCCAAGCCAGTCTTTTCCCTCTCAGATTTATCCTGTACATCTTTGACTCAAGAATCTTCCCCAGTGCATTATTTATTTATCATTTCTCTGCTCAGAAATCTTCACAATGTAAACTACAAACTCATGTCCTGAGCTCACCTGTTAATCAGGGAAAGTAGAGGAAGAGCTTTGGAGAGCTGCAACAATTATAATGATAATTGGATTGCATTAGAAGAGCATGTTCAGCCTTGTATACTCCCCCCAGCATGTAACACATGGGATCCAATTGCATTTAACTCAATAAGAAAATTTATTTGTACAGAATTTCAGATGGCCAGTCTGTAGCACCCCCCCCAAAAAACCCCCATTACAACAACATCTCAAGTGGATCTGACAGTCCAAGAAATAATGATTGTCACATGTTATTTCCAGCATCCTTATTCAATCAACCCTAACACCCAAGACCAAGTGCTATGGTTCTTTTATTTTAACAATAGTATTGGTGTTGTGTTAGGGTGAAATATCAACTTGGAATGAGGATAGAAAAAAAATGATTGGCAGGGAATGGAAATCCTTGTGATAGGGAAAGATATATAGCTTTTGGTGTCGTAAGTACCTGTCCTCAATTCAAGTCACCATGCCTGAACAAACTACATCTTAATCATGTTTGAGCAGATGTGACTGATGACCCTAAAAGGTGCCAGCAGGAAACATTTGACACCTCTTGTCTACACCTCTCATCATTTCATTCTTTTCTTGCCCTCCTCCTTTGTTTGGAATGTCAAATGTTTGCCTTGTTTATATCCCTCTATTCCTTCAACTGTGAGTCTTCCTCATTCCAGTAGAATGTAAGCTTCTAGAGATCAAAGACTATTTCATTTTTCTTTCTTTGGTTGTTTTTGAATCCTGGAGATCACAGAGAATAAGAAATGTGCTGCAGGATTGGAGAAGGGCAAATATTGTGGCTGTAATTCTCAAAAAAGGGAATGGGATAGAACCTGCAAACTCTTATTGACTGGTAAGCTCAACTTCTATTTTTGGAAAAATCGTAGAAAACACTATTAAGGAGTTGGTTTTGTGAGCACTTAGGGAGGGAAGTGTGATCACAAAGACCCACCTTGGATGTGTCAGACTTGACAACTTTGCATTTCTTTTCTCCCCTTGTTTGCCAGGGAAACTAGATTGGCACAGAGGAATACTGTAGATTTGAACAAAGCATTTTTGTTTGCATATGTTTGTAATAAAATGGAGAAGCTTTCTGTGTGCTAGGTGAGGTGATACAGTGTACTGTTTGATAGGATTGGAACTGATTTAGTGACCGGATCCAAAGAGTCATTAATAAGTCAATATTGGTCACCTTAGAGGAAGGGCTCTGGTGTAAAACAGTACCCCAGGGAGCTAGGTATCTACTGGCCCTTTGCTATTGATCATTGTTATTGTGCCTGTTAACATGTTAGGTACAATGATGCTAGGTACTAGGGGTACAAAGTTGAAATTGGATATGATCGATGCCCTCAAACAGAGCTTTTATACTGGGTGGATCCAACTTTACAAAGGCAAGAGGTAAATAATATGCATGTCATATTTGCAGATGAAACAGAGCTTTTGGAGGGTTAGTTAACTTAGGCTAGATTCTAATAGAGACCAGATTCAAAACATGCTCAAACTAATAGGCTGAGTAGGATGACATTTAATAGGGATAAATGTTTGTTTCTACACCTGAGTTCCAAAATAAACTTTATTGTGTTTTTCACAATGTGAAAATCTGGGAACTACTTAGGGGACCAAAAGTTAAATGAATCAAACAGTGATAGGGCACCCAAGGCAGCTGTTTTTTATTCTAGACAGAATTCAGTTATATCATTGTCTAGAAAGAGGGAAGGAATAAGTGTTACTGTATATCGTGCTCTGTCAGGCTGGAGAACTGTGCTCAATTCTGGGCATCATGTTTTAGGAAAGACTCAGATGAATGAGGAAGACTAAAAAGTCAACCAGGATGGTGAGTACTAGAAAACATGTCCTAAGAGGATTAGTTGAAGAATTTGAAGCCTTAAGGGAAAGAAGCAATTAAGTACCCACTATGTATCAGACTGTGCTAAGTGCTGTTACAAATATCAGAAAAGATGAGCTGCTCCTAGAGGTGTAAGGTCATTGGGAGGTCTTTAAGTAGACCATATAAATCGATTTTGGGGAATATTTTTGAAGGAATATTTTTGTTTGTAGAAACTTCTTGAGCTTCGTTCACCAACTTGGCATCCAGGGCCCTCTACACCCTAACCTTAGGCTTTTCTCACTGTAGTCTACCTCAGTGGTGTCAAACTCAAATAGAAATGGGGGGGGGGGGTGTATGGGATACTAATCCAGTACCTTAGGATCCCTGTGGGCAGCATATTGACTTAGTTTTAAAATGTAGTGTTATTTATGTTTGATTGTAAGCTTTTATTTATTTTGTTAACTATTTTCCAGTTACATTTAATCTGGTTCTTGCACTAGTGGATCTCCTATTTGACACCTTCTTGCCTTCTTCTTTCTGTTTGTTTGAAATAGGCACCCACAATGTCTGCCCTGTTTGTATCCCTCCATTCCTCTGAGTATTGAGTCTTCCCTGATCCCAGTAGAATGTAAGCTTCTAGAGATCAAGGACTATTTCTCTTTTGTATTGTTTTTAAAAATTCCTTTTTTCCTTCCTCCCTCCCTCCCTCTTTCCCTCCCCTCCTTCCCTTCTTCCTGTCTTTGTGTCTCTCTTATTCAGAATATTTAACAAACAGTTCAATCAAGATGAACTAGTTGCTGTAACAGCTTCTCTCTTGGGTTTTAGGTGTCTTATTGTTCCTTCGTGGAATCCATAGGTACCTCACTGAATCAGTACCAGTGGTGGTGAATTTCCCATCTCAGAATCTAGTTATACTTTTTCTTGTGTTTAATAGGGTATCAACATTTGACACATAGGACTTCTGAAGATGCTTTGCCTTGGAGCCACGATGATGGCAGGAAGTATGCATCTTATTCCTAAGCTTACAAAATGAAGAAGACCACTTTGTCATCTTCCTCCTGTGTCCAGGATCAAAGAAGAGTGGGTGGTGCCTTTCACAAATTCCTGGAGTAGGAAGAGAATACCAGAAGGCATATGTAGTCCAAACAGAGACCTGAACAAGAATTCCCTCTAAGTCTTCTCTAGGATAACCATCCTCAGTTCCTTCAATCCAGCCTTGGCATAATCTTTTACTTGGGACATTTTCCAGTTTATAGTCCTTCCTAAAAGTCCTTCCTCCAAGGACTGAACAAAATTCTCAAGATGAAGTCTGACTGAAAATGCATGGTTAAGGTGCTAAGTAGAAATTAAATTGATGTCTCCAGTTGGCAACTGACTCTTCCTTTCTCAGCTTTACACTTTGTTGGACTTCTCCTTTTCCCACTAGATTGTAAGTTCCTTGAGGGCAGGGACTTTCTTTTGACTTCTTTTTGTATCCTCTGTACTAGCACAGTGCTTGGCACTTAATAAATGTCAATTGATTTTCTCTCGTATCATACTCTGATGATACACACTATATAGATGTATATGACTTATAAATTCCTTGAGAATAGACAGAGCCATTGGTTCATCTTTGTATTCTGGGTACCTAGCATAGTATTTTGTATGCAGTAGTTGCTTAATATTTATTGAACTGAATTTGAATTTTTACTTTCCATATCTAACCCTCTGCCCACAGCTGGGGTGGGTTTTATTTTTTTTAAACAAGCCTTTTGAATGAGTTCTGCACAGGTACCTGGGTGAGAGAGATATGATTTCAGTATGTTGGACAAGAGAGGCTGTCAATGAACTAGAGATCTCTCTGGAGCCCTCAGGCTTCCATTGCTTGACTTTCAGAGTTTACCAGCTTAGAGACTTAGTTTCCTTGGTGAGATTATTTCTCTCCTTGGTTGAGTTGAACTGTTATTTCACTTCCAGCTAAAATGACTTGCCCAAAGTCACAGGGCTAGTAAGTGCTAAGTGTCTGAGGTCAAATTTGAACTCAGGTCCTCCTGACTCCAGGGCTGGTGCTCTGCGCCACCTCACCTCCCAGAACTGCTTAAATTTTGTTTATTCTTTGATCTATTCCTCCTGTCTACCATAATATTTGTAAAGTACTTTGCAAACCTTAAAGTGCTGTATAAATGCTAGCTGCTATTATTAACTATAGCTTCCTTAATTTTTGTTAACTGTTTACTTTGATAAAGAAATGTACTAGCTATTCATGATGGTCTTTTCTGTAACCAGCTTTTTGTGGGACTTTAATTGGTAAAAATAATAAGCTAAGGGCTACCCTCCCCTTGAGAAGAGCGATCAGGAAAAGTGGGCCCCAAAGTGTGTATTGTACCCCTAGACTACCAATACTTGAGTTGTGGTGGAGAGAGAGAATTCTAGCTCAATACCCCTTTTGGACAGAAGTGAAGGAAAGAGCAAATGTCCAGCCACTGCCCTCCTCCTGCACCCCACAAATGTGGAAATCTCCAGCTCCCTTTTAGAGAAGCGGGCCAGATTCCAGGTTAGATTATCTATGCCACATTTCAAGCAGAGCCATATATAGATTTAAGACAGCTACCAACTGCACGTATCTTATGCATTGAACTCAAATCTTGGCCCCCTCTGAATACCAAGACCCACAATTTGCAGAGAAAGCAACTGAAGCCCAGAAGAAAGAGACAGACCAGTGTTTGAGTCATGACATGAATCCCATAACCCTAATTTCCATTTTTACCCCAGGTCAGGCTAATCTTGACAAGAGGGAGAAAATAGGTCCATAGGTCTCTAGAAAGATGGGAGACGATTGGTGCAGAGTTTTGAATAATTTATCAGATTCTGTTGCTAGGTGGTTTTTTTTTTTAAGCAAAGGATTCAGAGGGGGAGGAGGAGTTATAGGAGGAAATGAGTTATACCCTGGAAATTCCAAAGAAAAGAAGGCAAAGAAAAGAGATCGTGTCAGATGACAAAAGCTTTCCTTTTTTTTGACAGGTTATTAGATTGGCAGATCAATGAGATAGTATAGATATAATACATCAGAAAAGCAGAAATCCTCCCCTCCCCCCCTCCCCCCCGCCCTGTTGTCCTCATGAGCAAGATGGAAAAATATGAGTTAGGTGAGAGTACAGCCAGGTAGATTCTGCATTGATTGAATGACCAGACCCGAAGGGTGAGTCATTAATTAGTTGATGTCAGCTTGGAAAGGAGTGCCTCAGGGACCATCTAGATATCTTTGGTCCTGAGCTGTTTGACATTTCTCAAAGACTTGGATAAGGGCATAGATGGCATTTGAAATCCAATTTCCGATGACCCAAAGCTAAGGATAGCTAATATACTGTATGACAGTCTGGATGTAAAAAGATTTTTGGCAACTTGAATGAGGGACCATATCCAATAAGATGAAATTATATTGAGATAAATTTAAAATCCTTCACTTAGATTTTAAAAACTCACCTGCCCAAGTAATGGATGGGAAAAGTGTGGCTGGAAAGCAGTTTACATGAAAAAGATTTGGAAAACTGTATGGACCATGGCCGTCAAAAGAAGCTAACTCAATCATAGGTGGCATTTAAAATAAATAGCTAGCTTTTATATAGCACTTTACGCTTTGCAAAACACTTTGCAAATATTAACTTGTCCTCATAACAATTCTGGGAGGTAGGTACTATTATTATCACCATTTTACAGATGAGGAAACTGAGAGACAAAGACTGAGTTGCCCAAGGTCACGTAGATTTAAGTATCTGAAACTGGATTTGAACTAAAAGGCTCATGCTCTAGCCACAGCGCCACCTAGCCAGCCATGGAAAGCAGTGTTCTTACAAAGGAAGAAATAGTACCATAGTGTTTGGTCTTGGTTGCATTAAAGCCCCACTCTTGGGGCATGCCTGAAAGAGAGTAAGTATTAGATTGACGAAATGACTGAGGACTCTTCCATAAGAGGATAATTAGAAGGAAATAGGTTAAAACTAGAGAAAGAGAGCAGAAAGATAATAGCTGAAGGACTGTTCTATGGGAGGAAGATTAGACACGTTCTGCTTGGCCTCACTAGGAACAATGCATGGAAGTGGATGGAAGGCCATTTGAGGCTTGATGTAACAAAGCTACCCACAGTTGGAGTGGGCTGTCCCTAGAAGTACTGGCTTCCCAGGTAGACTTCAAATAAAAGCTAGATGACTTAACTAGAGCAAAGGGCAAGTGCTCAGGCATAGGACAAAATGGCCCCTGTGGTCCTTTTCAATTCTGAGATTCCTATTCTGTAAATTTTATAATGAGGTGGTTGGATCATGCCCATGCCTGTCCTCTTCTCTATACTATTTCACTCAGTGATCTCACTGATCCAATTATCATCTGTATGCCAATGACTCTTAAATCCAATTATCTGACCCTAACCCATCTCCTAATCTCCATCTTGAACTGGATGGCTTGTAAAGCTACAAACTCAACATGTCCAAAGATAAACTCATAATCTTTCCCCCTAAAACATCTTCTCTTCCAAATTTCCCCAAGACTGTCAAAGGGCATTACTGGTCTACCATGCTTGCAACTGATTTGTTACCAAGGCTTGTTGATTTTTCCCTTTGTAACATCCCTCAAAAGTCCCCCTTCTCTCCTTTAATACTGCTACACCTTGGAGCAGGCCCTCATCTCCTCCCTCCTGGACTACCAAAATAGACTTCTGGTTGATCTGCCTGTCACAGGTCTCTTCCTATTCCATTCAATCCTCCACTCAGCCAAGTCCCAGCTAAAATCCCACCTTCAGCTAGAAGCCTTTCTTATTCCCTCTTAATTTCATTATCTTACCTTTGTTGATTATTTCCTATTCTATATATAGCTTGTTTGTATACAGTTGTTTACGTCTCTCTCTCTCTCTCTCATTAGATTGTGAGCTCCTCCAGGTTAGGGCCAATCTTTCATCTTTCTCTGTATCCCCAGCACTTGGCATAGTCTGGCATATAGGCTTAATAAGCATTTATTAACTGAATGACTCATGTATCTTTCAGGTCCTGTGATCCCTTGAATTCCCCTGGCTCTGTTCCCCTTAGCCCTGCTTCTCATAGATCCTCAGAACTTCTGTTTATGTTTCTCTGGGTCTCAGCCCCGTTTATAAGGCCTTGGACCTTGCTCTATTTGCAACATACTCTCTCTGTGTGTCTCTCTCTGTCTGTCTCTCTCCTCGTGTAATGGAAAGAACACTTGATTGGAGGCAGAAAACTGGGTTGGAATCCTATTACTTTCTAGCTACGTGACCTCAGAGCCTTTTTGGCCTCTCCTCTCCTAATTAATAATAATAACTAGCATTCATACCACAATCTAATGTTTGCAGAATGCTTTCCATATATTATCTCTTTGAGTCTTCACAGCAACCTTGGTATTTAAGATCTTCCACAGCCTGGCACCCACCCACCTTTCTAGTCATATTCCCTAGTACTTCATTTCATGGGTTTCACATCCTAGCCACTCTAAACTACCAGCTACTCACCAAACTCCATCCTCCACCTCTTGCCTCCATGGTTTTGCACAAACAGTTTCCCATGTTTAGAATGAATTAGTTCCTGTCTTTTCTTTACGACTCAGTTCCTCTGGGAAATTTCCCCAGTCTCTACCATTTATTTGTGTTCACTCCCTTCCCAAATTTACTTGTTTACCTGTTGTATTTCCTCCCACACTTGGTAAGTTAGAGTGTAACATTTTTGAGAGAAGAGACTTTTTAAATTTTTATCTTTGCATGTCCTGCTGCAGACTCTTGTGTTCCACATAGCAGGTGCCTGCTGCTCATTGAACTGAATTGAACTAAAATCCCTTCCCCTTTCTAGGCTTTGGTTTCTTCATCTGAAATGAAGGGATTAGATTACATGGTTTCTGAGATTCCATCTTGTTCCAAATCCTATGAGAGTGTTTTTACCAGCAGAAGGATCCAGGCCCTTTGGCTCCAAGTTGAAAGTGTAGTTATTTTCCTCATCTGCAGCAATGACAGTGACACATAGCCTCCTCAGTTCTTCCCCGCCTCCCCACCCCTCTTCCCCTGCTTCCCACCTCTATCCCTGCCTGATCATCTGCCTCTCTCCAAGCCTCCCTTCATCACTGGGGAAAGGTTATCGCTAAACCCAGGTGACTTCCCTGGGAATAGAGGGGTCGAGGAGATGGACACTGGTCCTGCTGCTAGCTAGAGGAGATAAGGGAGGTCAAACCTTATCTTACAGCAGTTGGGTATAAATGGGGAGGCAGAAGCAGGGATGGAAAAAGGCAGCTGGACCTGACATTGCGCTCTGGATCCCGGCAGGAGTTTCTCCCCAGCAGTCCTTGCCTCTGGTCCACCATGCCCAAGGCTGTGCTGCTCCTGGTACTGTGGGCTTTGCTGGGGGATCTGCCAGCAGCCGAGGGCCGGACATCTCCCTATGCTGTAAAGCTGTGTGGCCGGGAGTTCATCCGGGCTGTCATCTTTACCTGTGGGGGATCTCGATGGAGAAGGGCTAGGGCCGGTGAGTAGTGGAAAGGGAAGGACCCCTGGAGGAACAAAGACCCAGAGTCAAGCCAAAGGCCAAAAAAGACACTGGGTGCTGGGGAGGGTGGGATAGCTGGGGATAAGAATCAGAGGCTGCCTAATCTAGCCCTCTTATTTTACAGATGAGAAAATTCAGGCTCAGAGAGCAGAATGGAATTTATCCTGGGTCACATGGCCACTCTGTGTCAGAGACAGGATTGAAACCCAGAGCAAAGGCTTATTTCTTGGATGAGAGGCTTCATAGCTGGAGGAGATCTTAGAGACCATTTAATCTAAACTCATTTTATTGATGAGGAAACATTGAAATGTGAACTGTTAGCGTTACACAGCCACTCACATTTAAGGGTTCTATGGAGAGACAATGAGTATGTGGGTTTGTCGGGAAAGACAAGGGTAAGACATTATTCTGTCCTGGGGAGAAACCCAAAGGACCCCCAGGCACAGATGAGAGGCACAAACCAAAAGTTTCTAAATCCCATTGTTGGTGGGGGAGAAGTCTGAGGCGGTTAAGGGACTAAAATAGCCCATTCATGGGGGAAATTCAAGAGGCTATAATGTCTTGCTCCGTTTTCCAGGGGATGCCTTTGCTGAGGAGTTGGGGGGTGAGTCCCAGGAGACCACTTCGATTGAATGGTTGTCCAGCCCTCTCTTGCCTCTGTCCAGGGAGCCTGAAGACTTCTACAGCAGCGTAGGAAGCCCTAGCTGGTCCGGGATGGCCAGGAGCCGGCCAGAGTCAGAGACTGAGGCCAGGCCTGGCCAGGGCTTCCTTCGAGGTGGTCGGGATGTTCTAGCAGGTGTCTCCAGCAACTGTTGCAAGTGGGGCTGCAGCAAGACTGAGATCAGCAGCCTGTGCTAGACTCTAAGGGGGAGACTAAAATTTTTCTGCTAAGTGTTCTCCCCTCTACTCCTGATTCTAGACTCCAGGTCCCCCCCTTCTCACTGCCCCTCCTGAGGCCACACTCTAGGGCTTTCATCTTCTGTCCTATTCTGTTCTTCCCTCACTCCATTTTCCAGTGCTAGACTGGGGTTCTCTTCCCTTCCCCTCTCTGCTCTACTTTCCTTTCTGGTGTTCCATTCCAGATCTTTCCTCTTTCTCTCTTCTCCTTATATTCTTCTCCAGACTGGCCTCTGCCCCAGCTCTAGATCTGTATGTACTGTGCGCTCAACTTTGTACCTCTCCTTTGCCTGGTCCTTCAGCTTCCTCTACCCTGAACCTGTTTGGGGAATGGAGGCTGGGGAAAATGGACCTCGCCTAATTCAGCCTCCCATCCCCCTTCTGCTATTATTGTGGTTACAAGGAAAAGACCGTCGATTGTGGGAGTGGTCATAGAGAGCTCTCCTAAGTCACCGATTTCTGGCTTGGGGGAAAAAAATCATCATGCAGAATTAGAGGATTATAGATTTAAAGCTGGACAGGACCTCAGATGTATTCCTACTGTTACAGCCTGGGATTGGCCCATACATGATTGTGAATACTCACAGTCATGCCACACACAGTGATACCTATGTTATTCTACACCCAGAATCATTCAGTCACATAGGGAAATGACAGTTGATATTCTGTGCTCATTGTGGGGGATGGGGAAAGGGTGGGTGTCTGGGGCTGGGAGGCCGGATGCCTGGGTTCAGGATGTGGGTTGGCTCTAGTCCAAGCTCTCTCAAAGTCTCAATAAAACTCAGAATGCCTTTGTGTGTGTGTGTGTGTGTGTGTAAGTCATTGTAGGGGTGGGTAGTCGACCAGCATCTCTTCTCCCCACACCCCAGCTGAGGGGTATACTTCCCTCGTGGCTCAGTAAGCCCAAGAGAAACGTTCATCCTGATAGGCCCTTTGGTTGTGACATACCTCCCTCTCATGATCTGGGACTTTCTGCTCCAAGCCTGGGTTATCTGGAGTGATCGAGGGGAGCCAGATAGGGGCCGCCATGGACACACTTGGGTTCAACTGGACTACAGGCACCAGCTTCCATCTGTTTCTGCTGCAGCCACTACGAACAATTCTGCTAATGCTGGGGCTGTTGCTGACTTTGCCAGTGAGGTCTCTGGATGTCCCAGACGGTGAGTGATTAACGGCTCTAAAATCTAACGTGCCCCTGGGTTGCTCACCTGACTCTGGTGGCTCTGTAGGGCCCCTCCCTTCACGCTGAGCCTCAGGCAGGTGCTAAGTGGGATCCCTCCTGCTTTCTTTCTATTCCCTCCCTCTTTCCCCTCCCCCAGCAGCTGGTCCGATAACTCCTTGGGACTCCCAGGGGATGTAGGAGAACTGGAGGATGAAAAATATTCAGCTTATCGAGGGAGGGTTGGGAATGTTCTAGGCTCCTAAGTAAGGCGCTGGCCCAAGTTTGATAGAAGCTGGAAGCTGGTCATTCAAATGATATTTATTGAGCCGTCTGTGTACAGAGTTTGTGCTGATCACCGGGCAAGTCCGGAAATTCTGATAAAACATATTCCTCAAATTCATGGAGATCGCTGCTAGTGGTAGGGGGAAGGGGATCGGGGAAGATAACAGGCACATGCCGAGTGTAAAAACAATTTGAGATTTCTAATTCAGTTGAAACCTGAATTGCAATCCTGGCTCAGACACTTCCTCACTAGTAGTGGGAACCAGATCACTGGACCTCTCTGAAACTCAGTTTCTTCTTTACCTCTAAAATGTACAGGTAATACCTGTAGTCCCTATCTCCCAGGGCTGTCGGAAGAATAAATAAGAGAATGTATATAAAGTGCTTTGCTGACTTTAGTGTACTATATACAATTTTGCTTATTACTATCAAGTCCTTTTATCTCTCAGTCTTAGTTTCATCATCTGTAAAATGGGCATGAAAGTATTTATACTGCTTAACTTACAGGATAGTCATGAGGAAAGTGTTTTACCAGCCTCGAAGCACTAGGATATGGTACTTTATGAGACCCTATATTCTTCATGATTATGTGGTCAAAGGTAGAAATGAAGTAATACATGTGAACTCAGAAGAAAGCCATGATTGAGGCAAACCAAAGGATTCAGGGACTTCCAGGAAGAAATGGGAAGTCAGAGAGGTCTGTAGAAAAGAGTTCAAAAATAGATGAATTGTGGTGCCACCCATCCATGCCACTGACCAGTTGCTGGATTTGAGCTCTCTCTGGCCTTCAGCACCCGCCTCTATGAAATGAGGAGATTAGATCCAATAATCCCTTTCAGGTCTGGCATTCTGTAAGTTGAGTTTTAAAAGACTCTGGGAATTAAGCAGATAAAGAGGGAAAGAAAGAATACTCCAGGCATGAGGGACAAAGTGAGCCAGGAGAGTGGTGAGCGTAACTGGGGGAAGGAGTGAGGAGGGTGGTCAGAGAGTCCCACAGTTTGGCTAGAGCGCGAGCAAAGGATGGAAAGTGAGGAGGGGCACAATAGGAGATGAGGCTGGAAAGGCAAGAGTGGTGGCAGATTTGCCCCAGAATACCAGACTGTAGAGACTGATCTTGATTATGGTTGTAATAAGGAGCCACAGGTTGGGGTGTGTGTGTGGAATAACGTGATTAAATTTCTCTGGGTTCGCTGGAACAGGGCAGCATGCTGACCAGGGTTCCCTGCCCTCCTCAGCTCCACTCCGTCAGCTCGAGTGCTACTGTATGAGACCCAAGGGGCACATGAACTGTACTTGGGGACCCAGCTTGAACCTGGGCATCCCTTATAACTTCTACTATCAGAGCTTAAAGTAGTGAGTAAAATGTGACTTTTCTACCTCCTCCCCCACATGACTTCCTCCAATAGCACCGGAGAAATGGCAGCTTTTTGAGTCCCACCCCCTAACCCCACTGAAGTACTTCCTCCTCCATGTGACCAAGTCTGTCTCTTAATGAAGAGAAACGTGGTGCATTGGAAAGAGCTCTGGCTCGAGAGCGGGAGGGACTGGGTTCAAATCTTGCCTTTGATGCTTATTAAATGTCATCTTGGACAAATCTCTTAATCTCCTCGAGCCTCAGTTTCCTCATTTGTGAAATGAAGAGGTTTAAGTAGACTGCCTCTGAGGCCCTTCTGGCTTTGAGTTTGATCCTGTAACTTCTGTCATGGGTCAGATGAGAAGAGGGATATCCCGTCCAGGGCTATGATGCTTCTAGGTTCCTATGCTTTACCTCCTTTCACAAACCTGTTTTCTCCCTCACCAGCCACCCTAACAGGATCCAAAATGTCATAGTGCCCAGAGGCCAGGATTGGGTCATTGTGGAACGGGAGCATCTCACTGTCTCTGACCAGTACCTTGTATGGCTGAGCCCAAAGGACAACGCTTCCCAGCCTGGAGACCCAGAACCACTAATCTTGAATCTGGATTACATAGGTACCCCCAGAGAGCGGGGAAGGGGGGTGCTTGTCTGGACAGTGGCAGCTGGGGGTCCCTGGGGCCCACAGGGATCTTGCTTGTTTTTTTCCCCGCAGTGAAACCTGAGCCACCAAAGCTATCTCAGGAAGTAGAGTTCTCTGATGATCCAACAGTAGTCACTGTGTCTTGGGCTGCCCCAGCCTGGCCTCCCCATGAAAACTTCAAGTATCAGTTCCGCTTCCGGGATATCTCTGCTTCAATATGGCAATATGTGAGTTGAATCCTCCAAACTTCTGAAGGCCATTTTGGATTTGATGTTCCAGATAATAGTAATAATGCTCACAACTAGTATTTACATAGCACTTTAAGGTTTTCAAATCATATGTTAACTCAATTGATCCTCATAACAACTCTAGGAGGTAGGTACTATTATCATTAGCCCCATTTCACAGATGAGGAAACTGAGGCATGGGGGAAGGGAAATGACTTGCCCAAGGTCACACAAACAGTAAGTGGCAGAACCAAAATTTGAACCCATCTTCTGGGTTCTCTTTATACCATACCATACTACTTAAGCGCCTCCTATGTACCAGGCACAAATGCTAAGTACTGTGGATACAAAAAGAGACAAGGGACAGTCCCTGACCTCAAAAAGCTTACAGTCTAATACGTGAGACAGTGTGCAAGCTAATATATACAAAGCAAGGTATATAAATGTTGTTGTTCAGTTGTGCTCATGACCCAATTTGGAATTTTCTTGGAAAAGATACTGAGGTGGTTTATCATTCCTTCTCCAACTCATTTTAGAGATAAGGAAACTGAAGTAAACTGAGTTAAGTGACTTGCCCAGGGTCATACAGCTAAGTAAGTATCTGAGGCCAGATTTGAACTCATGAAGATGAGTCATCCTGACTCCAGGCCCAGCACTCCATTCACTTCGTCACCTAGCACTGTATACAGGATCAATAGGAAATAATTAATAGAAGGAAGGCATTAGAATTAAGAGGGCTTGGGGAAAATCCCAGTAAAAGATGGGATATTAGTTGGGACTTAAAGAAAGCCAGGGTGTTGGTAGTCAGAGTGAAGGAGGGAGAATGTTCCAGACATGGAGGACAGTCAGAGAAAATATTGGGAACCAAGAGATGAGTGTTTCGTTCATGGTATAGCCAGGAAGCCAGTATCACTGGACTGAAGAGTACGTAAAGTATAAGAAGACTGGAAAAGTAGGTGGGACTAGGTTATGAAGGGCTTTTAATGCCAAACAGAGCATTTTGTGTTTGATCATGGAGGCAATGGAGAGCCAGTTAAGAGTTTATAGAGTAAAGGGAGGGGAGGAGTAAGGGTGACATGATCAGACCTAGGATAGTCCAGCCCAGATGTCTGGGATAGGGAGAGAGATGTGGGCTAGAATATAAAATAATTCTGAAGATTTAGGTTAAGTTGAATGGCTAGCCCCAAAGAGTAGTGATTAATATCTCCATCCATGTAATAAGTGACAATCTCCATATAGAAGAGCCTGCTTCAGGAAAGGTATGATCATGTGTGATGGAAGTACCCTGCTCTGGATTTGGAACACATGCAGATATTCTAGAATTGGTGCCAGTCTTCCACGAATTCTTTTGCTGAGGGTCCATGGGCAGGTCATAATGCATATCATATTTTTTCAATATATTGACCAGTTTTGCTAAGGATTTGTTTTTCTTCTTCCTTTTTAAAAATGATTTGTTATAAGGAATGGCTCTCTGGGAGGAGAGAAGAAGAGGGATATGGGGGAAAGTATAGGTGATGTTAAAATGTCATTTTTTAAAAAGAGACCATTGGTAACAATGGAGAGAATACTTTCATTTGTATGATGGCTGAGGTCTGAAACCAGATTGGGAAGAACTGAAAAGTAAGAGTAAAGGAAGTGAAGGCAATGAGTCTAGACAGCTTTTTTTCTAGGAGTTTGGCTATAAAAAAGAAGAGAGGTGGAGGATATTACTTTGAGGGACTGGTAGAGTCAAGTGAAGGTGGAAATCACAGATTTATTTGCAGGCAGCATAGGAGCAGGTAGTAGAAAGCTACTGATGATAAGAGAGAGTTGACGGGAGGGAAGTGATTGTAAGGGTAGTCATAGATACAAGACAGGAGACCTAGGAGGAACAAAGAAAGCTGTCTTACAGTATGAGAGGGATACACACATGTGGAAGAGATTGGACTTGATCCATTTGATCACAAAGACTAGAACCGGGAAAAATGGGGGAGGGCGTTGTGGAGAAGCAGATTTCGGTTCACTATATGGAAGAATTTCCCAGCAATTAGAACTGGACAAAGAAGCCTTCTTGCTTCTCCGTGAAGAAGACACTCCATCTCTTGGCTCCAGGCATTTTTTTCTGGCTGTTTCCCATGCCTGGAATGCTTCTCTCTCCTCATTTCCAATTCCTTCAAGTTCCAACTAAAATCCTGCCTTCTACAGGAAGCTTTCCCCAATCTCTAAATTCTAGTGTATTCCCTGTAGGAGGTAGGTATCTGCGGATCATTAGAGTTTGCTTGTTGTCTATCTCTCTCTGTGTATCTGAGTCATTTCCTATTTATTCTGTACAGAGTTAGTTTGTTTGTTGTCTACCTCTCTCTCTCCCATCACACTCACCCTATCAGACTGTGCACTCCTTGAGGGCAGGGAATTGTCTTTTGTCTTTTTTTTTGTATCCCCAGCTCTTAATGCAGATCAGGAATTTAGTAAATGTTTTTTGCCTGTGTGGCCGACTACCTTGGGAGAGAGGCATTTTAGCAAAGGTTGAACTCAGCCGGTTTGTGGTAGAGGAAATTCTTGTTCAGGGATAGGTTGAACTGGGCAACCTCTGAGTTTCTGCCAATACAGAGATTCTGGGTTTCTGCTCCTTACATGGCCTCATAGTGATTATTGCATGGGACATGGAAGTTATTCCATGGCCCATGAGGATTACTACAAAGCCCAGTGGGGTTTGTTATGTGACTTGTTAAGGTTCTTATTAATTTTAAAATCCATTTTATTTTAACTTTCATTAGCAAATAGTATTTAAATGTATATATGTATATACATGTGTGTGTATGTGTATACACATACATATTATGGAGCCACTAGGTGGCGCAGTGGATAAAGCACAGGACCTGCAGTCAAGAAAACTCATCTCCTTGAGTTCAAATGTGACCTCAGACACTTCCTAGCTGTGTGACCCTGGGCAAGTCACCTAACCTTGTTTGCCTCAGTTTCCTCATCTTTAAAATGAGCTAGAGAAAGAAATGGAAAACCATTTCCAGTATCTTTGCCAAGAAAACCCCAAATGGGATCATGAAGAGTTGGACACGACTGAATGACAGCAACTTATGTACAGTATATTTATAATAACAGAGATTTAAAAACTGATAGATGACAAAGTTCCAGACTTGTGATTTCATTGTTGTAAGGTGTTCCTGGTGAGAAAATTCTCTCTATCAATTCAGATCACCAGCTACTAAGAAACTTATAGTCTTACAGACTTGCCTGGTGTGCCAAGATATTAAGGGACTCATCCAAGCTCACCCAGTCAATATGTATCACAGGCAGGACTGGAGCCCGGGTTGTCCCTCTCTACTCTGCTGTTACTACTCATATACACATACATAAGTAAGAATAAAAGCTTTGAACAGTGGTAATATTGTAGCCAATGAGGTTTATCCAGGATGAGATTATTGCTGATTGAAAACTTTTCCCAACACCCCACCAAGATAGTTTGAAATATAGTTGGCACTGACAATTTTTGAGAGTTTTTATGGAGACTGAGTTATTCTTATTTTTTTAAAGGAATGTTTTCTAACTTCTCACTGCCCTTGAAGTCTACATTTCTAGAATTTTGCATTTGAATTCATAATAAAGTTTGTTTAGTCTTAAAAAAGAAAAACAAACAAAACCAGAAAAAAAAGAGATTGTTAATATATGTTTGGGAACTTCTGTTATTTCTCTCTCTCTCTCTCTTTCTCTGTGTCTGTCTGTGTGTCTCTCTCTGTTAATCAGAGTTAAGTGACTGGCTCAGTGTCACACAGCTAGTAAGTCTCTGAGGCAGTATTTGAACTCAGGTTCTCCTGATTCCAGTGCCAATGTTCTATCTGCCACCTCAGGGCCTGCCTGGCAGCCTGGAGGTGCACAGGCTGCCCAGCGATCAGGTCAGCACCCTGGACCCTGAGCTCATGACCAACTTGAGCAACTCCTGTTATTTCTCAACTGCTAATCCCAGAACAAAAGATGTGCATATTATCTTTAATGTAATAGCAGTCAAATCATCCTGCTTGTTTTAAACATTTTGGCAATTTATTTAGCATTGTCACTGTTATTACCATCATTATGATCCATGGGAAAGGGCTGTTTGCTCAGCACTGGACTTGGGGTCAAGAGAAACTTGGGTTCAGATCTTGACTCTGATACTTACTAGTTGTGTGACCACGGACAACCTCTCTGAGTCTCAGTTTCCTCATCTGTAAAAATAAGGATATGATGATGCCTGCAATGTTGGGCAAGAATCAGACAAGATCCTAGGAGCATAAAACTTAGAGCTGGAAGGGGTCTTAGAAGTCACCTAACTCAACCCCCTCATTTTATCTATGAAGAACCTTCCGAGAAATTAGTTTAATAGTATTTTATTTTTCTCCCCAGTTACATGTCAAGTAAATGTTTAGCATTCATCTTTATAAGATTTTGAGTTCTAAATTTTTCTCCCATCCTCCCTTCCCCCCCTTCTGAAAGTGGCAGGCAGTTTGATATCCTTCAGAGAAATGACGTGAGTTGTCATTTCTAAAGTAGTTTACAAACTTTAAAGCAAACATATATGGCCACAGTTATTATTACTATATTGGTTTGTCTGTCTTTGTTCTTTTAAAAATTATTCTGTTTTATTATTTGCTTATTTTTTTAACAGTCTTCTCTCTTTAAATTTTGAGTTCCAGATTCTCTCCCTCCCTCCCACCTCCTCCCCCACCCACTGAGAAGGCAAGCAAAAGGAAAATCAATTACATGTGTGAAATCATGCAAAACAAATTTCCGTACTAGCTATATTTTAAAAAGCAAGAAAAATAAAGAGAAAATTATACTTCAGCTTGTTACTCAGAGTTCAACAGTTCTCTCTGTGAAGATGGAGAGCATTTTTTCATCATGAGTTGTCTCAGATCATTACATTGACTAGAATAAACCAAGTTTTTTACAGTTGATCATCCTTACAACATTGCTATGCACAATGATGTCTGGGTTCTTCTCACTTCACTTTGCATCAGTTCATATAGGTCTTGTCATGTTTTTCTGAAATCATCCCCCTCTTCATTTCATGTATCACAGCAGTATTCCATTACAATTGTATGTAATAAGGCTCTCCTCATTCTGTATCACTTCATATGACTTCCCATGGGATTATCATATGGTATGTGGGCCCATTGAGATTATTGTATGAGCCACGGCGGGTATTGCACGACCCATGGAGCTCATGACCCATGAGAGTAATTAGTAATAATAGAAGTCATTGGATATTATTCTGTATATTGTATTATAGAATGTTTTATTATTATAGAGTATATTATTCTATAGATCCATGGAGGTTATTTCATGACCTATGGGAACTATTTCTCACCCTTGGGGTTATAACCCCTCTTCATCTCTCCCTTAGGTGGAGCCTAGAGGTTTATTAACCTCATCCTTTCTGGAGCTTCATGGCTTAGAGCCAGCCATGGTTTATGAGGTATCCTCCCGCTGCCAACTGCAAAACAACATGGGCTTGTGGAGTGACTGGAGTGCTACCCTGAAATTCCAAAGCCTCCTAGCTGGTAAGTCCCTTCTACTCTTCGGGCTGGGAGACCCAAGTCCTGGGTGCTCTCCCTTTTCATTCCTAGCAACTGGAGAAGTTCCTCACTCCACCTTTCTCTGTCCTTGTGCTTCTGTTTAGCCCCAACCGACCAGGTGGACGTGTGGGTCTCTGGGTCACCATGCAATGGCCCACACCCCCAAGAAGAGCCCTATGTGTTGCAATGGAAGGTGACCTGGGGTCTGGGGGCATTCCTCTAGGGTGTGCCTGGGCTCCAGCCCAGAGGGAGCTATAGCTTGGGCATGGGAGATGAGATGGGACAGGGAAGATAGATCCATAGAGCCTTGGGGAAGAGAGAACATAGGCTCAGTTTCTCAAGGGCTGGGTCCCAACTGGGGCAGCATGATATAATTGAAAGTGTGCTGGACTTGATGGTCAAGGACCTGGGTTCAAGTCATTTTTTCTGATCACTGAGTAGCTGTGTGCCTTTGAGAGAGACTCTTCTCCTCCCTGGTCCTTAATGTCTTCTGATACTTGTAATCTTAAAGGGTTCAAATGTTCTAATATAAGGGAATGCCCTTTTTCTAGACTATGGGCTTGGGGAGGGTAGGAACTCTTGTCTTAGCATATTAATGGATTTTAAAAGCCCTCTTCTAACAACCCTGCAACGAATATATAATATATTTGTAATATATACAAGATACACTATTTTCTTGTTGCAGATGAGGAAACTAAGAGAGGGGAGGTGACAAGTCTAGGGTGACCAGCATTAATGGCAGAATCAAGACCTGAGCTCAGGCCTCCTGACTCCAAGTCCAGTGACTTAAACTAAACTTTGAATCCCATTCTTCCAAAGTACTCAGCACAGGCCTTCATATATGGCAGGTGCTTTATTAATAGATATTGAATAAATGCTGATCTCTATGATGTCACATTAATCCCTTCTTTTCCTGGCTTAGGACCTCATGCCTGGGTTGGGGCTGAGCTATAAGGTGGTGTCTCAGGTACCAGGTGGTGAACTGCACCCTAATGTCGTGCCCTGCTGCAATTTCACTCTTTCCAAACGCACAGAGTGGGTATCAATAGTGGCCTTCAATATTACTGCTCAGGGACATCCCTCCAACCTAACCCTGGCCTGTTCAGGTAAGGAACTGTGAGCTTCCTCCAGGAACTATCAGGGAGGGATGGTGAGGCCATCCTTGCTCTGGGTGGTCCTAACTATTCCAGAAAGGGGTGCAATGATTCTAGAAGAAATGAGTTCCCTATCGCTGGAAGTGTTCTACCTACTAACCAATGAGGGATATCATCAAGAGGATCCTTGTTAAGATGAACATTGAAAGAGATGAATGTAGATGTGTCTTCAGTATCTGAGATTCTGTGATTTGGGGGAAAAGGTCATACAGAAATAGCAGATAGCAAGGAGAGACTCAATGGGTGAGAGTTGAAAAAGCAGATGTAATGGAGTGGGAATGGGACTTGGGGATAGCGAAAAGGTGGAAAAGGCTCTGACTCCCCTACAGTGCTGGCAGCTGGGGCACCAAGCATCCTGGTTCACACTTGTCCCCAGGTTCTGCTCCCAGGAAGGTCCAAGTAAACGGCATGGGAAATCAGGGGATGTTGGTCACATGGGTACCAGAGCCACAGGAACACCAGGAGTTTATAGTGGAGTGGACCCAAGAAAAGATGTCTCCCCAGGAGTTCAACTGGATTCGTCTGCCAAATGGGAGTCACAGCACTCTGCTGAGAGGTAAATTAAGGAACCAATCAGGCTTCAGGGGTACTTGAGTCCTCCCTCCAAGCTGCTGAAGGGTTCTACAGACTAAGGGACAGATGGACAGGAAAATTTGTGTCATAGTGAATACATGAGTTAGGAGTGGTTTAAAAAAAAGAGCCAGGATCCTCAGTAGACTGCAAACTCAAAAGGAATCAGTCGTGCAATGAAAAAAAAAATGATTCTGCATTGAGAGTTACTGGGTCCAGAATAAAGGGGTGATAATCCCATTATCTTCTGCCTTGCTCAGACCTCATCTCCAATACTGTGTTCAGTTCTGGGCCCCACATTTTAGGAAGGATATTTGACAGGATCCAGCATGTTCAGAGGAGTTCACCCAGGATGTTGAGAGGACTCAGGATTAAGTCATAAGATCATTTTGGGAATGCTGAGTTTGGAGATGACTTGTAAGGAGGGCAGGAGTAGGTTAATGACTAATAGCTTTTTTTTACATATTTGAAGGATTTTGATGGTGGTTGGTGGAGGTTTCAGATGTAGGCTTGCTATCAGGAAAAACTTCCTCCAGGTGAGAGTTAGTTGTAGAGTTGGCTGTCTCGGGGCAATAGGTCCTCCTTCATTTGTATGTCTTCTAGGTCTGATGACTGACCATTTTGGGAGGATGTTGTAGGAGATGTGGGCTCAGTGGGAGGTGGAAGTATTCTCAATGTCTTCCAACGTCCTCTACAACTCTGAAATTAGGTGATTCTGGGGAGCCTTGGAAAGGAGAGGCTCATAGGCAAAAAGGATGAAGAACAGAAGATGTGATAGAAGGGGGAAAGCAGGCATGGGGGTAGGGTGGAGAAGGGTAAAGTGGGCTTTTCTATGGTTCTTCTGGACCCATGCCCTCTCCCCCTCTTCCAAGGCAACTTCAAGAAAGGAGTTCCATACCGAGTGACTGTGAGTAGCATCTCTCTGAAGGGTCTGGCCTTTGCCTCTCCAGTCTGGGGGTACAGTCAGGAGATAGGTAAAGAAACCGGGATGGGGAAAAGGAAGAGGGGTGGTGGCATGTGGTTCCTGGGGAAGGGGTTGCAAAGCAAAGCAAGGCCTCTGATGTTTACTCTTCCCCCCAGCACCCCTCAAAGGGCCAGCTCTGTGGCAGATTCAGAATGCTGCCAGTGGGGCACTGACTGTAGCATGGGCTGAGCTTCCCAGAGGACAACGTGGGGGACACTTCACACATTACACCCTGTATGTGCAGCCAGACTCTGGGCCCCTCACCCTTCTGAATGGTAACTCTCTACCCCTTTCTTCTTCATCCCCCTATGTGGACCCCTAATCCAAGCTTGGATTCCACCTTCTCTAGGAAGACTTTGGAGATTCTCACCAGCCAATCTACTGTGGCTAATTCTGGAGCCTGCCACTAGGAACTTTTCCTTACCTATCACAGTATTGCTCAAAGAATCACAGAATTTTGGAAAGACCCTCCTCAGAGATTACCTGTATCATCTCATTTTACAGATAAGGAAACTGAGGCCCATAAAAAGGAAGGAATTTGTTCAGGGTCACACAAGTAATTTAGGAGTTAGATCTGGATGAGATTTGAGAGATTATAGTCCAATTCTTTCATTTTACAGATGAGGAAACTAAGAAGCCCAGAAAGGTGGCAGGGATTAGCCCAAAGCCACTCTGTGAGTTATTGTAGAAACAGGACTGAAACCCAGGTTTCCTGGCTCCTGGTGTAGTGTTCTTTCCTTTTTTCCATATTGTTTCTGAACCTGTCCCAGAGCCTGCTTCCTCCAGGAAGCCTTCCTAGAATGAACTCTACCTTCTTCCCACTGACAACTCTGTTTCTGTCCTTCTAGTGAGTGCAAACACCCTAAATGTGACTCTATGGAACCTGCCTGTAGGATACTATAAGATGTGGGTGATAGCATCCACCATGGCTGGCCCTGGACAACCTGGCCAGATCCTCCAACTCTTCTTCCCTGGTGGGTATGCTGGAGACAGGAAGCCCAAGTCCTGTTGGGAGGAGGAAAGGGTGATAGGTTTGAGAACTACAGTTATCCCTTCCCCATTGTGGGGATTAGGGGCGTGGTGCCCCATAATCTGGGAAATCCATGTAAAATTTTTTGGTCTTACCTTCATACCAGAGAAATTTGAATTTTTTTTTTCCTTTTTCTTTCATGAGGTATTTACAGTACCTTGGATTAAATATTTGATCATAGGCTATATTATACAATACTATACATATATTTTATGTGTTTCTGAGTTTCTAAACTTTTTCTGTGTCACCTGCTGGCCTTGGCATGTCATCTGTGGCTACTACAAAACTCACAAAAAATTCCCATTTAATTCCTTATGCTGATGTGCGATATATTGATGGGGAAAATCGTGATGTGGAAAGGATAATTGTACTGGCAGGTGAAGATGGTGAATGGTAAATCTTAGCTCTTAACAGAGGTTAAGGATCTAAAAGGACTAGCTGTTGGATAATGGAATGCCTGGTTTTACTGGGGAGTCAGGATGCTAGGGCCCTTGGAGATACTGGAGGTGGGGGTAGGGAGAGGGCATCAATAGCAAGCATCAGCAAGAAGAAGCCTATTTCCCTGACCTTTTTGGGGTGTGTGTGTGTGTGTGTGTGTGCATTGGTGGGGAGCAGGGTGGTTAGGTGAACCTGCCAGGCAGTACATTTCCCTGATCCCTGCCTTCTGTTCCTAGAGAAGAATCCGAAAGAGTGGAAAGTGCTGTGGAATGTCCTGCTGTTCTGTGTTCTGTTATCCATGAGCTGCTGCCTGGGTTTGGTGTTCTCCAAGTGGTGAGGGTACTGCATTGCTAGGTTCTGGTCAGGACTCCCGGAGGGGAGGGGAGAAAAAGTGTGGTTTGCACCATGGGGCACCTGGGGCAGAGAAATTCTGGATTTCTGGGAGGACGATGCATCCTGGGGCGGTGAGCCCACACGCCCTCATGTCACCACCTTAACTATGTGTGCTATTTGTCTTCTTTCCCTGGCCTGAGTCAGCTGCCTCTGTCAAAAATTTCTGCCCCATTGGGTCTCTGAAAGGATCCCTGATCCCTCCAATAGCAAAAGCATGCAACCTTGGGGAGAGGTGAGTAGAGGGGACCTGAGAGCCTGGCTTCCTAGTCCATAAACTTAGAATTTGAATTCCCCCTCTCTGAACTACCAAACTCCTCCTGTCTGTCATATATTGGGCCCTAAGGGGGAAGGGAAGGACCCAAGACCTCCTCTTCCCTGTCCTTTCCTAGGAGTTTCCCCAGGCTCCACCTCCCAAGGACACCCTTTTCCTAGATGTGGAAGAAGTGGAGACTCCAATGTCCCCAGCCCCTCAGACTCCAGAGGCTCCTGTCCCATTTGACTCTGGATATGAGAAACACTTCCTGCCCACACCTGAAGAGCTGGGCCTTCTGACCCTGCCCAGATCACAAACCTCCACCTGAGGAGTCCTGGACAATGAAGCTCTGCCAAGAGGGTGGATCCATGATGTAGAAGAGCCAAGCCCAGGATCAAGGCATTGCCTTGATTTTGGCAGGACCAAGTCTTAGAACCATGGAAGATCAAACCTGGAAGGGGCTTAGAAATTGCCTCGTCTACCCCATCTCCCATGTTACAGAAATGGAGACTAAGGGGGCAAGGGTGAGAATGGAAGAGGATTTGCCCCAAACCATACAGCAAGTTAGAATCAGGACCAGGACTCAATCTTGCCCCCTAACCCACCCCACCCAGTCCCTTTCTGCTGTGGGAGGAGAGCTATGGAAAAATCCTGCTGTGGTCCTCTGGTCGTTCTGAGGACCTGCAGAGAAGAACACATGATGTCCTACAGTGGGCCAGAGAGCTAGGGACTTCAGAGGTCAAATAATCCAACTCCCCTCCTCATATAGAGTAGGAAACAGAAGTGCAGAGAGAGGAGTGCCTCCCCCAAGGTTGATAGCTTGTCAGAAGCAAAAGGAAAACTTGACCAAAACACCTGAACTCCCTGGCACTAAACCCTATGCTCTCCCTTTTGCCCGACATTCTTTATTTATCCTACCTACATCTATGAGCAGGGGATTCAGTTAAGTCTCTCCCCTGCCACCAAATCTTGCATGGTCTCACCACTGCCTATGGGACCAAGGCCAAAACCTTTTTCCTGGCATTCCAGGCCCTACAGTCTAGTCCCAGCTCTCTAGTTTTGCTTCCCACTGCCCTGCTGTCCCCTCACTCCCACCCCAGAGCCCAACAGTCTACATACAGCTCACCATTCATATGTGAAACACATCTGTCCCACCATCTCTCCAGGTTTTGGTTTCTTCAGTTCGTTCTGCCTTTTTCCCCTGAACTCTAATCCATCCCTTCAGACTCAGTTCAGACACATGGCATCTCCTCCAGGAAGGCTTCCCTGTGGACCTGACTCCCTCCCTCCTCTCTGTTCCCCCTAGACTCTGTAACACTCATTAATGCAGATATGTCACATTGACCTTGGATTCTGGCTACCGGTGTATCTGTCTTATCTGAGATTGGGCTACAAAATCCCTGAGGGTAAGGTCTGGGACTTCTCCCTTCTCTGGTGTAACCCAGAATAAGAGGTACTTAAGAATAGAGAAAATTGGAGATTGAGAGCTGGAAGGAACCTCAGAAACCATCCAGTCCAACCCCTTCATTTTACAGCTAAAGAAACAGGCCTATCATAGAAGTTAAGTGACGTGACTAAGGTAACCCAGCTAGTGACAGGGGTAGGATTTGAATCCAGTTCTTTTAATTTTAAACCCAATGCTCTTTCCACCCCACAAAGATGCTTAATAAGTGGGTCTGGGGACGGCTAGGTAGCACAGTGAATAGAACACCGACCCTGGAGTCAGGAGGACCTGAGGTCAAATCCAGCCTCAGACACTTAACACTTACTAGTTGTGTGACCTTGAGCAAGTCTCTTAACCCCAACTGTCCCTCCAAAAAAAGCAAAAAAAAATTTAATAAGTGGGTATGTAATTGAATTGAGGGAAACTAAGGTCTCAGGAGGTGTTGGACAGCGAGAAGGAACATTGTGGTCCCTCCCAGGTCCCAGAGCCCTAGGTCATGTGGTGGACCTGAAGTCAGTAAAGACTGAGTTCAAATCCTACCTAAGCCCTTCCTAGTTGTGTTAACTATGGGTAAGTCACTCAATGAGCCTCCCTTAGCATCAGTTGCTTCATCTTAAAATAAGGATAAGAATAGCACCTGCCTTGTGGAGTTGTGGGAATCAAATGAGGTCACACCTGTGAAGTGCTTCTCAAAGATCCACCATTCATTCATTCTATGGAAGAGCTGGCTATTTCTTTACTCTTATTCCTAGCTCAGTCTCACAATTAGGGATGGAGAAGGACTTCACTCTCACTATGTGCCTTGATGGCAGGTCCAAGGATTCGGATCCTGAAGGGACCTTGGAGATAGCCCAGTCTACCCACTTCCTTTTATAAGTGAGGAAACTGAGTCCCAAGTAACTAGGGAGTAGCAGGCTCTGCTGCACTGTGACATCACCATGACTTAGAGCTGGAAGGCCATCTTAGCGGGCATTCAGTTCATCCCTTTAATTTTATAAATGAGAAAATGAGACCCAGAGAAAGGATGAGACTGATGTATACAGAGAGTGGTGAGTTACAGGGCTGGAATCTGAACCCAGATTCTCTGACTCCAAATCCAGAGTTCTCCATGTCATTCTGTTCTCCTTTTTATTTTCAAGTATTAAGGCATCACTGGGGGCATGGAGCTGAGAGAGGCAAAAGAGAAAGACCAGGATGGCTGAGGCAGTGGGTGAGGGCCGAAAGGGCAGCAGGACCTTCAGAGTCCTGGCCAGGCTGAGGGTGTGATGGCCTGTGCCTAGGCCCTGTATTGACTCCAGGCTGGGCTGGACAGTGGCCCCACCCCCACCCCCATGGCTGCACCCAGGGTGGAAGGGAAGGCGAGGTAGCTGTGAGATTGGTTGGGTCAGGGTCAGGATGGCAGGGGGAAGCCTCACACCCCCAGGCTCCCCCCTGCCTCCACAAGGTCTCTCGGCTGGCTGGAGGTTATGGCTCACATCACTACACAACACTGGCATGTTTGCTTGGAGCCACTGGCCTGCTCACTGTCAGGTGGGGGCTCAGCCCGTTGGGCAGGTGTGTAGGTGGGCACGGGTCGGCTAGTGGGGTTCATAGTGCGCATGGCTGGCTGCAGCAGGGGCTGGCGTTCTGGGGGCCCTGCTTCAGGGGCTGGGAGCTGCTCCGGGGATGGGGCTGGAGCCTGGGGCTCAGCAGGGGCTGATGTGGCCTCTTCAGCCTGTGGTTCTGGGCCCACCTCTCTCTGGGGTTCCTGCTCCTCTTTCTCCTCATAATCTGGCCCCTTCTCTCCTCCTGGATCCTTCTCTGCTGGCATTTCCTTTGTTAGCCCTCCTTCCCTCTCCTCTTCCTCCTCCTCCTTCGACCCCAGCTCTTCTCTCTCTTCTTTCTCTTCTCCTCCAAGCTGTTTCTCTTCCCCTGCTTTCTCCTCTGCCTCCAACTGTTTCTCTTCCCCTGCTTTCTCCTCTGCCTCCAGCTGTTTCTCTTCCCCTGCTTTCTCCTCTGCCTCCAGCTGTTTCTCTTCCCCTGCTTTCTCCTCTGCTTCCTCCTGTTCTTTTCCCTCTCCTTCCTTTTCTTTCCCCAGTTGTTCCTCATCCCCTTTTATTTCCACCTCTCTCCCTCCATCCCTCTGAAAGACTTCCTCTGTCTCACCTTCTGACCCCAGCTTCTCTGTCTCCAAACGCTGCTCTTCCCCTTCTTTCTCTGCTCCCAGCTGTTCTTTTTCCCCTTCTTCAGCTCCCTGCAGCTGCAAGCTTTCACCTCCCTTGCTTTCTTTTGGTTCCTTGGCAGTTCCTTCTGATTTCTCGACTAGTACCTCCTCCCAGTCTTCAGTGATGAGTACCCTCTCCACCCAGATAAAGGAGCCCTCTGCTTGGTCTCCTAACTCAGGACTCCCCTCAGGGCCCTGCTCTTTGAACTCCAACCCTGAGCTAGCAGGGCTACCTGTTGCTTCTTCCTCTCTAGCCGTCTCCTCTGAGTCCCCCATGTCACTGCCATCAATTCCCCCCAGTCCCTCCCATACAACCTCGACAACGCCCCTGTCTTTGGTCACCCACTCAGGAAGTTCTGGGGCTTCTATCATTGACCGGCTCTTCATTGCCTCTAGAACCATTTCTTCCACCTCCTGGACTTTCCTGTCCTTCGTCATCCATTCAGGAAGCTCCAGGTCTTCTGTTACCTGGTGGTCCCCTATCACTTCTAAGACTATCTCTTCAACCTGCTGTTCTTTTACCTTCCCCCTTTCTGTACATGTGGGAGCCTCCCTGGTACTTTCCTCTAGGAACCTCAGCCCATCCCACTCCACCTTTACTATGCCTGGTCCCTGGATTGTTTCCCCAGAGCTGTCCACCCCATCCCCAGCACCTGGACCCCTGTCTTCTGCTGTGTCCACCTCATTCTGCATAAGCTCCAGTTCCACAGGGACAGGTGCTGGGCATGGACCATTGATCTCGACAATATCTGCCGTGGACACCTCCTCTTCCTTTGGCGCTTGGGGAGTTGTGGCTGCCTCTCCTCCCAACTCCTTGGGGATCCTTGATATAGAGGGATCTGGTGTGGAGACTGCAGGCATAAGAGGTAGGGAGGCTCGTTTCTCAAGATCTTCCTTGCCTAGGAGCAGAAAAGGGGAAGACCTAAAGGTTGAGTCAGGGACATGATATCTGCTCCTGCCTTTCACAAAGTCTTATCTTGGGAAAGGACTTCAGAAGGCATCTAGCCTGAGTCATACCTGAATAAGAAATCCTTTTAAAACATCCTTGGTAAGTAAACAGTCATCAGCCTCTGGCAGAGGACTTTCAGCAACAGGTATTTCACTTACTCCTAGGAGGACCTAGTTCACTTTGGACAGCTCCAATCGTTAGGAAGTTGTTGAGTTTTGGTGTTTTCTTCTAACCTTCCTGCAACCTCCCACTAGTTTTGCCCTTTGGAACTGAGCAGAACAAGTCTGATCCCTGTTACATAGGATAGTTCTATTGAATAGCTATTTGAAAACAACTCATTTCCCCTTAAAGTCTTTTCTGAGATAAGTGTCTCCAATTCCTCCAATCAGTTCTTGTATGGCACAGTCTCCAGTCCTCTTCCCCATCCTGCTTGTCCTCTTTGGGTTCCTCTTTACTTTTCTGATGACCTTTCATAAATGGGATACCCAGGACTGAATACAGTATGCTGGATGGAGTCTGACCAACAGAAAGGCTAGGGAGACCAGGAGAAAAGATCAGGAGAATACTCACCTCTCTCAATCTTGACCTAAGCCTCAATTAATGCAACCTAAGATAATATGAACATTTTTGGATTCCAAGCCGGCTGTCCTGTTGACTCACACTGAACTTATTGGTCCGCTAATAACTCCAGATCCTACCCACCTCTGAGTGGTAGTAAGAGAATTATACCTGAGATCCTGAAGATCTGAGTTCAAACTCTGCCTCTGACTTACTACTAGGGGGTGTGACCTTGGATAAGTCACCTCTCTAAGCCTTAGTTTATTCATCATCTTTAAAATGAAAATAATAATAGTCGCACTATTTGTCTCACAAGGTTGTTGTGAAGAAAACACTGTCTAAATAGTGCCATATGAAGGGGAGTCATATAGATCTAGTGGTGTTCTGGAGCCATCTTAAAATGGTTTGAGAAAGCTGGTTGTTAAATTTTCAGTGTAAGCATTCAGACCTTGGAAATAGGCAAATTCTACAAATCAGGACTGGATTTATTGTTTTGTTAAGTGTTTAGATTTAGGAAAGTGATTGAGCTTATGTTAATGCAGATTAAATTTTTAAGTGTGTTCTGAGAATTTTTTTTTCTGGAAGCCAGTTGTTAAACATTTACCAATAGCTCTGTGTGTGTATGTTAGCTATTATTAGCCAAGTCTTGACATCCTTGATTTTTTAAAAAGTTTTTTGGTTGATTAAAAAAAACCCATGTACAGGATTTTACATTTTTCTTTATTAAATTCCATTTTATTAGAATAACCTCACCATTCTAGCCTGTTGAAATCTTTTGGGATTTTGACTATCATCCAACATGTTTGCTGTCCTTCTCAGCTTGGTGTAATATGCAAATCTGACAAATATATTAGCAGTGCCTTTATCCAACTTACTGATTAAAAATGTTGAATGGGCTTTTTAGGCAATAGAGTAGATCTTAGGGAACTCTGAGCCTTGTCAGCTGGGATTCAAGCCCAAGGTGGCTCCCCCAAAAAGAAGTAGGAAGACACTCACCTTCAGGGCCTGGCTCCATGACAGTCTGAGAGAGAGATCTGGATACCTAAAGGGAGACAGATAGAAAGAACCCTGAAGTTAAACTTGCTCTCTGCCCTGGTTCCTTCTTCCCCCTAATTCTGGACCTCATCTCCTCTCACGTAGACCATTAGTAGCCTCCTAATTCATCTCTTTCTCCAGTCTCTTTCCTTCCAAATCTTCCTACTGAGACCACTAGGCTCATCTTGCTAGAGCCTCATTTTGATCATGACTCTTTCATGGCTCCCCACTGCCTGGGAGATCAAATTCAAACCCCACATTCTGGTATTCAAGGACCTCCATCATCTGGGTTCAACCTATCTTTCTAGTTTCATCCCTCCCTGTTTCCATACAGTAAGTGTCTGGTCTGAACACACTGGTTTGGTGCTCTCTCTATAACCTTTTCTCCATGTCAATTTACCGAGCGACTTTGATCCATAAGGTCAGAAAGACAGAGAACTGAGAGAGTCAGAGTTACAGAGAGATGGACAGAGAGACAGGCAAAGGGACAGACAGAGACAGAGACACAGAGACACAGAGAAAAAGAGACAGAGATACACAGAAAGATGGAGACAGAGACACAGAGACAGAGACAGAGAAAACTTAGACGTCATCCTGCCTAACTTCTTTCTTTTATAGATAAAGAAACTGAAATCCAGAGAGAAGATTGTCCAAGGCTACAAAGATAATAAATGGCAATCAGAACTTGAACTCAGTTCCTCAGTTTCTAAGTCCTGGGCTCTTCTATTCTGCTTTACTACTTCTGCCTATCCAAATTAAGCACTTAGAACCCTAAAGATATCTTAAAGATCAAGGACTCTCCATCTTCCAAGGACCTTCTTAAGGTGCAGCTTTCTTTCTGTCCCCAGCACTTAGAATAGTGCCTGGTATATAGTTGACTCTTAATAAATGCCTATCAGCTGGCTGGCTGCTCAAAACTCAGCCCAAGCATGGGCTCCCACATGATGGACTTTCTGATTCCCCTGGGTGCTAGTGCTTTCTCTCTGCCAGACCCACCTTATATTCATTTTGTCAATATCTGTAGGCACTTATATCCGCACCTGTTGTTCCCCAAGTCAGGATGCAAATTTTACAAGGGCACAGATACTTCTGTCTTTTTATCTCCAGCACTTAGCCCTGTGCTTGGCACCTAGTAGATGCTCAATAAAGGCTTGTTGATTGATCGCTCACAATCTTCCCTGACCTACAAAATGACCTTTCCTTTCTCTGACTCCTGTAGCCCTTCCTATCTTTTTTAGCAAGTATCTCTTGCTAATCTGACTGGTGCATGAGGACATTGGCTAGACTTTGAATCAGCCCATATGACCTGGAGCTGGAGGGGATCTTTGTGGTCAGCACCACTGAATCTCTGTTTGAAGAGACTTCCAGAGAGTCAAGCCAACAGGCACTCACTAAAAGCTTACTCTGTTCCAGGCACTGCATCACACAGTAGGGATACAGCAAAAGACAAAAATACTGTTCTTTCCCTCAAGGAGCTCATATTAGCTGACATACAAACAACTATGTACATACATTGGATCCTTACAACAAGCCTGTAAGATAGGTGATTTTATTATCCCTCTTTTACAGAAGAGAAAAGTGAAGGTGGACGTAGTTAAGTGACTTACCTAAGTCACACAGCTAGCAATTGTCAGAGGCAAGAGTCAAACTCAGGTTTTCCTGACTCATTTTCCTGCACTGAATCCACTGAGTGAACTTGGTGCCCTGTTCATACTAATATATAGGGCATATTGGAGGTGATATCAGAGGGAAAGCGCTAACATTGAGAGGGATGGGGAAAGACTTTTTGCAGAAGGTGGAATTTTGGTTGAGACTTGAATGAAGCTGGGAGGTATAAGAATAGCAAGAGCATTCTGGGCATACTTGGCATGAAGTCATGTTTGAGGAAGAGAAAGTAGGCTACTGTTGCGATTATGGGATTGACGGTGTTTGGCAACAGAAATAGGTATAAAGTGTGAGAAAGATTGCATGGTCAAGTATGATACCTAGGTTACTTGGATGGCTGGGAGGTTGGTGGTAGTCTTGACAGTAATAGGAAAATTAGGAAGGGGGAGAGTTGGGTGGGCAAGATGACCAATAGGCAATTGGTAATGTAAGAAAGGATGTCAAAAGAGAAGTTAGGGTTTGGAGAAATAGATTTGAGAATATTATAGATCATCGAAATGATAATTGAATTGAAGGATGTTGATGAGATCACCAAGGAAGATGAGAGAGAGAGAAGAAGAAGTAGTAGTAGTAGTAGAAGAAGAAGAAGAAGAAGAAGGTATAGGAGAGCATTGAGAAGCACTCATGATTATTTGGTTAGGAGAGAGAGAAGATAAAAGGAAAATCAGAAGAAAACTGTATGCATACCTAGAGATAAGATAGTATCAAGGAAAAGAAGGTAAGTGACAGTATCAAGAGATGCAGAGAATTCAAGAAGGATGAGCATCAAGAAAAAGCCATTAGATCCAACAATTAAAGTCATTGGTCACTTTAAAGAAAACAGTTTCAGTTGAATGAGCAAATCAGAAGCCAGACCGCAGAATTTAGAAAAGAATGAGAGAAGAGGCAGTGGAGGCACCAAATGTGAACAGTTTTCTTTAGTTTAGCCATGAAAGGAAGGAGAGATAGAGTAGGGATGGGCACATCAAACTAAAGGTTTTTTAAAGATGGAGGAGAACTCAGTGTGTTTGTAGATGGTAGGGAAGCAACTAACAGACAGGGAAAGACTAAAGATTGGTGAAGGATGGGGGGTAATAGAGGGGGCATTCTGCTGGAGAAGATGGGATGTACTGAGATGATTTGTGCCTTGGAGAGGAGAAAGGTGATTTTTTGTGAGAAAGGGATGAAGGAGGAGAGAGTGGGGGAAGATGTCTGAGTGATGTGAGATGAGGAGGAGAGAATAGGCAGCTCTAACTAGCAATCCCTTCCTTACCATCCCAGAGAAGTAATCATTCATTCTTTGAAGATCCCTAGTGAAGATCAATCTGCTTCTCTGAAAGAGCTCATTTCACTTCTAAATAACTGAATGTTAGGAAGTTTTTTCCTGACATCTAAGCTGACATTTGCCTCTCTACAACCTCCTACCTCTGTCTTCTAGGGTCAAGACAGAACATGACTAATCCTTTCTTCATATGACCATCTTTCAAGTACTTGAAGACCTCATACCTGCAGAGAGATTCTGGCTCCAATGCAACTAGAAAACTAATTGTTAAATTTTTAGCATGAACATTTGCACCTCAGAAATTGGCAAATGTTAAAAAGATAGGATTAATTTATTGTTTTGTTGATTTCTAGTCTTAAGAAAATGATGTAGAAATGTTAATAATTCACAGTAAATTTAAGAATTGTGGGCAGTGCCTATATACATGTATATATATACGTGTGTGTATGTACACACACACAGAGCAAGAGCGAGAGTGTGCGCGCGCGCAAGAGAGAGAGAGAGAGACAGAGACAGAGAGAGTGTAGGAGAACTGGTTGATAAACACTGACTAGCACATCACTTAAGTCTCTTGTTCTCCAGGTTAAATATCCCAGTTCTGTCAACTGGTCTTTATATTATATTATCTTGGGGCCCTTTACCATCTTGGTTGCTCTTCTCTATGTGATCTAAAGCTTATCAATGACCTTAAAATTTATTACCCAGAACTGAAACACTATGGTCTGAACAGAGCAGAGCAGAGTAGAGTAGGACAATTTTGTTCCTAGACGCTCTGTCTCTCTTAGTGCAACCCAAATCACATTAGCTCTTTTGGCTGCTGGACCTCCCTGTTGACTAGTCTTTACCTTGTCACTAAGGCCTCTAGATTGTTTTCTTATAGACTATCATTCCGCTTCCTGTTTTCTCCATCTTGTACTTTTGAAGTTGATTTTTTGAACCCAAGTGCAAGACTTTATATTTATCTCTACACATCTTTCTAGCTTAGTTAGATCTTTGTGGCTCCTGATCATCTCATGCACTTCACAGGTTGGGAAGCTGGAGCTTAGAGAGGGGAAACAATGTGCCTAAAATTATACAGCTACAAATGGGAGAATCAAATGCAGCGCTCTTTCCACTCCACCTGTTCACTACTGTTCAAAGGGTACAGCCCAGTAGATACCTGGGATGTTTTACTTCTCTCCTCCCTTAAAAGAATAGACATCTGTTATGCTCTGTCCCCTCTTACCTGTCGGCGCCAGGTGGGCCAGGCAGAAGTCTTGTGGTGGGCACCTGTGGATGCGCTCTGTAGTAACTGGAGTTGTGACTGGAGTCTGGGGAAGAGGTTGCTGCTGGAAGCCAGGAATCTGGTCTCCTAACTCCCCCCACCCCAAAAAATGGGACCCAAGTGTGCAGCCTCCCCTCCCAGCATCCCAAAGCTAAGCCTCAGATGGCCTGTCTTAATAGACTCATGAATGGCCCTGAAAGGTCATCCAATACAACTATTCATTTTAAAGTTGAGGAAACTGAGGCAAAGGAAAGGGAAGAGTAGGGAAGGAAAAGGAAAGAATGGAAGGGTAGAAGTAGAAAGGGAAGGGGAGAGAAGAGAAGAGAAGAAAAAGAAAGGAAAGGGAAGAGGAAAGGAAGGAAGGAGAAGAAAAAGAGAAAAGCAGGGAAGGGAAGGAAAGGGAAGAGAAAGGAAGACTTGTCCAAGGTAGTTAGTGGCAAAGCTGGCTCCCAGCCCACATCCTTTCATTCTAGTTCAACGCACTCACAATTTCAGATCTGCCATGGGAAGGGGCAGGGCCCAGTTGTGAACAGCAACCCAAGGCCAGGTGGGCACTTAATAAGAGAGCCCTCCCCCCAGCCCCTTACGTGAACAGACTGTCTTCCAAGTGTTGAATTCTGGCCTGAGCCTGGCCTTGGGGGGAATGGGGATCTGTCTCTGGCTCAGCACCCTCAGGTCCCTCAGCTGTCCCATCCATCAGCCATCGCTCCCGCAGGGACTTCCTCTTGGGGGAGGGCAGGGAGGAAGGTGAGGGCCCAGCCAAAGACTGGACAAGCCACCCCACCCTCCCAGATTGGGACAGATTATCCCCACCCACAGACCCTTCCCCAAATGCCCCACCCCCAGACTAAGATTCCCCCCCATACCCCCTCCCACAGGGGCCGATCTTTTTCTTTTGCTCCCACCACGTATGCCCACCCTCATTGAGCCCTCTAAGGCAGGTACATTCCACTATTGCCCTCCTTCACTGGGTGTCTTCAGACTGGGACCATCGGGACTCTCCCCACCTTTAGTCGTTGCACTCTCAATTTTTCCTCTTCTAGCTCTCTCCGAGCTCCGCAGATCTGCTCTTGAAGTCGCCGCTTCTCCTGATCAGAGCGAAGTAATTCGGGGCTGGGGCGGCGCAGGGGAGCAGTCCAGCACTGCCCAGCCCAGCCTAGTCCAGAAGAAAGCCCAACCCAACCCAGGCCAGGCCAGGAGGGAGAGAGCCCAGCCCAGCCTAGCCCATCTCAGTTCAGTGGAATCTAGCAGAGCCCAGCCTAGCCAGACCAGCGGAGACAGGACAAGGGATCGCTCCAGCCTGTGCCTCTCTCTCGGGCTCCTTCCTTTCTCTCTGCCTCTGAGGGGCTCTACTGGGATGCCTGGAACCCAGATGCCTAGGGTTGGGGGCGAGGGTGGGGCAGGACAGGGTACAGGAAAGTCCTACTCGGGTTCTGGGAAGAGGTGGAATGGGGAAAGACCCCCCCCTCCTACTGTCTGGAGCTGAGACCTGGTGTGGGTGCGGGGAAAGAGGGGGTGGTCTGGGAAGCGCTGACTCAGCAGTTCAAGGGAGGGCGGGGGTGAGGGAGAGGGGAAGGGGTGGTGCTGGCCGCGCCCCGGGGCCGGATCCTGCGGCTCTCTGCCAGAGGCAGGAGACTGAGACGATGGAAACGGGGGATGGGGGACAGGAGGGTGTGGGGATGAAGAAAAGGAGAAAATGAGGAACAGAGAACTGGGGAAATGCAGATGAGGGGATGGGGAGATAAGAGACGAGTCAGGGAAAAGGAAATATGATGATGAACACAGGAGGATGGAGAGAAGGGAGTGGCGAGATTGTGAATGGGTCCTTCAGAGAAGAAATGGGGACAGAGAGATGGAGAGCACAGGAACGGGGGAGTGAGGAAAGTAGTGTATAGCTGGACGGGGGACTGAGCCACAGGATGAGGAAGATCTGAGAGGATGGGCGAATCAAGGTGTAGGAAGATTGGAGTTTGGGTGTCGGGATGGAAAGACAGTTAGGACAAGGTATGAGATGGAGTATGGGGGAAAGGAAACAAGAGGTAAGTAAGGAACTGGGGACAGGGAACCTAGAAGTATGGAATGGATCAGGGAATGGAGAGGTAGGGTATGGGGAGGGAGTAGGAAAGAGAAATAGGAGATTGGAAGAAAAGAGGTGGAGGTTTGGGGGGTTGGGAGGTGGGGGGCACTTTGGGGACAGAGGCGCTGCTCGCTCACTCACTCCAGAGGTGAGTCCGTCCAGCCTCAGCCCACTCCCCCAGGAGGGGATTGGGGAGCAGAGCCCCATGGGAACGGGAATGGGGACGGGGCGCGGGCAGAGGCTGCAGTCCCAGGCTCAGGGCTGGTGGCAGGCTTCGCGGACGGGGAGTAGAGAGCGGGGTTCGAACTGTCCCCACAGCCTCCGGGAGGGGCCAGAGAGCTCTCGGTCACTTACAGCAATGACCTCCAGCCGCTGGCGGTAGAGGGCGCTCTCGACCATGGGCCTGCAAAGAGATGAGGAGAAAGTAGGGGCGAGGCGGAGCGGAGGAGGAGAGTCGGGAGATAGAAGGTGGGATAGTTGCATGCCCTCAACCCCAACCCTTTCCGCGTAGCTGAAATAACATAATTCCTGAGTCCTGGCCCTGCTCAGGGTGTCTAGAAACTAGCCTAGGTCGCCTAGACTATTTTCTCCTGCCTGGCCAATGAGTGCTTTGGAACTTGAGAACGGAGATCTGGAGTGTCGATCTCTAACTCTGGTCAGAGCTCCAGGCCGAGAAGGGAACGTACAGAACAAAGAACATCGGATTTGGGGAGAGGGGTCACAGAACTTAGACCCAGATCCCTGCTCTGATAATTTCTAGGGAGTGATGTGGAGCAATTTACTTAAAACAATTTGGTTAAACATCAGTTTCTTCCTTTTAAAAAATGAAGGAATATCAATGAACCACATTAAAAAAAAACATTCCAATTCACCACCGATAAGAAAGATGAAAAGTAAAAGAACTCTGAACAGTCACTTCACACGTAATTGTCAAAGAAAACAAAAGATGGAAATAGTTAAAGTTAGAGGCGTTGTGTGGAAAGACAGGCACACTATACATCGTTAGTGGAGCTGTGAAGTGGTCCAGCCAGTTGGGAAAAAGCAATTTGGAAATAATGGAGAAGAGTTACCAGAATGTCTATACCTTGAACCCAGAAGTTGCACTATTAGGTATCCTCCAGAGAGATCAATAACAAAAGGAATATCCCTATTGACAACAAAATGTTTATAGGAGCACTTTTTGAAGTATAGCAAAGGACTGGGAACAAAGTTAGATGCCTATGATTTGGAAAATGGTTAAACAAATGGTAGTACATAATGCTAGTAGAATATTAGTGTGCTGTAAGAAATTATGCCTGTGATGAATATAGAGAAAGAGGGAAAGACTTATAGGAAATGATGCAAAATGAAGTAAGCAGAACCAAGAAAACAAAGTATACAATGACTAAAAGCATGTTAATGAAAAGATCCTCAACAAAATCATTGAAATTGAATGAAATGAAATTAACCAAGCTTGACCCCAAAGAAGAGGCATGAGAATTTATCTCCCTTCCTTTGTAGAGGTAGGGGACTAGGGATGTGGAACACTACAGATATCAGACTTATTTTTATGTAAGAGCTTATTTTGCTGTACTTCCTCTCTCCTCTTTTTTTATGCTGTTATGTTATGCTGGGGAGAGGTAAGGACATCTTGGGAAATGTAGTTGTTATAAAAACAAAAGATAGCAATAAAGTTGATTTTAAAAACATTAATAAATGTTTGTGAGATTGAGTTGGAGAAAAAAAAATGATAAACTGATGCAGTCTTTGATCCAGCCGTATCACTACTAGGTATAGTATATACTACAAGGAAGTCAAAGACAGATGGGAAGGTCCTATATATAACAGAATAATTAGAGCACTTTTGTATTAGTTCAAAGCTAGAAACAAAATGGATGCCTGTCGGTTGGGGAAATAGATGAACAAATTATAATATAGGAATGTAATGGAATATTTTTGTGCCATAAGAAAAAACTGAAAGTATTTGCTGATAGCTCCCTCTTCTATCTTCCTTCTCATCCCACGTCAGTGACATATCTTTCCCCCATTATCTCCTCCTTTACTCTGATCTTGAATGAAGAAGTGACCCTTTACTTTGCCAAGGTCAACCCCTCTACATGAAGTCTTGGCCCTGTCCTCTACCTACTCCAGCAAGTTGCCCCCCCATCATCTCCAATCTCTCTTATTTTCAATCTCTTCCTATCTACTGGTTCATTCCCTATTGCCTACAAACACACCCCAATCCTTATTAAACCCTCATTAGGCCATACCATGTCCATTAGTTATAATCTTTTATCTCCTCCCCTTTTCTTGGTGCCTCTATTTCTTATTGTTTCATGCCCTTCTACACCCTCTGCAGTCTATCTTCAGACCTCATCATTCCACTGAAATTGTTCTCATTCAAGAAATGTATTTGCCAAATCTCTTGCCTTCTCTGCAGCCTTTGGTACTGTGGATCACCTTCCAGAGAGTCTCTCTTTTCTGGATTTTCCCCATAGACATCTCTCCTGGTTCCTCCCCTATCTCTCTGATCACTTCTCAGTCTCCTTTCCTGGTTGTTCATCATCACACTCACCGACCATGAGTGTCTCCCAAGTCTTTGTCCCGGACTCCATTCTCTTTTCACTCTGTTCTTTTTCATTTGGAAAATTCATCAGCTCCCATGAGTTCAATGATCCTATCTATACAGATGATTTTCTGATCTAGATACCCATCCCTACCTAGTCTCTTTGCTGACCTACAGTCACACAGCTCCAACCACCATCTTCCTTTTAGACATATTGAATTGGATATTCCATAGGCATTTCAAACCCCAAATGTCTAAAACAGAGTTCATCACCTTCTTCCCTAACTCTCCCTTACTGACTTCTCCATTACTGTCAGGGGCACCACTGTCCTTACAGTCATACAGGCTATCCTTGGTCCGTGTCATCCCAGATTTCTTATTCTCCTTCATCCCACACATCCAGTCTGTTGTCAAATCTAGTTATTGCTACCTTCACATTTTTTGTATATGTCCCTTTCTCTTCACTCCCACAATCACCAACATGGTACAGGCCTCTAGTGGGGGCATACTACAGTAGCCTTATTATTGGTCTTCCTGTAGCAAGTCTCCCTGCTCCAAGCCACCCTCCACTCAGTTGCCAAAGTGATTTTCCTGAAGGATTTTGTTGTTGTTGTTGTTGTTCAGTTGTGTCTGATTCTTCATGCCAAAGACACAGGAGTGGTTTTCTATTTCCTTCTCTAACTCATTTTACAGAAGAGGAAACCGAGGCAAACAGGGTTAAGTGACTTGCCCAGGGTCACACAGCTAGGAAGTGTCTGAGGCTGAATTTGAACTTCTGAAGATGACTCTTCCTAACTCCAGGCCTGGTGCTCTATCAGCTGTACCATCTAGCTGCCCATCTGCACAAAAGATTCCAGAGGCTCCCTATTACCTTTAGGATCAAACATGGAGGTCTCTGGCATCTTCCCAATATGGCCCCTTCCTAGATTTCTAGACTTCTAGACTTCACTCTGCTCCACACACACTATAATGCAACTACATAGACCTCCATGCTCTTCTCTCCACAATACTGCATATCCTGACCCTCTGCATTTTTACTTGCTATATCGCAAGTGCCCTCCTCCTACCTCTGGCTCCTAGCTTCCTAGCTTCCCTAGCTTCCTTTAAGGTTCAGCTTAAATCTCGCTTTTTATAGTAGGCTTTTTCTAATCCTACCAGTTACAAGGGCATTCTTCTCTGAGATTATTCTTTCTTTCTCTCTCTCTCTTTGTCTCTCTCTCTCTCTCCCTCTTTCTCTCTCTCCTCTCTTCTCTCTCTCTGCCCCCCTTCTCTCTCTCTCTTCTTTCTCCCCCTCTCTCTCCTCTATTCTCTCTCTCTCTCCCCCTCTTTCTTCTCTCTCTCTTTTCTCTTCTCTTCTCTCTCTCTCTCTCTCATAATTCACATGTTGTCTCCACATTAGAATGTGAGTCCTTGAAAGCCTTTATTTCTATCTCCAATGTTGACCAAAATGCCTGGCAAGTGCTTAATAAACTTATTTACTGATTAACTGACAAAAAAATTAAGGAAGGAATTTCAAGAAAGTTGGAGAAACTTATTTGTACTGATGCAGAGCAGAGCAAACAAAACCAACAGAACAATATACACAATGCCCACAATTATGGAAAGGAAAGGAACTAGGAGACATCAGAACTTAGATCAATGAAATGACCAAAACTTGACTCCAGTGTCCTGATGATGAAACATCCATCCCCCTGTTTGGTAAACAGGTGGTGAACTTGGGTGCAGAATAGGGCATGTGGCATCAGATATGATTAATATTTGTTTTGCTGAAATATACTTCTTTGTTACCAAGGAAGGTTTTATTAGAGAGGGGAAGAATTTTAGGGCCCATCTTTTTTTTGTTTTTTTGTTTTTTTGGAGGGGGAAGGTAGGACAACCGGGCTTAAGTGACTCACCTGGGGTTAAGTGACTTGCCCAAGGTCACATGGCTATTTTTTTTGTGTTAAGTGTCTGAGGCTGGATTTAAACTCAGGTCCTCCTGACTCCAGGGCCAGTGCTCTATTCACTGTGCCACCTAACTTCCTTGTCTTTTTTTTAAAGCAACAACAAAATGTTAATAAAATAAAACAAGCATGGTTGTTTGATTTCTTCTCCATTTCCTACATCCTTATTGTCATTCATATCCTATCCCTAACCAATGGTGTCTCCTTCAAGGCTCTGTACTGGCTCTTACTCTTTTCTCCCTTTAGCCCTTCTCTCTCAGTGATTCCGTGGGTTCAATTAACTCTACACTAATGACTCCCAGATCTACATATCCAGCCTTAGACTCTCACCTAAGCTCCAGTCTCACATACCAACTGCCTGAAGGACACCTCCTCCTGGATGTTCAACAGGCATTTCAAACTTAACATATCAAAAAGGAACTTATTTTCCCTCTAAGCCTCTCTCCTTCCTTATTTCCACTGAGGGTACCCTGCCAAGTTGGTCAGATTCACAACTTCAGTAGCATCCCTGACTCTTCCTTTCTGCCTCATCCTCCTGAAACAGCCAGGTACTAAGTCTTTTTGTTTCCACTTTCATGATTTCTTTCATATCTGTTCATGTCTTTCCACTCCTATGACGAGTTCAGGCTTTCATCACTTTTCTTCTAGGCTATTGCAACAGCCTCCTAATTGAACTCTTGACTTCCAGTATGTACTGCCCTCAGCTTTAACCACAAGGTGACAGAATGACCACTAGTTAGGTGGATATCACACAAGACTTGGAGGCAGGAAGTTCTAAGTTCAAGTCCAGTCTCAGATACTTACTAAATCTATGACTCCAGGCAAATCACAACCTCATGTGTAAAAAGAAGACAATAAGAACACCTGACTCTCAAGGATTTTGTGAGGATAGGATGAGATCATATTTCTAAAGAACTTTGAAAACCTTAAAGCACTATATAGATGCTTTTGTTATTTTAATATTATATATACTGAGACTCAAATTGTTATATAATATTATGTATACTAAGACTCAAATTGTTAT
>CM053580.1:530024428-530053740 GCA_028627135.1 Pseudochirops cupreus
AGGCTCAAATTGTTATAATATTATATATACTGAGATTCAAATTGTTATTATAATATTTTACATACTAAGGCTCAAATTGTTATTATAATATTATATATACTAAGGCTCAAATTGTTATTATAATATTATATATACTAAGACTCAGATCTAACCAGGACATTTCTCTTTTCAAGGCTGCATGAATGCCACCTCTAATGGCTCCCTGTTGCCTCTAGGATAAAATACAAAATATCAGTCTGACATTTAAAACCTTTTACAATTTTTCTTCCCAGATTACATTTCCAGTTTTATTTCCAATTACTGCCTTTCACTCTAAATTTTAGCCAAACTGGTCTAATGATCGAACGTTCCTGTTACATGACATTCTCCTTCCATCTTTGGGACCACTGCACAGCCTGTCCCAAATGCCTGAAATGCATTCCCTCTTCAAGCTAATCTTTTAAAATCCCAACCTCCCTTCAAGACTCAGTTCATGACCTGCTTATAGGTAACTCAATAGTCAAGCAGTACAGTTTCTCTTGGGTGTGAGGAAATGGAGTACAATGGACAAAACATTGGATGGACAAAACATTGGATATGAAATAAGAGGACTTTTATGTGGATCCTGATTCTCCCACTTACTGCCCCTATGTTGCTGGGTAAATCCCTTAATCTCTCTGTGCTTCAAGTCCCTCATATAAAAAAAAAAAGAAAAAAGAATGGAGGTTGGACTAGACAGGGCCCACAATGCTTATGAGGGTGGCTCAAATCGGATTAAAATATAATTGGAAAATACTAAACAAAATAAAGAAAAATACAACACAACACAGATGATGTTAATTCATGGTTTTCTGAATCAATATGTAACTTTCAGAGATCCTTATGGATCCTGTTCAATGGCCCCAATTTCCATTTGAATTTGACATTTTTTGGATTAGATGACCTCTGAAGTCACTTCTAGCTCTTAATCTGGGATCCTAGGATTTTTCTTTCTTGACATGTACACACTTTTCTTTTTACTTCCAGGTAAAATCACAGCATATATAGGAAGACTTCCCAGGTCCCCTTCATGCTAGTGCCTTCACTCCACTTATTATTTCTGATTTATTCAGTATATCGCTTGTTTGTACATAGTTTGTACATTGTTTCCTCCATTAGACTATGAGCTCTTTGAAGGCAGGGACTGCCTTTTGCCTTTCTTTGTACCCCAAGTTCTTAGCACAATGCCTGGCACATAGAAGGGTTTCACAAATGTTTATTGTTTTTGTTTTTTGTTTTTTGCTTTTTGGAGGGAGGAAGGCAGGGCAATTGGGGTTAAGTAACTTGCCCAAGTGTTAAGTGTCTGAGGCTGGATTTGAACTCAGGACCTCCTGACTCCAGGGCCAGTGCTCTATTTACTGTGCCACCTAGCCGCCCCTTCCCAAATGTTTATTGACTGACTGACTGACTGACTGACTTGTTGTACCTCTCTAGGAATATGTAAGCAAGCTCTTTGAGGTCAGAGACTATTTCTCATTTTGGTATTCATGGTGCCTAGCACAGCGACCTGCATCTAGTAGGTGCTCAAATGAAAGTGTGTTGGATGACCCCAAGGCTCATTCTGGCTATAAACCCTCTACTCAGGGAATATTGGAGTTGGAAAGATCTTTAGAAATAATTTAATGCTATTCTTTCATTTCACAGATGAAGAAATGGAGGTCAGGAGGTGAATTCACCAAGGTATCATGGCCAGGAAATATGTACATAAATCCAGGGCTTCAGAATCTTTTGATTCTAAGGATAGTGCTCTTTCTACTCTATGGCACTCCTAGGTCTTAGGAATACCACTGGTATGATGTTCAGAGCCCTAAAGGTGAAGAAGCCCTACCCCCTACCCCCATGGCCTTTGTAATGTCAACCTGTTTGCTTCCCAGACTGTAGACAATGAGGAGCTACCCCATGATCCTGACTGACTTTTATAGGATAAGCTTGTGGATTTGTATACACCCCCTTGCCCCTTCTCAAAGGAGCCAAACCTCTGCTGTTACCATGACAAGTTGGAAAGATGACTTGTTCCCCTACCCCTAGAAGTCAAAGGTTTCAGGGTAGATTCTGACCCTGGCAGGTGGGGGAGGGTGTAATGAGGTTTCCTTCCTTTCTTTCTAGGAATGTCCATGGCCTGTAGCTCTGAAGATTTAGAGCTGGAAGGAGCTTTAGAAGTCATCTAATCCAAACACTTAAGTTTATAGATGGGGAAAAAAGTTAATAGATTGATCAAGGTCATCCAGATAGAAACAGTCAGAATTTGAACTCAGGTCCTTTTAATTCAAAATCCCATACTCCAGTATATCACATTCATTCTCATGATTGAGAACTTGGCTAGACCTTCCAGGGGGTAGTATATAGGGATGCTGGAGTCACTCACTGAATTCCTTCTAGTGAGCTCTGGAGGACAAAGGAAACCAGGTCCTTGGCTGGCTCCCTTAGGAAGGGTAGCACTTTGGTGGCAGTCATAGGTTTGGGGGTGGAAAGGGCCTTCTAAATCAGGGGTTCATAACCTGGGATCCATGAGCCTCTGATAAATTTCCAGGGGGATGGGGAACTTGGAAGGGAAAAATGACACTTTTATTTTGATATAATTGATTTTCTTTGTAATTCTATGTATTTTATCTTGTGCACTTAAAAACATTATTTTGAGAAAGGGGTCCCTAGACTGGATCTGGCTTCCAAAAGGGGTCCAGGACACACGCAAAAAAGCTAAGAACCCTCACTCTACATAACCTAGTTCAATCCCTCCCCTCCATTTTACAAGGAGGGAAAATGAGGTCACTTAAAGAAAAAGACTTGCTAAAAGTCATACAAGCAGTAAAGAGCAGAAAGGGAATTCAAACCCAGGTCTCCTGACTCTAATCCAGTGTTCTTTTTTCCAGATTGAACTGGATGGGGTCCTAGCTTCATCCCTTCAGGTTATATGGGGGTGAGGTGGCCTGAGGCAGAAGGGGTGGGTCTTCTCAGAAGAGCTCCCTTTCCTCTTAGGTAAGTCCCTGTGGGGGGCCCTCTCCCTCCCAATAAGACTCCCCATGGGGACTTGATCTCTCCTGCCAGTTCCCTGCTGGGGTGATCAGGTTCCTTGTTGCTTAGCAACTAGGTTTCTAAATGGTGAATAATGCAGGTAGCAGAACCAGGGGCTCGACAGGTTTGGAGTCCTCTCTGGAGCCCTCTAGCTTTGTGCCCTCCCCTGTACCCCCAACCAAGAGTCAAGGGGTGGAGTGGTCAAGGGAGAGGAGAGGAGCTATTGGCCACATTCAGTCAAGGGTGAGGGGATATAGGCAGAGGGGCCCAATAAATCCATGGATAACTCAGAGTTCATAGGACTTAATGCTTCAATGAATAGTGAAGATCAGCTAGCCCAATCCTGTTTTTTTCTAGATGGGGAAATTGAGGCTCAGAGACAAGTCATGACTTGCCCCACATCATATACCCAGTAAGTGTTAAGTCAAATCTAGTTTCCCTTCCTCCCAAATACAGGGTCCTTTCTACTATACCACTTTTCCTGCCTCATGCACTCCCATTTGGCTCCTGGTCTATTTGGTGCCCCATGAAATCCTGACCTAGTGGCCCCGAGTGGGAGAATCCCCTCCCACCTCACTGACCTCTCTTCTCAAAGGGGCTTATCCTGCAATGCTGGACTATATTCCCCCCTCCAGCCCGGACTTTGCCCCTAAGACCCATGTGACTGCTGAATAGTCTGCATCTGAGTCCAGAAAGGGGGAGGGGATGGAGAAGGAGGGCCTGAGATTCTTTTCTTTTTCCCTGAGGACAAATGCATGCTTGGGGTTTGGAGCATGTCTCCTTTAAAATGGCAGCTCAGGGCTGTAATATTCCTACTGGGTGGGGGTGGGGGTCCTCTTTGGCCAGAGCCCCAGAAGCTGGGATCGATTGTGACCTCCACCAGGGGGCAGGTGCTTGCCTGAGGAACTGCCCCCTTGTTAGGTGGGGTCACAGTATTTGGAGCTGAAGGGATTTGAGAAATGATCTAGTCTGGCCCCTCACTTTACAGATGAGAGAACTAGGGGCCATCAGGGTTAAATGACTTGCCCAAGGTCACACACTGAGTCAGTAGTTAATTTGAAATTTAAACTTGAGTCCTCTGACTTCCAATCTAGGGTTCTTTCTACAATACCCCCTCCAACTGTTCAATGCAGCTGAGGTAAGTTACCCTTTGGAGCTGCTCTACTTCCATGCCCTCTCCCAAACCCTGGTACTTACATTGGATTTGTTGGGGTCCACCCGCTGGGGGGCAAACCCTGGCTCTGTAGGGCCATCTTGCTTGTGGGGCTAGGCTACCCAGCTGGGCAGCAGGTGCCCGGAGAGGTTGGGGACGACAGGTGGGGGTGGGGGGGCTGCTGCGGGCACCAGGAGAGCTGGTCAGGCTGGTTTGGGCGGAAGGAAGTAGGGAGGGAAGGGAAAGGAGAGGGGGCCTGAGCCAGAGCTGGCTGGCGGGCCTGGGGAGGCACTATCAGCTGTCCTGATGAATTATTTACCAGCCACCAGCTGCCTCCCTCTGCTGCTGCAGCCATCCTGTGCATACACCCTCACAGTCATGCACAAGCATGTCAATGGTGACTAGTCAGGATGGTATATGAATGTAATGGGATCTGTGCTGTGAGAAATTATGAAATGGACAATTTTGGAGAAACCTGGGAAGATTTGCATGGATTGATGCAGAGTGAAGTGAGAAGAACCAGGAGAACAATTTCTACTATAACAACAAAAAGCTGATAACTTTGAAAGACTTAACTCTGATCAAAGTAATGACCAGTGCTGATTCCAGAGGATCCATGATTAAGCCTGTTACCTTCCTCGTAACAGGACAGTGAGAGATGATGTACTCAGAATTCAGAATAAGACACATATTTCTTGACACAGCCAACGTGGGGATTTGTTGGGCTTCACTATACATATTTGTTACAAAGGTTTTGTTTTTCTATTTCTTTTTTCCTCCTCAGGAATGGAGGTAGGAAGGAGAAAAAGAAATGTTTGTTAATTGAAGAAACAGTATTAAATTTAATAAAAGCAAAAGAAAAAGACATTGGCCACTCAAGCACATGCCCTGACTCCTTGTATGTTTGTGGGGATAGCAGCAGACAACTCTTAAGAAAAAGGATTTAAAGCTGGAAGAGACCTTAGACATCACTTAACTTAATCCTTGAATTAAGGGTATCTGAGGTCCAGAGAGGGACCCAAGGTCCCAAAGTCTGGGGGAGATCCAGGTCCTCACTCTCCAAATCTAACTGGAAGCTAGGTGACACAGTAGATAGAACCAGACCCGGAGTCAGGAAGACCTGCCTTCAAATCCTGTCTCAGACACTTACTAGTTGTGTGACTCTGGGCAAGTCACTTAACCTCCATGATCCTTGATTCCTCGTCTGTAAAATGGGGATAATAATTGCACCTATCTCCCAGTGTTATTATAAAGCTCAAATAAGCTAATACTTACAAGAATTGGCACTATATAAATGTTAGCTAGTAGTAGTAGTGGAGGTGGTGGTGGTAGTAGTGGTAGTGATAGTAATAGTAGTAGTGGTAGTAGTGATACTAGTAGTAGTGGTAGTGGCGGTGGTTGTAGTAGTAGTAGTAGTAGTAGTAGTAATAGTAGTGGTAGTAGTGGTAGTAGTAGTAGTGGTAGTGGCAGTGGTAGTAGTAGTAGTAGTGGTAGTAGTAGTAGTAGTAGTGGTAGTGGTAGTGGTAGTAGTAATAGTGGTGGTAGTAGTGGCAGTAGTAGTAGTGGTGATAGGGGTGGTAGTGGTGGTGGTAGTAATGGTAGTTGTAGTGGTGGTGGTGGTAATAGTGGTCATAGTAGTAGTAGTGATAATGGCAGTAGTGATAGTAGTGGTAGTAGTAGCGGTAGTAGTCATAGTAGTATTAGTGGTGGTAGTGGTAGTTGTAATAGTAGTAGTTGTGGTTCTGGTGGTGGTAGTGGTAGTGGTAGTGGTGGTAGTAGTAGTTGTGGTTCTGGTGGTGGTAGTGGTAGTGGTAGTAGTGGCAGTAGTAGTCATAGTAGTAGTAGTGGTGGTAGTGGTAGTTGTAGTAGTAGTTGTGGTTCTGGTGGTGGTAGTGGTAGTGGTAGTGATAGTGGTAGTAGTGGCGGTAGTAGTCATAGTAGTAGTCTTGGTGGTGGTAGTAGTAGTAGCAGTAGTAGTAGTAGTAGTGTTCTGACCACTGCCATAGGCCCCTTGCCAGCACTCTCATTTCCAGGAGGGTCCTTCCTTCTTCTTGAGCTCTGGAGCAGGGTAGAGAGGAAAGTTAAGGTGGGTTGGATTAACCTGGGAATCTTGAGGAACAATCCCTGGCGGACTCCTGGTTCCAGCTTGGAGGAGTAGAAGAGGACAATTAGAGGGGAATGGAACCTACTTCTCCATATGTTCCTGCCAAACTTTTGAGGGTTGTGAGTCAGTGTGGAGTAGAGGAAAGGACTGAGAATCAAAAGACCTGGGTTTGACTTCTGGCTCTGTTTCTTGATCACTGCATGACCAAGGACAAGTCCCATTGAGTCTCTCCATCCCAGCTTCCTTATCTATTAAATGGGGATAAAAGCATTTAGTGCTACCCACCTCTAAAAGTGGTAGCAAGGAAAGAGACCTGGAAAACTTAAAATCTGAGAGACAATAGTGTGTCATGGTAAGAGTCAGGAAGAACAGTGAGCAGCTGTCTGTGACACATACTGGCTATTCGGCTCCTTTGGGGGCCCCATATCACTCTCTAAAACTAAATTGTTAGAGCAGTGGCCCATCTGATCTGCACTGGTTCAAATCCTGCCTCAGATACTTTCTGGGTGTGTGACCCTGGGCAAATGTTTAACCTCTGTTTACCTCAGGTTCCTCATCTGTAAAATGGGGATAATAATAGTACTTATCTCCCAGAGTTGTTGTGAGGATCAAAATAAAATAATACTTGTAAAGTGCTTAGCACAATACCTGGCATGTAGGTAAGTGCTACAGAAATATCTGTTCTTCTTGTTATTGTTGTCTGAAGGGTTTCCTAATGGGAAACTCCTTAGACCAATTAGTCAGAGTCTGGGACAAAAATAAACTCCAAACTTAAGGTACAACAGAATTATGAGCTATTATTATCAATACCTGTGTGACCTTGGGCAAGTCACTGTCCCTTTCTGGGTCTCAGGATCCTCATCTGTAACCTCCTCACCAACTCCAGCAGTCCCACCCTCACCCCATTTCTTTTTTTGAATTTTTTTTATTTTTAGTTTTCAATATTCATTTCCACAAGATTTTGAGTTACAATTTTTTCTTCCAGTCTTTCCCCTACCCCCCACCCCAACCTCACCCCATTTCTTTCATTCACTCATTCATTCTAGACATAATGTGCTAGTTATTGAGTTATTTGAATCTAAAAGACTGGAGCCCTGCCCTTCAGGGTCTCTTATCTCTGGCTAAGGAGAAGAGGCATACGCAGAAGACTAGATTATTAACCAAATCAGGCACTGTGGGATCCATGTAAGGTAAAGGAAAGAGGACTTGATTTGGTCAGAGTATCCAAGTTTAAACTCTGATTCCTTTCTTATTACCTGTGTGACCTTGAGAAGGTCACTTCTTTTGTCTGGGCTTAAGTTTGCAGTAATCTGTGGTAATGGGATGACTGGACTAGATCATATCTGAGGGCCTCCAAATTTGTATCTCCAAATTTACGACCCCAAATTTTCAGATGGTCAGCAGACAGTCCAGGCTACAGTAACTCAGAGAAAAGAGATATCTCTGGGTAGAGGTGAGAGTAATTGGGGAAGGCTGTTTGGAGGTGCTAGTGGTAGTGGGGGAGGGGCTGAGTAGCACTGGCACTTAGCAGAGTGCCTGGAACATAGTTATTGTTCATCTTTCATTTTTTGAAGAGGACCAATGACATCACAATGTTGTGGTAAAATGGTAAATGCAGGGAGATGTTTTGACTTGCACATGAATAGGATTTAAGTGAGGCAGAGTTGCATAAAGTTATCAGCCTCACTCTTTGTTCCAGAGCCATCAAAGTCCAGTAGCAAGACCAAAGTTAAGAGGACTGGTGATGGCTCGGGATGCAAGGGATGACCTTGATGTCTTCAACAGCTGACCAAGTTCTAAGCACTCCATAGCAGTTGCTTCAGCTGCCTTCATGGACGTTCAAACAAGTTCTATCTATGGGGGAAGTCTTCACATGGAATAGGCATCCCTTTAACTCACCAATGGATGAGTTAAGTGAGAACTTTAGGTTACCCTCAACCTGGTTTAGTCATTGGCCAAGGCAGTTTACCAGGGTGTAGCTGCTGTGCATGCTACATCTTCTTGGAGCCACAGATGAGAGCTGGGTGAATCAGTTGGACACCAGAGATGGATGAGCAACCCCAGAAAGGGCTTAGCAAGCCTTATACCAGAGGTACCTCCTCAAATACCCTATTCCTGGCTCATAGTAGATACTTAATAAATGCTTGTTGGCTGACTGACAGACACTGAGGAGGACCTGAAGCTGTTAAATAGAAGAGGGGGAGGAGAAAGAGCATCAATTTTGAGAAAATGCAGGAATTTAATTTGTTCTTTCCATGCAATGGTGTGCTGGTAAATGTTTCACTATCAGCTCTCTGAGGGAAAGAAGCATACATGACACTTTTAAATTTAATCTGTATTATTAACATTTTAAAAATTAATTTCTTAAGTCTAGAGAATTAACAAAGCAACATATAAAGTCCCAATTTGTAGATGTTGCTGATTTCGGAGGTGTAAAAGCTCACACTCCACTGTATCCAATCCCTGTAGGTTCCACACACCACCATCTCCCCTCCCCCACTCCCACTTTTTGTATAAGACTGTGATTCCTCTCCATCTCATTTGGGTTTGAGTTTTGGTAATGTGTCCAGAGTGAGCATAGTCTAAAAGCATGGACCCTTTAAGGCAGGTTCCAGTGGGGTATTGTTTCTGGAGTATTTTGCTTATTTCTGGGCTCCCTATTTTAGGAAGGAAAAGGGACAAACTGGGGGTGCCCAGAAGGCTAGGATAACCATCTTGTAAAGGGATCAGTTGAAAGAACTGGGGATGTTTAGCCTGGAGGACAGATAATCTAGAAGAAGCATGAGAGTTGACTTGAAGTATTTGAAGGGCTGTTGTGAGAAAGGAATGGGATTTAGAGATGTAAGATTTAGCACTTAGAAGAGATCTTGAGATCATCTAGTCTAATGTTGCCATTTTACGTATGAGGAAAATGATTCACAGAGAGAGTTAAGTGACCTGCTGAATGTCACATAGGCAATCACATCCATTTCTAGAACACTTTCTTCACAAAAATACTGAGACATATTTTGAGGAATTATTATATTCATTTTACAGAGGAGAGGATGAGACTCAGAGGAAGAAAGTGAGTCACTTAAGTTATAAAGCTTTTAAATGGCAAAGCTGGGACTGAAGCCAAGTCCTCTGGCTTCAAATTGGGTCCTAATCTCTTTTGCAAAACTAAATACAGGCAAGGAAGTAGCAGCTCATAGGAAGGATCTAAGGTGGAAGGATGCTGGGAGAAGAGTGAGTCTGGGGAGGGGAGCAGAAGAAGGATCCTGGGGAGAAGAGACAACAAAAGTTTATTGGATGAAAGGGCTAATGAAAAGACAGTTCTTGGGGCTCAGGGAGAAAAGTCTGTTACCACTGAACAAGGAGAAAAGAGGAGCTGCAGTTACTTTGGGTTGCCACTTGGGGTGCTAGATAGTGGTTGAAGGCTATTCAGAATCTGTGTAGAAGAAAGGGGGGGGGGCACAGAGATGTAGATACCCTCTAGGGGCCTCAGAAGACTCCCTAAATATAGGGTCCTAGGACCCCTATGGTGCTATCCTCATCCCCAGGGATCTCCATTTGGGAATATCTGTCATCTAACTATACATTGAAATATCTGCCTTCTGCCTGTTCATAAAAATCAAAAAGAAAGATGGTTCTACGACCTCTAGGTTCTGAAGGATAAGGACTACAGGACCAAAGAATTTTGGTGTGAGGAGAATAGGAGACAGACACTTAACTGAAGAAGAAAATAAATCAAACAAAGATCCACATATAGGGCGGACAGATAGGCAGACAAGAAAGATAAAAACACAGAGCTAGACAGAGAACAGAGAACGACACAGAGAGAACAGAGATAAAGACAGAAACAGAGACAATAGAGGTAGGCAAAAAAAAAAACAAAATAGGAAAGAGACCAAGACATAAACAGAAACAAACTGAGAGTCAAAGAAGGACAAAGGCAGATTGCTGACACTCATTCATGTCCAATTTTTCCACGACTCCATGGATGGACCATAGCAGTCTGGTTTTTCTATTCTCCAGTAGCTCTCAAAGTCTGTCCAAACTCATGTTCATTGCTTCCATGACACTATCTGTCCATCTTCTCCTCTGTTGTCCCCCTTTCCTTTGGCCTTCCATATTTCCTAACCTTAGCATCTTTTCCAATGAGTCCCATCTTCTCATTATGTGGCCAAAGTATTTAAGCTTCAGCTTCAGTATTTGGCCTTCAGTATTCTGTATTCAGTGAATAGCCTGAATTAATTGCTTTAAGTATTGACTGATTCGATCTCCTTGCTGTCCAAGAGACTCTCAGAAGTCTTCTCCAGCACTGCAATTTGAAAGCCTCAATTCTGTGGCACTCAACTTTCCTTATAGTGCAGCTCTCACAGTCATACATTGCTACTGGAAAAACCAAAGCCTTGACTATATAGACCTTTGTTGGCAAGGTGATGTCTCTGCTTTTTAGTATGCTGTCCAGATTTGCCATAGCTTTCCTTCAGAGGCAGATAGACAGAGATAAAAAGATATGAGAAGTATAGAAAAAAGACAGTCAGAGACCCTGAAAATCAGTAATAAAGACAGAGCATAAGAGATACAAGGAGATAGAGTTGAAACAGAAGCAGAGACAGATAGACATGAAGTGGCAGGTTGAGAGGGAGGGTTGCATAAGACAGAGACACAGAGACAGAAAGAGAGACACACAGAGACAAAGAACTGAAATTGGAGATAGAGAAAAGCAGAAAGAAACACAGAGGTACACGTATAGGTATTGAATCACCTAAATAGAAGGGCAGAGAGATAAGACTGAGGAGAAAGAAACAAAAATGCAAATAGAGAAAGAGAAAGTGATGGGCTAAGAGACAGAGGTGGTCAGAGGTGCAGGTAGAGAACTAGGCAGAGAAAAGCAAAACAGTAGACGTCACTCCAGTCTCCTTTTTCCTTGGGAGGCTCCCGATTTTGTGCAAACAGCCTGGGGCAGGCCCACTTCCTCCCTCTTTCAATACTTGGATCTCAATTGGCCCAACCCCCTGCTCAGGCTGCAGTATATGGCCTTCCACAGCCAACCTGCCCCGGGACTGATTCTAAGTGAGAGAAGGAGACTGTTTCATTCTCTAGCGATTCCACTATGGTGGAGGAGGTTCTACAGAACTTGAAAATCTTACGCCAGTTGCCAGAGGCTACGTTGGTCTCCAGTAGGAGGTAGCAGAGGCTGCTAGGTCTATAGAGGAACCAGGAGGCGTTGGCTTAGATATGGGTCTCCACGCTATCGTAGGTGCCCGGGAATTCTCCCCAAGGGAGGACCAAACTAGCCTGAGGGTAATTGTTCCTCCGCGGGGTGGGGGTAAGGAGTGCCAGCAAACTGCCGGGCTATGGGATGGGGGGTGGGGTAGGGTGGGGTGGTACCTTGGTGTAAAGTAGTGTTCAGTTTGTGAGCAGGGAATCCAGCAGCGACTGGAGGGGAGGGTGAGAAGGGGAACAGCGATTTAAGTGCCCCTGGGCTGAGGTTGGCTTCCTAGGGGTGGCACATTCCTCGGGAGGAGGAGGTTTTGAAACAAGGAGGCATATTAAAGGAGAGTGAGGTGGGATAGAGGCAGATCCCATCCCATTGCTGAGCTAGGGTCCATGGACTATGTGATAGGTTACGATTGACCCTATACCGGCGACATCGAGCCAAATGCCCCCTGGAGGCACAGTCTGGACAGTGGCAAGAATGTGGGAACAAAGCCAAGAAGCAGCATATGTATCTTTCAGGGTAGTATGGAGGAGTGGGCAGGCGTCAAGTGCTAACTCAGGCGGCATCAGCCACGATGTTTCCTGGGATGAGCTCTCTCAAGGCTCCTTTCATTCTAAAATACTCATCCCAGAATGTCGTCCTAGAAAGCCCCTCAGCTAGCCCATGGCCACAAGAATCAAGGAACCTAGTCTGGGTGGTGTCCATCGGATTGACGCTTGGCTCAACCTCACTCCACAAGAATCAAGGAACCTAGTCTGGGTGGTGTCCATCGGATTGACGCTTGGCTCAACCTCACTGACCAAGACAATATTCTGACGCGGGTGCAGGGGCACAAGACCGTGGCCCAGCTCAGGTGAAAGAACTAAGCTCCGGACCCGGGGCCCCTGGGACAGCCTCGAGGGTTACACTCGGCAGCTGTGGCTGCACCAGGGGCCGCACGGGGCGGGGCCGAGGTCCAGGCAGGTGCAGGGGGCGGGACCGGGCCTGCCCCCGGGGCGAGGAGGGGCAGTTCCCGGAGGCCAGGGACGGGAGGGAGGGGAGAGTCAGGCGGGGCCGGCGGTCAGTAGCCCTCAATGCCTTAAGAGTCCGCGACTGGCTACTGACAAGGGCGCAAAGCTGGGCATGGAGCCCCCGGGGGCGGCCGCCACAACTGCCACCGAGACCCCAATTGAGCGAGAAATCCGTCAGAGCCAGGAGCGCGAGGCGAGCCTGCGACGGAGTCGGGGCTTGAGCCCTAGCTTCTCCGGTGGGGAGCTGGTGGAGTTGCGCCTCCGGCCCATCCTTAGCCTGCTGCCGGGCCCAGGGCCTGGACTGCCCCGGGACGTGGAGCGTGCCCGGGCAGGAGCCCAGATGCAGCGCGAAATCGCGCGGGAGGCAAACCGGGAGGAGGCGCTGGTGCGCCTGGGTTCGGGGCCCGGCGGTGGCGGGGAGCGCGGCCAGGAGCCGCAGCCGCTGAGCGAGCGCAAGCTGGTTTTTGAGGCTGGGGGCGCGCATCCTCGGGCAGAATCCGTGGGCCGGGGCCCTTCGTTCACCGAGGCCAGTGGCGCCGCCCACGTGGTGGTTCTGGAGCATCGCAGTCGGCTCCGGGCACCATTTCTAACTCAGGCTCCTACTCCTGCTCCCGTTCCAGCAACGGCTCCGGCCCGAAACCCAGCTCTAGCTGTCGCCCGGACGCCAGACCTAGCTCTAGCTCCGGCTCCGGCCCCACGTGTCCCGGTCCCGCCTTCAGCCGCTGCCTTGAGCTCTCCGAGCCCGGCTCTTGCCTCGGCATCGGCCCCAATTGCTCGGGCCCCGGTCCCGGTCCCAACTCTGGCCTCGGCCCCTGATCTAGCTTTGGCTCCGGCCTGCTCTACCACTCCAGCCACGACCCGTCGAGTCCAATTGTCGCTGCTGGAGCAGGAGGTCCGAGAAGTTCGCCAGAGGGAGCGGGAGCTGCAGCGCCAGAGGCGCAGCATCTATGGGACCTCAGAGTTCAAGGAGCCGACCCCGAGTCTCACTGGTAAGATGCCGGGTCTTTCCCCTGCCCAGGTTCTTGGGCTCCCCTGGCCAGGTCTCAGACTGAGGCTTCTGCTTTCGGAGCCCCAATTTCTTGCATCCCATCCCGTCCCTCTTTATGGGTCTGAGAGAATCTCTAAGCACTGGGAATCCGTGCCAAGGGAGTGGGGTTGGGGTGGACCAGACCAGGCCTCCAGCTTCTATGTACATTTAGCAGGGCGTGGACTGCTATGGCCCCGGGCTCCAGGCTGCGAGTGGGGTGGGGTGGAAGAGGAGGAACTTTTCCGGGCCATAAAACAGGAAAATCACAGACCTGGGACGCAAGAGATGCTGCTCCCCATGACTTTATTTTCCCCCTTCCTTGCAGAGAGCACACCTTCTGGAAAGCTTTCAGTGGTGTGGCCCCCTCGACGGGATTCTGAGAATGGTCTAGAGCAGGTGAGAAATGTCTTCAACATTCAGGAATTTACCTGTGTTCCAAGTACTGGGCACTCACATAAGCACATTCTCCCCCTCCACAATAACCCTAGGCTCCACTCTAAGAGACTCCACTCCAGGAAGGAGAAGAAATTCATGAGACCTCAGGCCCAGCTCTTTGCTCTCCTAGGCTTTATATGCCATTTGGACACCCTCTGTGCAGGATGGAAAGGACAGCCTGGAGCCCCTTGTTCCAGTACTGGCTTTGCTACTCATCCCATTATGTCTGAGGCCAATCCCTTCTCTTTGACACTTCTATGGGATTCGGTTTTCCCTTCTAAAAAAAGGGGGGTGGATAAGATCATAGATATAGGCTTGGAAGGGACTTCAGAGGCCATTTAGTACAGTCCTCTCATTTTACAGAGAAGAAAACTGAAGCCTAGTTGGGGTGGGGGTGGGAGGGAAAGGAGGGTTAAATGATTTGTCCAAGGTCATCCAGCTAATAGGTGTCAAAGATGGGAAGAGAAACCAGTTTCTTCCAATACTGGAACAAATGCTGTTCCTACTGTACCCCACACATGAGATTAAAAAAAAATTAGAAGGAACTTCAGAGGTTTTCAAGTCTATCCTTCCCCTGCCTGTCATCTTCCCTCCCCCACTCTCCATTTTAGAGATGATCATCTGAAGTCTAGATACTGAAATGCTCTCCAAAAGGCACTGGGTTTGGAGTCAAAGGTCCTGGATGCTAATTGTGCTCTCTACTCACTATCTGTGTGACCCTGGACAAGTCACTTCATGTCTGGGGCTTGTTTCATGCTCTGTGAAATGGAGTTGTACTACTGAATGACCTCTAAGGCCTCTTCCAGCTCTGGAATGGAAACCCAGCCCTTTTTGCCCAGTTCTGTTTCTCCTCCTCCCTGACTTGCTCACCCTCTATTGTTTCCCCTTCTTCACAGGATTACCGTGGTAGTGCCTGTTCCCTTGATCGAGGGAAGAAGATCTTGACCAACACCGGGGAGCCTCTCAGCCAGGAAGAGTAATTGTTCACCTGTCCCTTCCCCCTCATTAAGCTGGACTGGGAAGCCTTCATTGATTACCATCCCCCCCTCCCCACTTCCTCCACTAAGTCAGACTAAGAGTTTTGATTGGACACACACACACACACACACACACACACACACACACACACTCACACTCTCTCTCTCTCTCTCTCTCTCTCTCTCTCTCTCTAACCCGGGCTGGGGGCTGATTGGTTATACCACCCCCCCACTTCCACTAACTCCAGCTGGGGGCTCCTGATTGGCTACCTGTCCCCAATGCTGTTGTGACTCCCTAACCCATCCAGGAGGGAGATAGAATGCCTACCTCCCCTATTCTCTCTGGGAAGCTGACCAGCCCATACCCAGGCCTCTGACTGTTACATGTTTGGCGGAGAGGGAACCCTCCTCAACTTTCTCTGCTCACTGTGGCATCAATAAACACCCCTTCTAACTAGAGTAGTTTGTCTGTGGCTCTTTCTTCCCCAGGGACACCGTGGTACCCTGCCTAGGGAGAGAGAGAGAGAGAAGAAAAGCAAGGACCTGTTAGGGAACCAAAACATTTCTGGTGGGCCAAATTCTGGCCAAACCTGAGGAGGGGGTGGGGTGCGGGGTGTGGGGAGAGAGCTGGGGTCTGGGAAAGCAACGGGAGGAGCCCTCCGGAATCTGGCTGTTGTTACTTAGGTGGTGGCTGGCAGCTCCTTATCTCTTGTCCTTGCTCAGCTTGTTCCCTGGGACCACAGCCGTGGGAGGAGCAGGAAGGCACTGATAGTTCACATCCTTCTTTCTTGGGCTGCCTCCCCCGCCGCGTATTCTAGGATGCTTAGGGCGCGGCGTAACCCCATCCCCTGCTGCTGGAGCCTTTAGGTCTTGTCTTGTGCTGCCTCCGTGTGGCCTAAAGTAGGAAGTGCGATCTCAAGTGGATTTTCCCTTTCCTCCTCCCCTTGGAAAACTGGGACTGAAAGGCAGTGGGTGGGAGACGAGACTGCACCCTTCCGACAGACACATACACCTATTAACGTAGAATCATAGGATTTAGAGCTGATTGGGGGACCTTTTTACAGGAGAAGTTCCAGAGAGGTTAAGTGATTTGCCCTAAGTAGTTAGCTCAGAGATTCAAAACCAGCACTTGCAGATCTCTGCACTGTGCACACCGCCTCTGAATTGGTCTTCACGTTTTCAACTTCTCTCCTATCCGATCCATTATTGAAAAAGAAATCTTCCTCATATCCAGAAAGGAGCATGCCAGGCCCTTGACCAAAAAACTGTGTTAGTTCCTCACTTCATACAGGATAAAATACAAACTCCTTATCATGGCACTCAAGGCTTTTCAGTTCTTTCCCATCCCCACCTCCACCCCGATTTTATCCATACCAGACTTATGAACCTGCTCCCCCAACTTGGGATCCCCTGCCTTCCCATATTAACTCTGTGGGGTAAAAGGTCCAACCCTTTAATGTGCTTCCCTCCTCTCTGTTCAGAGAAATTCTCTTCCTTGAAGACCCCATTCAGATGCCACCTTCTCCTGGAAGTTTTCTAGGATTTGATCCTTCGGCTGGATGTTATCTTGATCCCATCAAATGCCTTAGAGTACGTTCCATGGATATCTCCTTTGTCCTTGTCACATTCTATTTCATAACAATTATTTGTGTATATGTCATACTAACTCCCTCCCACATCATACTGATTAGTTTGTAAGCTCTATGAAGAGAGGGATGTGATTTTTCAGCCTTGTACCTCTCCAGTGCCTGAGTGTGGCTTCAGTGAAGATCCTGAACACAAACAGCACTTTTCTGTCTCTGAATCTTTGCTCAGACTTTCTTCTGTCTGCCCTCTTCCCTTAGCTATACCTGCTGAATCCTACCTGTGCTTCCAGACCTAGCTCAAATGTCATATCCATTCACCCATTTGACCAGAAACACATACTAAGCACTTAAGGCCAGTACCTTAAGTAGTGGAGATACAAAGACAAGAGCTATAAGTAATCCCTGCCTTATTATAGATATAGAGGGAGAAGAATACAATAGCTAGGAATAAGTTTAGAGGATTCCCCCTCCCCATTTTACAGATGAGGAAACAGAGACCAAGAACGGTTAATGGCATTGCCTAGAGTGAGGAAGTATATGAGGCTAGAAAGCATGTGAAGCTGGATTTAAACTGAGGTCTTTCTGGCTAAAAGCCCATTGTGCCACCTTGGAAATAAGTTTAAATAAATGTGATAATGGAATAACTGAGGGGGATCCAGAAAGGAGTTTCTTAGGAGTAGCTCCTATGCTAAGCCTTGAAACAAGGGAGGGCTTATAAAAGGAATGGGTGAGAAGAGAGCATTCCAGGCATGGGAGACAGGGTGTGCCACAGCACAGGGGGAGCGCTGGCATTCATGTAGTACTTTAAAGTCTGCAGAGTGCTTTACAAATAGTCTTGTTTTGTCCTCACACCAACCAAGATACTATCATCACTCCCATTTTACAACTGAGAAAACTGAGGCAGACTGAAGATAAAGTGACTTGCCCTGTGCCACACTGTCAGTGTCTGATGCCAGATCTCAACTCTCTCTATTATAGCCCATTGTTGTTGTTTAGTCATGTTTGACTTGGGACCACATTTGGGGTTGTCTTGGCAAGGATATTAGAGAGGTTTGCCAGTTCTGCCTTCTCCAATTCATTTTAGAGACGAAGAAACTGAAGCAACCAAGGTTAAGTAACTTGCCCAGGGTCATACAGCTGGGAAGTATCTGAGGCCAAATTTGAACTCAGGTCTTCCTGACTCCAGGCCTAGCACTCTATGCACTGTGCCACATAGCTGCTTCATTATACAAGTGCGGTGTGGAAGGCTGAGGTCAGAGAAGGAATAGCTAGTAAGCCAGTCTAACTGGAATGTAAAACATTCTAAAGGGGAAGTGAAAGTGGAACAGAATGTCTGGAAACTCCAGGTAGAGCTCAGTCCTTCTCAAATCATTCCAGATAGGTGTGCTTTCTCTCCTTTTAAGGCACTTATCAAGAATGATAACAGCTAACATTTGTAGAATGATGTAAGGTCTGTAAAATGCTTTATGTCACTTGTCTCTTTTGATCTCCATAACTACCCGGTGAGGCAGGTACCAGATGTATTATTACCCACATTCTACAGTTAGGAAAGTGAAACATACGTGAAATGACTGCCCAGTTACATAGCTAGGAAATCTCCTCTATTCAAATTATCTAAATTCAGGTTCTCTACTACCAGGGATTCTTAACCTGTGGTTTGTGAACTTAATAAATTTTTTGGTGATGTGCATGTCAATTAACTTCCTTTGTAATCTTATGTATTTTATTTTATGTGTTTAAAAATGCTATTCTAAGAAGGAATATATAGGCTTCACTAGATTGCCAAAGGAATTTATAACATAAATGAAGTCGAACCCTTGTATTAGACTGATCTCCAAGAAGGTAGAGACCCTATCATTCTTCTTGCTGTCTCCTTCCCCTTAGAATGCCCTCCTTTTCAATCCCATATGCCATCCTCCTTTCAGCCTGGACTGAACATCCATCAGTTAGCAACATATATTCATTAAACATCTGCTGTTTTCAGCCTATTGTAAGACACTGTGGGGGATCCACAGAAGCTCTCAAGGGACTTCGTCTAGCTCGCAAGACAAGACAAAAAGTTAAATGGTAACAGAAGAGGCGAGGAACAACACAAGAGATGTTACAAAATCCAAAATCTTAACTAGCAAGATGTACCATTTGTACCACATTTGAGGAAGGACTTTGAAAAACTGTCAGAAGAACTTCTACCCAGATGGTGACCTGGCATACTTGGTCACCAGAGACTCTGCTGAAACAATTGCAGGTGTTTAGCCCGTAAAAGTGAAGACTTAGGGGAGAGAGGGTGTCTTCAGGTATCTGAAGGGCTGTCCTTGGGAAGAAAGACTAGATTTATCTAAACTAGAGGGGAGAGGGGATGGTGGGGAGAAGTTATAGAGAGGCAGATTTATTGACCCTGTGCAAGTCACTGAACATCAGAGCATCTTAGGGAACTCTTTGGATTGACTAAGTCATTCTAGTACAAGAGAAGCAGAATTGATTCTGGAGTCAGAGGATCTGGGTTCGAATCTCATCTCTGATGCTTACTGCCTCGGTAATCTCGGACAAGTTCTTGTCTCTTTAATTTTCAGTTTCTAAAGCTGTAAAATACAGGCTTTGGACTAAAAATGGCTTGTGAGGTCACTTCCATCTCTGAATCTTGGAGATAAAAGGCTTAGCACAGTGACAGGCACATAGCAGGGACTTGTTTCCTCTCCTGCCCCACTCAAGATTTTATAAATCATAGACTGGTTGAAGTTTGCATTGGTGGAGGGGTTCCCACAATGGAAGTTCCTCATACTGATGAAATCAGCTATCGTTTGCCTATATAGAACATTGTCCTAACCATAAGAACTGTCCAAAAGGTGAAGGGACTGCCTTTAAATGTAATGAATTTTTCACCACTGGAAAGCTCTTAGCAGAGGATGGATGACCATTTTAGAGAGCAGGATACATGCCCGGCTTCGGATTGGAATCGTTAGGGTTAGATCTCTTGCAGCTCTGTGACCCTTGACTTTCTAAACCTCAGGACTCCTAAACCAAACGAGACGCGAATGGAAAGGGGGATGGGAGGCGGGGAGCGGGGAGTGAAAGGAGAACCACGATTCAGAGCGCTGCCGAGGGGCGGCGGAATAGAGCAGGCGCTGAGCGGCGATTTTCACCGATTTTCACCGTGGCCACAGGGCGGCGTCCGGGAGCGGCTCGACTCCTTCCAGTCCCGGGGCCAGTGTAGGTTTCCGGGGATAGTAACTGTGGTCCCAGCCCATGCGGAGTTAACCGGAAGACATAACCTCGACCTTTAGCGGGGAAGGGCGGGTGCCAGGGAGTCCCGTTCGTCCCTCCGCAAAAAGGGAGGGGTCAATTGCCATCTGTGCCCAGGCTGGAATCTGAGGTAGGGGCTGCTAACAACCAGTACTCAGCCGTCTCCTGGGGCTGAAACCAGACCAGACCAGACCAGAACACGTGATAGGTCTGATTCCCGCAGGGCACGATGGGAATCGTAGTCTTTTCGAGGCCAGCTCTGGAAGGTCATTAAGTGCAACATTAGGTGGATTGGTTAAGGGCTATTTAATTCCTGTTTTTGCAGTGGAAGAAACCGAGGCCGAAAGAGGTGAAGACTCGGAATTAACTAGTCCAATTCCATTATTTCCCAGTAGGGTAAAGGGGTCCCGGAGGGAGTAATGGGACTTTCAAAGGGTGACGCAGCAACTCTGTAGCAGAGTTAAAATTCGAACCCAGGTCCTGTCCCTCTCAATCCAGGGATCTTTCTATTACATCTGGCGACGGCCTTTTTTTCGAAAGAGATCGTTTCATGGCTAAAATGTGCTCCCTTCCCCTGTATCCCTTTCAGAAGCCCTGTTTTGTGATCTCGCAGCTGGCCGCACTGGCCAGGTTAAGGAAAAGACGGCGAACCGATCAATCAACTTTGTGGCTAGTTCTCCCGTTTCCGGAAGTGTACGGTCGCGGTGCTTCCGTTTGGCTTCCAGTGAGCGATTGAGCATGCGCTACCTCCCGCCCTCTCCCCCTCCCCCTCCCCCCCTTCCCCGCCCGGGGTTGTGTATCACTCTTCTTCTATCCCTAGGTAGCTCCTCCGCCTCCATCCCCACCCGTTCCTCCTCGCCCGAGTTGCGGAGCTTCCTCGACGGAAAGGACGCAGTACTTAAAACCAACGCTCCTCTGACCGAGGCACTTCTGAATTCTTTCTCTCTTTATTAAATCCAAACAGAGCCATCTGTGCGCTCTCGGGGGAGTCGCCACGTCTCATTATTCACTGCCTAAGCTGTCTGCGGTTTAGGGGCTGGAGAAGGATCCCGTCTGTCTCCTACCCCTACTCCATTTCCACGTAGCCCAAACCGAGGGCGACCGAAGAGGCTCAGGGCCCGGGAGCCCCAGGCCAGCCAGGGGGACCCGGGACTGTACTTGGGGCTCGCCCTGCGCTCCCTGCCTGGCCGGTGAGAATCTGTACCAGCAGATCGGTGGCCAGGGTGTGCGACGGCTCCTCAAAGCCTATAGTCAGCAGCTGCTGATATTCCCCCGGGGGCTGAGGGCACAGGATCCTGGCGGGAGGGGGAGGGGCACATTACCAGTTTGTTTGAGGCAGCCCAGGGAAATCGTGGGAATAGCGGGGATGGAGCTCTGATCCTTCCCCTGCACCACCTGCCTCCCTTGATTGTGTTTGGGGCCCAAGAATTGCGGATGGACATGCTGGGAGGAAAAAAGAAACCTTGCTTCACCAATGTTTTGAAGGGGGTAGAAACTACAAAGTATTTAAGAAAGCTAATCGCCCCCCTCCCCCTTCTTTTTTCTTGGGGAGAAAGCTCTGGAGATTAGGTGTTTGGAGGCAGGGCCAGGTCTCCAAGCCAACCCCACACCCTTACCAGGAATAGATATCCGAGGAGCCATCTTGGCCTGGGCCCAGGGGCACCCAGCGCCCAATGGACCAGAGCTTTTGAATCTGGGCACAAGATTTGGCAGGACTTTTGCCCGTGTCCTCCCAAGTATCTCGATAGCACAGGAAGTAGCTGCGGAAAAGGGAAGGAGGGGATAGGATGGTAGATGCTGACACTTATTTGCAGTCTGGTGCCTGGGTGTTTCTTTTGGTTCAGGGAGGAGGGAAGTGGTGGGGAGTTCATCAGAGGTTGAAGTATTTGTGAAGAGAGACTTTAGCAAATAATTACAGCTTCTCTAGCAGTTTTAAGATTTACAAAAGGCTTTCCCCACCAGGATTCTGAGCAAGCCAGTGCAAGTATTATTATCCACATTTTATATGTTAGGAAACCTGATCTTGGAAGGCTGATTGGCTCACAGTTATACAACTTCTAAGTCCTGGGTAGTATAAATAGTATTGCCCCCATTTTAAAGATTGTGAAACTGAGTTCCAGAGAACTGAAGTGATTCCTCTACATAGCGTCAGAGCTGGAAATTGAAGCCAGGTCTCCTTGACTCCAAATCCAGGGCTCAGGTCACCTTTGGGAGGTAATACCTGCTTTGCTTAGGGTTTTCTCTATGTGTAGCCTTGACCAGGGAGACTGATTGGGCTTTCATTAGGAGTGAAAAGTACTTTTGGGCTTTGATTTGGAGGTCTTTTTCTGATGGTAAAAATTTGTAAATGGTAATGATGTGTGTCATTGAGTCAGGGAGACTCACTAATCTACATGAGGCCCATGTCCCCTGTTGCTGGTCTCAGGACTAGCTTCAAGATTCCAGCGCATCTTCTTGTATAGGTATCTGGGAAGTCGGCCAGCTGTGTAAGGGGCTGGAGAGCAGTATCGGAAAACCGAAACTTGATGGAAGGGGCCCAGTGAGAATTTTCCGCAGAAAAAACAGGAGACACTGGGAGGTGAGAAAGGAGAGTTAGGATTATAGCTCATTAGAGGTGATCTAGTCCAAAACCCACCAGTCACCCCTCAAGACCAAGAGAGGTTAAATAATGTGTAAGACCATACACTGGAATTGGAAGAGCCCTTAGATGTCATATAGTATGACCTTGTTTTACAGATGGGGAAACTGAGGCCCACAAATTAAATGATTTGCCCTGGGGTCTAACATTGTGTCTGAAAAGGGATTTGGATTCAGTTCTTCCTGACTCCCATTCCATCACTTTATCCACTATACATAGGAAAGGTAATGAGAGGTAGGGCTAGAACTTGAACTTAGTTTCTGTTTCTCAGTCCAGTGTTTTTCTGTTTTTGTTTTTGTTTTGTGATGGAGCAGAAGTCATAAAAAGTGCTTTCCCTTAAACAACCCTGGAAAGAAAATAGTACAAGTATCTCCATTTTACACAAGAAACATGTGTAGTGACTTGACCAGCTAGCAAGTGTGAGGGCCCATATTCCTGTGGGCTGATAGTTAGTTCCCGGTCACCTGAAGTGTCCAAGCAGACGACAGATGATTCAGAGGCTGGGTTGGTTGCAAGTGACCTCCAGGGATCTTAGTTTAGAGATTTTTGAGGTGGGAGAGTCAAAGGCAGGGGGAGAGGGAAGTACCTAGGACCATATTCTAGGACCTAGACCCAGACTTCCTTGTTTCTGTCCCCCCAGCCCACCCCCAACCCAGTTACCTGAGGGGATCAGTCTCTTCCAGTACCACAAACCCGAAGGAGGCATACATAAGCACCAGTTGCTCCAGCCGAAGGGCCAGCTGTTGGGAGATTTCTAGTAGCTGGAAGGAGGGGACAGTACATATCAACCCAGATGTGGCTCCTTCCAACTGCAGAGGGAGGCAGTTCCCCACCCCATGCTCAAGCTCTTGATCCTCACTTTTGTCCAGGAGCTAGGGTAAGGTCCCGGATCCAGCTCCCCCTCTGCTGACTTACCCTTTTCCGAACCAGCTCTTGCAGGGCCCCATGAATAGGGGGCATGCCCCTGGCAGCAGACTCCAGGTACAGGAAGTAAGGCTGGCACATCTGCAGGAAAGTTGGCATCGCCTTGGCCAACTGCTCCTTCTGGACCCGGTCCCTGCTGGTGAGGGGCACAGCCCCACTTGGTCATGGGAGGGGAGCTGCAGCTTGGGTTTCCACTTTACCTGTTTCGCCCACAGCACTCGTCCCCTCCTCCCCTCCCCCCTGCCCCCCCTTCCCCGCTCTCCAGGGATAGCCAGGCAGCCTGGTCCCATCACCTGTAGAGCAGGTAGCTCTGGAAATCCTCTGCTTTCTTGAGGAGGTAGCGGAGTTGCTCCGTGATGGGGCTGAACATACTCTCTAGGGGTAGGAGAGCGGGGCCAGAGGCCGGGGGCGGGCCAGGCAAGGGGGCTGGAGCTAGAGGCTGCCCTAGGACAGGCCCCCCAGGATCAGCGTCAGCGGTAGCCCCAGCTCGGCCAGGGACTACAGGCCAAGGGGACTCGGTACCGCTGTGCGGGATAGGGGCCGGTCCGGAGACCGAGTCTCCTGCTGGGAGGGTGTCTCGAACCCCGGTAGGCAGAGGTCCCGCGAACCAGGACTCGCTGGCCATGGGCGAGGTGACGGGGGGGGCCACACTGGGCCCTCCTCGTCCGGTGGGGAGGCACCCCCAGCTTTCCCGGGCAGCAGCCTCCTGGGCTTTCGGCTCGCCTACTCCCACCACCACAGAAAGGAGGCCGGGGCGGGGGGCTGGGCCTCATTTGAATGTCAACACTCGCCGGGTCAGGGTTGAGCTTCTCTCCCAGCGGCCACGCGCCTCGGGCTAGCGCGTTCCAAGCTCCAAGTTCGGGTTCACAATATATACCCATTCTGCCTCACTCTCCTAACCCAGAACCATAGTGCCTCCTCCGTCCTACTCTTTCAAAAGAGCTACCTCCGTCCTCAGAATTTCCCTAGGTCTGGGAGTATGTACTCTCCTGTTAGTGTAGGAAACAAACCCAGGGAGGTGAGGCAATTTAGAAACATACAAAAAATGTCCTTGCTGGAAGAGACCCTTAGCCATAACCGAGGCAGATGGACCTTCATTTTCAGTGGCAAAACTGAGGCCCAGAGGCGTAATGACATCATAGACAGGTCCAAAGCTGGAGGGAGGGCTTAGATCATTTAATTCAATCTCTTTTATTTTAGAGATGACTGACATCTTGGACTGCAAACAGCCTTCTCCAGAGAAACCGTTAGGGAAAAGGACTAGGTGGTCTCCAAGGCCGCTTTCTGCTCTATATCCAGGAACACTGGATTTGGAGGCAGAAGTGATAAGAGCTAGAATTTATTGAGCACTTTTAAAAGGTTGGCAAAGTGCTTTACATATGTTAACTCATTCGATCTTGGTCAGGACCTCACCTCTACTCCTTTTTGGCTCTCAGTTTCTTTTCTAAATTAGAAAGCTGGACCAGATATTTTAAGGTATCTTCTAGGGCTATAGCCTATGATCTGATAATGACCTTCCACTTTGTCCCTAAGGGCAGAATCCATTAAGGATGGGAATCTCCCTGCTCAACTCACCTCACCCTGCCACCCCCCATATCAGGCAGGTGCATGAACACGTGAACACGTGAACACATGAACTCGAGCGCGAGCGAGCGCGCGGGCGCACGCGCGCGCGCGCACACACACACACACACAATCAGAGAGATGTTTCTTTTAATTTTATTTAAAAAACCTCAGGTGCAATATTAAAAAGCAACTTAGACAGCCAGAGCAACAACCAGAGAGAGAGAAAGAGAGAGGAAGGAAACAGGACAACCCACCATTTCAACCCTGGGGATCTCCAAACTGACCAAGGCTGGAAGGAAAGGCATTGGGATGAGGGAACAGGTGGGGAGAGAGGGGAAGGTCAGTCCAGTCCTGTCCTTACTTCCTCAGGGTGAAACATTTACAAAGGTGAAGTCTGGCTGAATTGAGGGAAGGGCTAGGGGAAAAGAAGGGAATTCCTTCCCCTGATAGGAGTCTAATGGGGGGGGCATTGGGGTCCCTTCCTGGTATTATGCAGGACCCTTTGTCTGCCCCTGCCATCACCCCCAGCTTGGAATGCAGGATGTGGATAGAAGAAAGATACCTACAGTTAAGGGAGAGGGGGTCGGGAAGGGGTGACAATGAGGCGCCAGCCTCCCTGGAATCTCTTTGGGGAGTGTGTTGGGAAGAGGGTTTTCTCCCCCTTAGGGAGTTCCTGGATGCTAGGGACTCTTAGGCAGATGGAGCACAAGGGAACTGGGGGAAAGGAGAGAGGCAGGGGAAGCTCAGGGATTACAGAGGCAGGGGAGGGGGGCCTCAGCCAAGAAACCCATCAGGGTCATCATCTTCAAAGTGGCCCTGCTGAAGGACCTTGATGTGATGCTCATAGATTTTGAGAGCCGGCCCCAAGCGAATTGAGAGGCCAGTGAGCACATCCGTGCGCTGCATCAGCAGAAGGGACTTCCCGTCAATTTCCTGGGCAGGGGCAAGAAGCAGGGCTCACTTGGGTCATGCCTGGGACTCCCTCCAATGCCCCTTCACATGGAATCCTTCCAGTTCATACTGGGGTCCCATATGGGTCAGTTCAAGTATGTTGAGTGTGTGTATGTGTGTGTTAGGGACACTCAAGATGGAGGGGCAAGGGATCCAGTGAAGGAAGCAAGAAGCCCCAGGGGTGGGTCGGGTGCTGACTCCAGTAGGACGGAGGTCTCACCTGTTCCTGGAAAGCAGAAGCCTGTTCAGGGAAGCCAGCCTCGGTGAAATACTCTACCACATCCATCACTGTCCACTCCACAGGATCAGATGGTTTTTCCTTCCTGCCTGAGCTATGGATGTCCAAACACACCAGAACATTATCATTGTCCAATCTAACACTTGCCAAACATTTAACAAGTGAAAATGCTTTGCAAATCATCATCTTATTTGATCCTTACACCAGTACCTCCTTCGGCAGATAAGGGTGGAGTAGGAAAGGGTTACAACCCCTATTTCAGAGGAAACTGAGGCCCAGAGGGGAAAAGTTGGATACTCTTAAGATCAAGGTTTGATGTCAGTTAAATTAAACAAATGTTGACTGTGCTTAGCCCTAGGGATAAACAGGTGATATGTCACTTTCTTTTAGGAATCTCACCACTGCTTACAACCTTGTAATTATGCCCATTTTATAGATGAGGAAACTCAGGCCCAGAGAAATTGTGACATGTCCATGTTCACATAGCTTCTAAGCACTAAGAAACTAGCATGACCAAATCTAAAATTTTACCTACAAAGCCCCAATGTTGCCTCTCATTTGATTCCCAGGGACCAGCCCTGGCCCCAACCCAACATCAGGCCCAGCCTCAAAGACAAAAATATTTAGACTTACGAGCAACCGAAGGGAGTTCCATCAGCACTGGGCAAGGCTGGCTTTCCAGGGGGCAAAGGCACAGGCGAAGGGGAATCTGGACCTGTGGCAGCTGAGGCTAGGGGCACAAAAGGCATACCTGTCAGTTTCTCTATCCCTGTACTTATCCTCCCACCCCGATACACCACAGTACTAAAGACAGCCCCTCTGAACGCTTTTTCCTCCAAATCTATCTTGTTTCCCAGGTGACCCCACCCACTTTTTGAAAGTGAGGTGGCTTGCCTACTGCTCCCTCACAAAAAACGGAACCCCAGCTTCTGGAACCTTTCTTACCTGAACCCCCTTCCATCTTCACCACTCCCATTGGGAAAGCCTCCCGGGTTCCATCTGCTAGGGCTGAACGGTGACCCTCATCCTGCCGCCCTGGTGCTATGGAGGAGCTCCACTCCCTGGGCCGATCTTTCCCACTTTCCCGCTGGCCAGTCTCTCCATTGTACTGGTTCTGCCCACCATGGGCACCCTCTCCCTCTGGCACCTCAGAACCCTCTGACAGAGCAGACACCTCTTCTTCATCCTCTTCTTCCTCCTCCTCTCTCAGGGACTCTTCCCCAGACTTCTATGGGGAATGAGGAGAGTTAGAATGTTTTTCCCTATCTTTTCCTATCCATCTCTATTCCCTAGGTGTCCTCATTCTAGCTGTTAGACTTGAATGATGGGGGCTGTCCAGACTTCTGGGTCCAAAGTTGACTTCCATCCTTAGAATCTTTATCGTGTTCCAGGGAATTAACTCCTGGGAACTCTGATGTGACACCCTTCTCCAGGTCCCAAATCAGACTATCCCCAGGGTTTCTGGCCTGTTTCTGAAGGGGGTGGCTCACTTTCTCACCCTCCTCTGCAAGACTCACTGACCCCATGACCTGCTCTTCTGGGTCCTTAGCCCCAACCCTCTCCTTTCCACCCTTGGCTGAGGAGGAGCTTAGAGATTCTAAGCTCTTACTGGCCCTGGACCTCTAGTCCTTATAAACACCCTTGCTCTCTCCATGGGGGCTGATCTCATCCATCCTTTGCCTCTTCCCTGATCCCTCCTCTCCTATGCAGTTTCTCCTCCAGTCCTGCTTCCAACCTCAGCCACCTGGGAATCCTATGCCGATCTCCCCCTCCCTATGCAGGACTTTTATCCTCAGCCCTAGTCTTACCTTGGTTCGGGCTGCTCTGGAGCTGGTGGCAGGAGGCGCCCTTCCCGAACGATCGTTGCGGGGCAGAGCAAGACCGGCGATGCGGGTGCGCTCGAGGCGGCCTCGGGCGGCCGCCGCCGCCTCCTCCTCCAGCAGCAGCCCCTGCACGCGCCCGCGGGTCAGCCGGCCTCCGCCACTGCCACTGCCCCCGAGGTAGCGCACCACTTCCCGCAGGCTTACGGGCCGGGCTGGTCCGCTCCGAGACGCGCCCCCCTCCGGCGGCAGCGGCAGCGGCAGCGGCGACGGCGGCGCCGGCTCCCGGGCGGCGGCCCCGGAGGGCGGGGGGGCACGACGCGGGCCGGGTGAGGGCGCCCCGGCCGGAGTCGGCGGCGGGGGCAGGGGCGCGGCCCGCTGCGCGCGGGGGGGCGGCGACGGGGCCGGGGCGCCGGGAGAGGGGGGCGCTGTGGCCGCCGCTGCCCGGGGCGCTCGGGGCGGGGAGGCGACGGGCGCAGGCGGAGCGGGCGGGGGCGGAGGCGGCGCGGCGGCGGCGGCAGCCCCCCGGGGGCCGCGCGGAGGAACGGGCGGGGTGGCGCCCCGGCGCGGCGGCTGCACGCGCGCCGCGTTGCGGTACGAGATGCTCCCCTTGTAGCTGACCCGAAGCACGGCGCGCTGCTGGATCAGCTTCTCCAGCTCGGCGCGCGTGCGCTCCGGCTCCGGCCCGTGCCGCCGCCTCACCATCCGGCAGATGCGCTCCAGGTCCGGCCGCGCCTTGCGCGAGCGCAGCGAGTCGATGGTGTCCAGGATCCACTCCTGGTAGCGGGGGGACGAGGCGGACGACGAGGCGGCGGCCGCCGCCGCCGTGTCCGGCGGGGGCAGGGCCGGGGGCCCCGCCATGCCTCCCGCCCGGCCCGGCTGCACCGTGCGCGCCGCCTCCCTCCCAGCGCGGCGCCCCCCCTTCCCTCCGCTCTCCCCTCCCCTCTCAACCCCCGGCTCCCCTCCCTCTCTCCCTCAGCCGCCCGCCTCCTTCTCCTCCTCCTGCTGCTGCTGCCGCCGCCGCCGCTGCCGCCGCTGCTCTTCCCCCTCCCCCCGGGGGGCGCAGCGCCTCGGTGGAGCGGCGGAGGCGCTGCTGTTTCTTTGCAAAAAGAAAAAAAAAAGAAAGAAAAGAAAGAAAAGAAAAAATGCACAGACAGAGACACACGCACACTCACACAAAAACCCCGCTCCTCCTGGGCGCGCGCGGGTCCCGAGGATGGGAGGAGGGGGAAGCGCGAGCCGAGCCCCTCCCCGCCGCCACCGCCACAGCCGCCGCCGCACGCGCCGCCCGCCCCGCGGCCGGGACACTCCGGCCCCCCTTCTCAGCTATCCACCCACCCACCCCTACGCGCTCGCTTTTAAGGTGGAGCCGGGGCCCCGCTTAGCGCGCGCGACTCTACCCCCCCC